>CAJINU010000070.1:346424-692738 GCA_905178165.1 Amoebophrya sp. A25
GCCGGGGTGATGAAGCGCGCCTCTGCCGCTTCGTTGCCTGGAAAAACCAAAAAGCACGTTAAAAGAAAGTGAACCTGCTCACACTGTGCGCCCGAGCAAAGTCGCGCCACGTGCGCCACGGTCTCCACGTGAGACCAAGCTATGGTGGATTTATTGAGCACAAGTGTTCCGGCTGGGACACTTCTATTCTAAGGTCCCCTTGCCTGCTTGGGCTGGTTGAATCAAATAATGGGCTTAGCGGATCCTTCGCGCTCAGATCTAAGCTCTGGCTACTCATAAAATCAAACGAGGGCTGCGATCTGAGAACTCAGCAAATTTATATAGGTATCTGTAGTCACCTATTATTCTACTGGGCCGCAAATGAAAAATTAACCTATTGAAAAAATTCTGGCTACAGGCAGGAGGGACGCTGAGAGCGTTGGTCTAGAAAGGGTAGATCTGTTTTAGGAAACTGCCGTCGTCAGCTCTAACCAAGCGAGGCCCCACAAATGCCGTCCAGCGTGGGCAACAGCAACGAAGAAATCAGCTGCAAACTCCGCCTCTTCATGCACGTAACAATTCGTTCCATCCGTTGGGCCTTTATAATACACTGCGTCAACAAAAATCATCAAAAATTCAGATATGTCTCATCCTGGCAGCAAAAAAAGTTAATCGCTTTCGCGCTGCGTAGTTTTCACCACGCGCCTGTGATCCTTTGAAAAAATGGAGTGCATTCGCAAAAGTCGTTACATTCCTGGAAGAAGAACGAAGATCTTCAGCGATGACGAGTCCACATGCAAGCCTCTCCACCCCTCATATCCATCGAAGGAAAATGCACCCAGCGATAATTAACAAAATGAAGATAATTGCGTGGTCACTACCTCATGAACTTTGGTGACCGACGCCAATTGAGTTCTATGCTGAGGCACTGTTCATCTTTTAACCCGTTTCGCGGCAGGTGGCTGTGCCACTTCGTTCGACCTGTCAGGAGACGTATTTACCACAATAGCAGCCGTTAGATGGCTCATCATCACTGATTGTGCAAACGCAATCCTGTCAGCTTTGCTTTCGAGATATTAGCATCTGGCTGCTTCAAAACCAACGAACAGGTAAAAACAATAAAACGAAATTATACTACAGCTTGCTCGCGCCGCTCCCACTCTCCAGAAGCTCCTTGGCCATTCGAGCGTAAGCGCCGACGCAGGATCGCAAGTCGTCCACACCGATGTATTCGCGTGGACAGTGGGCGTCACAAATATCGCCGTGGCCGCAAAGTTAGAGCGACCCCGTTAGCATCCCTGACTGCATCCTTGGTCAGCTTTTCAAGTAAAAAAAGGACCAAGGATGACGTGGAGGATGCTGCCTTCAGTGGTAGCCTTAATAAAGGAAGGACTTTGTCCCCACTGAGGATTTAAAATACGGGATATCGGTATTGAAACACGCGGTACCAAAATTCCATCGTGACTTATCGAGAAACTTGTCTACATGAGTCAGGTCCACAGGGGCGTTCTGCGTGATCAGCTCGAGGTAAGACGTTAGACGATGAAAACTCGTCAATTACAACTATTGTATGGATCTGATCAAGCGCGGGAAAAGTGTACTGCGGTGGACAAACAGTACGACCACTAAAATCTCATAAGGGATCAAAAAATCAAACGCATCATGTGTCCCTTTCAAGAAGTCGAGGTCGTAAAATTCTATCTTCCACTCCCTTCTTCCCCTTGTCGAACTTGACACTTTCGTTCAACTCGCGCAGTATCGCCGACACAATGTCGTGGACGACTTTCGGCTCGGACACCAGACGGAACATGAGCATGGCGGACGCATGTTCTGCTAAGGCGTTGATAGCTTGTCCGCCTTCTATGAAGCCGACGTTGAGATCCGTTTCCCCGATCAGGTCGTCGCGTGGATAGGGCGCTTTGCGGATGCGCTCCAGGACGTCTAAAAGCAAACCAACGGCAGAGACTCCAAGGTGCGGGTAGCATCGCATGAAACTTGTTTCGTGAAAGCGCGAGGAAAGACGTGCTAAACAACGCTAATATCGCACGCCTTCCTCGCTAATATCGCGAGGAAAGCGTGCTAAACAATGCGAAGCCAACTTGTGGGAGGCATGTTGGTTGATCATCATGCTTGTTGTTTGGAAAACTAAGGATACATTCTACTTTCGGAAATCGTTATCGCAAAATATGAAAAATGTTGTGATACTTTGACCGAAGGAAACCCCGTTCTTCTAGAATAGTACCATTGAAATATGAGATTTCAATCCATTCCCATAGCCGAGTGTGCTGCCACTCCGCGACAAGTTATCCGCAGCTTTAGAATACCTTTCTGGAAGCGCATGACTCGTGCAGCAGTGGGCTCGCCCACTATCAGAAATTTCGGTTGCAGATTCAGAGCATTTGCGCGCTTCATGCCCTGATGCGTCGTCTCTTCTGAAACGACGAAAATGAAACCTATTTTCTCCTTCAATGCCGCGAGCATGGGCGACTGCACTGCCAAGAGCATGGCTGCCAACAGGGACTTCGTGTCACAGGAACCGCGGCCCGTTAGAATCTGCTTTGACGGATCTAGAGGATCGGGTTTCAACCCCGACGGAAAAAATGGCGGCACAACGTCAAGATGCGTGTTGAACAGCAGAGGTAATGAAGATGGCTGCGTGCCCTGTAAGTAATTCGCGATGAAGATTTGTGACTGAGGGAACAAAGTAGAACCATGGTACTGCGATCTGTTACTGTCGACGTATGTTTTAGTTTACATCATAGGCAAGTAACATTGACAAGATTCAGATTGTGTTTACCTTCGGCCATGCGAGGACGTTAAACCGCGATCCGAGGCCCTGTTTTCCCGTCTCTGGTTCTACAGGTTGCAACTGCACTTCATATCCATGTGCTTGGAACCACGTTTCCAGCGCACGTGCCATCGGGATCTCAGTTCCGGACACGGAGTCGATATCTATCAGCACTCGTGCCAACGCAAGCACGTCCGGACTAGCCTGTTTCAGAAGAGCCAGGAACGCGGCAGGCAACGGCTTCTCAACTGCAGCACCATTGCCGGACGCTGATGTCACAGATCCTGCTGGCCCGCTTGAAACGGGTGCACAAATCTCTGTCTGCGTCGACAGGTCTTCGCGGCGCCAGCACAGATCGCAGTTCCAACCACTCCCAAAAGGACCCCTGTCCCTGTGACCGCCGAAGCCGGTACTTGTAGCTGTGGAAGGCATTACAGTCAAACCGTCTGGAACCAAAGCGCGTGGAAGGAAAATGGGGCGCGGTCGCCATCGACCGCCGACTGCTGTGCCACAAATGACTTCGGATCCGGCCGCTGCATAGAGTGCCGCCGCCAGAAATTCTTCAGCTTTCAGTGTGTCGATGTTCTGCAGAACCGGTGCGCGCATATCGATCATCGTGAAGTCGCCATAGCATCCCTCTGAGATGCGTCCGATTGGGAGACCCATTGAACGAGCTCCGTTGACAGTCAGAACGTTGACCAAGTCCACCACAGAGAAGTGACCACGGCGCTCCGTCCACAATCTTTGGCCATACTCTAGCCACCTCGCTTCCTCCAACAGGTCAATGCGCAGGTTCGAGTCGCTACCGACGACAACCTAGGAAAAAAGAGGAATGCATTTGTTCTTTTTCATGGCTCATAGTGTTACAATTCTGCGTCAGATCCAATCAAGAACAGAATATGGTAGCAGGTGGAAGCAAGGACCAAGATGATCATCAACAATCATCAGCCTGTAAGTACTTGGTCTTTGCGAACTAGCCATCGTGGTAAGCCATCTGCCAAACTCCCCTCCGTGAGCGGACACACGCAGACGTTTCCGCCTCGTCCTTCCATGTAGTCGCGCATGTCTTTCTCGTTTGAATGGGTGCAATGGACTAATGTGCAGTTGGACATGTCCGGAACACCGGCATCCAGCAGGCAGCGGAGCGGCGTGCATCCTTTGTTTCCCTTGAGACACTGTTCGATCTCAGCGCGCTGCTCCTCTACGTGCATGTGAAAGACACGCTGCTCGGTTTGCGCATGCTTTACTAGGAGACCTAAGTCCTCCACAGTCAACGCACGGATCGAATGGGCAACGACACCCACTGTCTGTAGCTTCTCTATCCCCGCACTCTTGTTGTTTTGCGCGCACACACGATCTGCCGCGACCAGGCTCTCTAGTCAATGAATCAGAGCAGTTGTAATTCAAAGGGCTGCTTCTAGGGGAACTAAAATCGCTCTAGATAGTCGCTCAAGTACACTACAAATGAATTAGAATTTTTGGCAGCTACTGAGTCGACGGAACAGGTCTGTCTTTGCTCATACATGAACTTATCCACTCCTGGTGTTCGGAAACGCTGCTGCCCCGCATTCAGTTCCGGAATTTCCACACCACCTCTAGCGTAAAACGCCGATAGTAGAACGATCCGAATACCCGCTGTGGCAGCCGCTCGTAAGATAATCTCGTCATACTTATGCAGAGCATCTTTCTCTCCGTGATGGAAGTAGTGAAACTCGCCTACTGTCGTCACACCCGCATCTCGCATCTCGGTGAAACACTGAACGCCTTAGAGATCTAACTACAGACTGGCGTGTACAACTAAGAAGGGGCAGACTTGTCCATCAACGCATTCATCATTGCTCAACATCACAATATGATGCAGTACTACAACGTTTCCGACTTGCAAGGAAGATCATACGGAAGCTATTCACAGCTACTTGCTGAAGCATACATCAGATCAGCCTTAAGTACAATGCGCCTCGAAATCTTCATCGTTCAGAGTCGTTACTAAGCGGTGCATTTGCTGCCGCCAGGTCCAAAAGTCACCATCTCCCTCCTCCCCTTTGCCGCGAAGACCACGCTGAAAAGCGTGCGAGTGACAGTTGACGAATCCCGGCAACAGGATCGCATTCGGCAACTGCACTTTATCACCATCGGGCCCTATATTTCCGTTTACTTTGGGTTGTTTCTCCTGGGTTACTTTCAAGATTTTTCCCGACGTGTTACACACGGTAACGGCTACGTTCTTTTCAAGTCGACCACCAACCCAGGCTAAGCCGGGTAAATAGGTGGTCGTCGTACCCATGTGTTTTGCGCACACAGCTCTGCTACCTAAAGGCCTAAGCTTGACGAGTTAATTTCTCAATCAGGCGACGCACTTCCTCTTCCTCGTCTTACGTTTTTCCCGTCACCTAGCAATAATCGGTGAGAACTCCGGTTCTCTTGTCTGGCACCTACTCCCGTAAGAAACTTGGGTCCTACCACTATTTCTGAAGGTCGTGCTACTTACTGCTTTCTTCCCTTTTCAGCACAAAGTCAGTTTTGTGCACCAAGGAAGCTACTGCTTCTGGTACCACTTTCAGGCAATTCCGATTTCTGTGTATACAATACTCTCCTCAATCAGCTCAAGCCTATTCCTCTCAATTTTTTTGCGTGCGTGACTCTCAAAGTTTCTGTGGTAAGAGATCAAGAGATCCGTGCAAGCAGACTGGACACATCCACTTGCATCGCAAAACTGCTCAAGCAACTTACTTGCCACTTCAGTGTTGCGTTCGTTTTCGATGCGTGTGCGATTTTCCTGCATTTTACTCAAAAGCAAGTTGAAATTCAAGAAAACAGATGTCGCGCTCAGCGTTCATTTTCCATTATCCTCATCACAAATACGCGCTTTGCGCCAGAATCTTCATCGACGTTCGTGGCGGATGCAGCACCAAGCTGTCGCGCAAGCCGGTGTACCCTACTCCGGCTTGCGGCATCCATTTCAGGCGGGAATACTAGTAGCGATTCGAACTCTGCCACGCCCGTGAGTGCAAGCTCCCGCTTCAGAAAGTTCGAAATGTCACTATCATCTTCTCCCATGAGCTCTTCGGCACCGGCAACAGAGATGAAGTGTGCACCCTGCCACGTATCCGGATCAATCGCCAACAAGGCTGCACTGCCTTTTCGGACGCAGCTTTTGGCATCAGTCCTTAGACATTACTACTATCCACAAGGGCATTGAACTTGAAAAACGTTGCTAGTAATGCTACTTGCTGCTTGTGCGAAAAACCTCGACTCGTAGCTAAAGCGTAAATTGTGAACAATGCGTGTGAAGTGAAGCTCCTTCTTGGAGTTGGACGAAAAGAATGCCACAAGAAAGAACAATGACTTTAAGGATAGTTCTTGTTGTCATAAGTGTAAATGTGCACTCTCGCGAAGAAAGTCAATGTAGTCTCTGCGCACCAAGAACTTACTGCGATTGCGGCGGTTCGCGGCAACTCGTCGATCCTCTTCAGTAGCCGTGATTTCAGCGTCACGGTTCAACCTGTCCATTGTATGCATACCACCTACAGACACAAAAGCCATTTTTTCAGGCCGAGTCGAAAGTGTTTCCGGCAAGTCACCGTCATCCACTCCCAGAAGATCTGTCATAGAGAGGGATGTGCCACCTCCGTTCTCGTCAGCGTCGTCCTCGTTACGTTTCACATTTCTGCGATGGACTGCGCCCTTCCAACTTTTGTATAGATAGTCGGGAATCCCGTCGAGCCGCAGCTCAAAGAGCCATCCCAAGGCTTCGGGAGATTGAGAAACTAGCCAGGGCTCGTTGACTAGTCGTTCGTTCACTTTTGATACAACCCCACTGAGCGGCACCCGAATCTTTCCTTGTGAATACAGTCCTTCTAACGTGAAATAAGGCCCTATGGCGCGTATGCCTCCACCTGAAGCAGCGGGTGCCGAAGCAAACGCGTCACGACCGTGCCCGTCACCGATCAAGGCTAACTCCTTCGTTTCGGAATACTCTTTGCTCTCAGGACTCTCGTAGAAAACACCACCACGCGCACTTCTTAACGGCCCACCTTTGTCTAGATCCTCCAAAAGTCGGGGATTTTCTAATAGGTCATCGAAACTGAGAAATGTACGTCCTCCAGTAGCATTGCCTCTAAAGTTGTTGCTTCCCGCAGAGGAAGACCCTGCGGTTATATTCTCTCCCACCAAGCCAGAGAGAGCTTCTGCCCTGGCCTGGCCGCTCAAGGCTCTACCGTATGGTGCATGGAGTGGGGCATTTCGCCGTTCAAGGCGTTTGTTCAGTGCGTCGCTCTCCCGCAGTGAATCGCCTCTATCGAATCGCCTGTACCGAGGGTCCTTAGCCTTTCCCTTATTAGCGTCGAGAAAAGCCCCAACGCAAGGCAGCTGCACACGCGTGATCTCCGAGTTTACCAACTGTGCTCCCGTCCGTGTGATCCCGACCTCGCATCGCTGGGCCTTCTTGTGAACGCGCAGCCAAATGTGCGAACGTGTGTACAGCAAAATAGTGTCATTGGCAGGTGACTTCGCTCCGCGATTCGCGCGCGGAGACGTCCATGAGGGGCTGCCCAGAGGTACACTCATTCGAGGTCGTGCGCCAGCGTGAGCAGCGTGAGTCACCAGCGCGCTAGCGGACGTGGCACTACTCATTGTGCTAGAAACTGGTGAAAAAAACTAGTCAGATTTCTTGCTACAAAAATTCCAAAACAGGTGGTCCTAAAATGCAATGGTGAGATAAATCCTGCCTGAAGATGTCATATCCCCATCCCGCATTTCGAAACCTGAATACATGAAAAGATCCTGCTGCACAGCGGTTGCATACGTCTTGAACATGAACACTTAATCAGAAGTAGAGATATTCTTTCATAGGTGTACAGCCGGTTTACATTATGACTACAATCCCATCTATCTAGAGCGCGAATGGTGCAAATGGGGAACGAATATTCTGGTCTGCAGAACAAAAAGGTCAGTACTTTGTGTCTAGTACGGATTTCCGAGGACAACGAGAATATTTCTATGTCAGGACGTTCTGGACCCCATTTTCTCGTTTTGAGCCATGCTTTCGTGCTGGTGAATGCGTCTGAGTGCTGGTCCGAGTCTGTCTTTGAAATGCCCTAGGCGCGTGAGCAAAAACGCGAAACTTTTAATTTCTTCGAACAGTGCCTGCTCTTCTGCTTCTATGATTTCTCGTCGTGCAGTTTTCGGGATTCCTGTTTTCGGCATCTCTGCCTCCCTTTTGGGCGCCGTCGCGCTCTCTAACTTTTTCCTAGAAACGGTTGTTAGATGGCCGTCGGGTTCTGCCGCCACACAGACTCGTATCTGAAGGAGTTCGGAAGACATTTGTGACTTAAGCTTTAGCGCCAGTAAGCTCTCATTATCCTCTGTCACGTGTTATCTTTTCTAGGCTGACCATATTTGAATCTTTAGTTTCCAAGAAGCCAGCTGGGCCTTGCTCGCCGTCCTGAGACACCATAAAGAAAATGAACTCTTGCTAGTTTCATAAGAAAGAGTCCACAGCAGCTCGGTAGGTGCGCGTGCACTTCCATAACCGTGATATATCTCCCCACAGCCTGCGCGCAACTGCTTCATGCCACACTGGGTTGTCTGCTGTGCAGACTGCAGGCGCGCGCAATGTCGTTGTTCCCCGTCCTGTATTCTGCGTACTGCTACATCGCGCACGTACCGACGAGTCCATTCTGCTACAATCCTTCTCCCTCTCGTATCTATCAACGTCAGAGGTGCCGTACTCGTCAGAGAAACACAGCGTTACGCTCCCGAGCCTCTTACTAGCAACGTGTTTAGGTCCTTTCTGATCTGTCATCAAAACCTTGACGCAGAACCAGAGCTCATGGCTTCTCAACATGCATGGCAAAACCTTAAATGAGTTGGGATCTGCTGCGTCCACATCAGTTGTATACGATAGTATTTAAGATTCGACAATAAATAAGAATGAAGATGACACCACAGCTCACATTAGTCATCTCAACATAGTAGTCAGTACTTTCCTACTTTCTAGAAGTATGTTGATAAATGGTTTTCTTCAACATGATCGCACGCGCTTCAAACTAATAATTAAGATTAAGATTAAGAGATTTCTGGCTTACGAAAGGCAGCGGCCAGGGCTCCAGAAGTCTGGGCTCAGAAAACATCAGTGCATTTCACAGACAACAAGAAAAAGACAAATGGGGAAGCCACAGACTATCTAATATTAGGAAACTGTTCTATTATATGGATACGAAAAGGGATACTGAAGGTTACAAGACAAGACAAAAAAAAAAAAAACCTGGATACTGAGAAAGGGAGCCGGATCTGCTTCAAATGATTTGAGGCAAGGAAGAACGAGATGGAGACCACAGCCTAAAACCCAAAAGCCTAAAAACCTCAACGAGGGTAATTCTTGCCAAAGAGAGAAATAAGAAAGAGTAAGAGATGAAGCAGAAGTATTGTTTTAGCAGGTAATCCACGGCTTAGATTGTTTAGTAAATCGAACGAATGTAAAAAAATAAAACGCTAAAGCTTTTGTTTTTTTTTTTGCATTTCCTCATGTATATAAAGCGAAAGACGACACGCACCATCTCATCTGTGTCCTACCGCTCCCCGTTTTTGATCGATTGGAGGAGGAGCTGGCGACGTCAATTCGACCTAAAGTCTACAAAAAAAGTAAAGTAAACTCCTCAGCACGAGATCCATCTCAACCTCACACACCGAACCAAACGACAAGCCAGGCTATGAGCGCACTCACCTTCATCACGCGACCTTTCGATACTTGAACACTCACGGTATAACTGCACCCGGTGGCGCAACCGGGCCAGGCGCCGCCTTCTTCAAGTTGTTGCGCCGTGGGCGGATCTTGGTGGACGCAAACTTCTCCGGGTCTGCTAAGATCTCCTCCTTCAGTGCGACCGCCTCGTGGTACGCTCTGAGCGTGTCATTGCCATGAGCAGCAAGCCGAACATCCTTCTGTATCACTCGGCGGAGGCCCTGGAGGCGGACTGGTACCGATACCACCAGCGCCGTGCGAGCTTCTGACCACGATATTTGAACCGGTAGTTTCAAAGGAACACCTCCCACAGCAGGCTGGTCCGCGCCCGGCACTTGCTTTTTGCCTCCTCCACCTCCTGCGCCTGCCAACAACCGCTGCGGCTTCCTGCGCGAAGCCTTCTCGGGAGCAGCGTTCTTCTTCGGTTGCGTCAGCAAGGAGGCAAAGAGGGCCTCGGAGTCCCGTTGCTTGATGATTCGCATATGTTTGAACGCCGCCGCTGTGGAGCGGAACTTTCTCCCGGAGCCTGGCACTGGTAGTAAAGGCACGGAGTCCTGAGGCGGCGAGCGTGATGTAGCCGAGGACATCTTCTACAAGTTCTGCAGGAACACATATCATTTGACAAAAAGTTCACACCAGTCAAGCTGATATCAATATGAATGACACCATAAGAAGATTCTAAACAAGTTCGCAAGAGTGACCCCAAACGAATCCTCTGGTGTTGAAGTCTTTACTGTTCTAGAAATCTAAAGTAATAGTTCCGAAATTGTACTCTATCAGTAATGTTCTGAACATGATGAGTGTTCTTCAAAAATATTCACCTCAACAATTGTGACAACTACAACTGTGCACGAGACTCGTCGAATACTTACACTGAGGAGCCACCGGTTCTATAATTAATAGGATACAAAGCCATTGCAAGACTCTATTGAGAAGAGTCTTTGCATTTGTGCTATACAAGGAAGAGGATTCAGCATAATATCTAGGGTTCCTCTATACCTATTCTGGTCTTTCATACATTGGAAATGCATCAGTGTAGGGACCCTATGTATGACACTACTAAAAAAGAAACTACAAGACAACTAAGGTTACAACAACATTTAGCAGGTCTTTAGACTTTTCTTAATCATCATCATCATCTCGTTCTTTAGAAGTTGTAAAAAACAGACTGAAACTGGTAGACGTGGTCGCAAAGCGAGCCACAATTTCTCTATTTAGATGTTATCAATAGGAATCAAATGACTGGATTCTTACGTATTATACGAACAAGAAGATGTAGATGAACGTTTCTTGCAATAAGACAACATCATCTACATTAAGTACTCAAAAAAACTATGTTAGCTTTGCTGGCTGTTGTGCCAATCATTGCTATTTTTGAGTTTGAACTCGAAGACATTCTTGAGTAATTATAATGGATCGAAATCCGTTTGCAATGAAAAGTATAAAGAACAACGACTGAGAAGATTACTTCGACTGCGTCGATCTCCACAATCTTGATAGCAAGCTCCATGCTTGTTATCAAATTCCATGATGCCAAGCACCATCAATCTCCATGCATACCCATCAATCTCCATGCGTGGCCCACCTCCTCCATCGCTAGTTCTGTAATCGGAAGCCTCCCGCACCCCCGAGGGCATTTCCTTGCTGTCGGTGCAGACACCAGGGACAGGTGCCATATTTTCGCAAGAATGCCATCCAATCCTCCCGATTCGCTAGGGATCCACAATCACTACACTGCACTTGCATGTGCCGCAAAACCGGTTGGCCAGTTACTACGCAGGGCGAACATTAGAGCACTTCATGGTCTTGTTTAGCTTGACCATAACGGTTACGGGCTAGCACCTTCCTTATGATGATCCATATTGCTTACTCCTTGAAAATTTTGATTGAATCCTGGTTGCCTGCTCTTTGAAACAAGAAACGAAACAATATGCGGCGAGACCGAATGATCATACAGATGAAGCTCTTGTTCTAGTATGAAGGCTTTCATAAACGTTAGTGGCTCCGCACCCAGCCGTGCACTTCAATGCTGCGCTATAGGTTGGCTTTCCACAGCTATCGCATTTCCTTGTGGGGATCTTTTGCTCGACGTTGGGACTCACCGACCAACCCAACACGAGCTCGCGGATATCCTCGTTCTTGTCATGAGCATTAGAACAGTTGTTGAGTCATGATAAAAATTGTTGAGTCATTTATCAAACGAAACGACGAAAGCAGCAACATTTCATTGACAGGATGAAGATCCTAGCTAATTAGACTACTAACATTCCTGTACGCGGCTTACTATATCATATTTAGGGTTAAGATGAGAGAGAAAGAAAACACACCCAGGCAAAAAGGACACGGACTTTGGAATAGATGACAGCATTGTCCCTTAGGATTCTAGACTCCATGCATCACCATAACTGACAAAAACGGCGTATCCGGGATTTCGAGGTCTGCGGGATTCGGAATGTCCGTTTGTTCGAATTCTGCGTTGTCCAGATGCGCCATTTCATCCTGGATGGCGTCCACGATGTCCAAGTAGCGATTTAAGTACAGGAAACTGCTGGAAATTTGTTCTGCATCCTTCGCGTCGACCCCGGCGTTATAAAATGTGCGGTCCACTGGCAAATGCGTCGTGTAACGGAGGAGCGACTCACTGGTGCGCGCCAGGACCTCTTTGGTGACCGCCTGACTGCGCATATGCAAAAAATGCGCCGAAAGCAAATATTTCACGAGTTCGCTGTCACTCTGGATGATGTCGCTGACGCTCATCGGCGTTGCACTGGAATTGCTGCGGCCCATGACCACTTGGAAGAGCAATTCGCGCGCCATCTCAATCTTCTTGGCGTTAGTATCGACACACAGAAGATTCTGCGCAATCACTTGGTACAACGCGGTTGTCTGCTTGTTCACTGGCGGAGCGCCGTATCTGGAGGAGACGCTTGATATTTTGTTACACTGACTGCGTTAGAATCTGTTCGACAAGAGTTCCCCTTTTTGCTTTTGATACACTGCTTTAGAAGTTGTTCAACAAGAATTTTCCTTCTTCTAATAGGAACGACTATACACATCACACAATACCAAAAAATCCTACCTGTTCAAGACTTTGCATGCTTCCGCTACTTTTTCGCCCTGGCCACCGCCTTGCAAGAGTAATTTCACATGCTGCAGGACATAGTGGCTTAGAAGCTCTGGGTTCTTCTGTTTCTCTGCCAACGTGAGACATTTGCTCCAGTCTCCACTTCGCGCGTACATGTCCAAGGCTGTCGTGACATCCCCAGTCTTCCGTATCAACTCGTCGCCGTCACCTGCCTTGACGATATCGCTTTTGTATCTATTAGATCTTTCCGGAATCCATCCTTAAGGGTATCTTGGTAGTGTTTACCGCTTAGAATTATACCGCTCCTTCTAGATGCTTCTCAAAATGGAAAATTCCTGTAACCAAGCCATAAATCTACTTTCGATCACCGACAGCATCTGCGGCATGCTTTGCTGAGCAATCTGCTGCGCTTTAGTCCAAGCCTGACAGCTCATGAAAGCTTCAATAGCCGACTTCGGGTCATCAGCCTCCACGAAAAGCTGTGCGGCAGATTCGTGCCGTCCGATCGCATCTGGTCAATGATGCAGAGGAGTGATTCAAAGGCCATTGATGATGGCATTTGTTGGATGATGCAGAGGAGTGAAGATTCTGAAACGACAACATCTGACGTCCGATGGCATCTGGTCAGTTTGTTACATGATGCAGAGGAGTGATTATGAAACGAGGTAGTTAGCTACTAGTATAGATACACAGAGGAGTGAATGTGATCTGTGAAGATGATTATCTGTGACAGGAACAGAAACAAAGTGATCGTGATTTCTATAACAAGTACTAAGTCTCCTCGCCACGTCTTCGCATACGACTGGATATCTGTCGCCGGGTGAGTGCTTCATAGCGATACGCACCGCGATTTCCCATATTTCTTCCAACCGGGCTTTGTCGCTGCACATCTTCTCCGTCACCATGAGATAAGAGTCGATCGCCCGTGTGTAATTTGACGTTTCCTCATAAACTTTGGCCCGTTCCAATACGTCTTCAAGCTCTCCCCTGCGACTACTACCAGCGCTGCTGCCCCGCTCGCCACGGCTGCCGAACGAACTCACCATCGTGCCCCCGGGGGCAGCTGTTTTGGGAATGGGCGTGGGAATGGAAGTCGGAATCAAGGGGGTCCTCTTCCATTCCAATTGTGATCTTATTTAGGATGGAGGTCGGAGTCGATCCCGGTCATCAAATTTTCATCATTTTGAGGGTGAAGTACTAAGAACTCAACAAGCAATGACTCAAAAATGATTTTCGAGGAGTACCTGCACTGCTATCCATGACATCTCCCAAGATCTGTGGACAGTGCTTTTTTGAAACGCGAATTGCGTCATTGACCATCCCCCTCTGCGAATACATTTGCACTGCTAATTCTGCTTCTTTTCCTTGCACGAATAGCGACTCGGCTAAGCGAAGCTGCTGCTCACCTTTATTTCTATGTAGTACAACTCAAAAACGTGACAAAGCGCCAAAGCTGGAAATAGATCTACAAGTAAATCTCGAAGATCACATGCATCAACATAGCCATTTCTCACAGCTCAACAACGCTGCATGCCTGCTACAGATATTTGAACCTTTTTTTTCATGATGATGACTAACTTCATCATGAAATATAAACTTCACTGACATTGATCACATTGATATTGGTTATCACATCCCAATCTCGGTCCTATGCATTACTTCCTCCACCACATCACTACATCTACACGTAGAGCTACTCGTTCTCCGTGACAAACAGAAACACATAATTATACATACCAGCTGCCTGATCAGTAACAATGTCACGAGCTTGCGCGACCATGACTTCAGCTTTTGCTTCTCTATCGTGGCCTTCGGCGACTCGCATCGCGCTCACCCAATCCCTCTGGTGCGTCCACATTTCTATGGCTTCCCTAGGCTTCCCTGCCATCAAAAACTCTTGTTCTGCCTCCGGAAACCGCTCTTCATCCTCAAAAGCGAGAGCGCGCTTCAGATGGATTTCTTGAACCTTGTTGTTGCTGTTGTGCATATTTCTAACTTCTATTTTTTGGGACGACATTATTCATTGATTTAGCTAGTATGTTTTTAAATAACCCTAAGCTAAGACAAGAAGACCTTGTCAAGAACTTCTCAAGGAAGTCGCGGACGACGAACATCAAACTGGTACGAAGTAGATCACACAACGCGTTGCTGTAGAAAGTTCTTCTGTTTACCTTTACCTCGAAGAGTGATAAAAAATAGGACCAACCTTTCCGGTCAGCCCTGCTATTCGCGCCAATTCGAAAGCATGCTCGAAGTTGTTGTGCTCAACCGCATAATCGATCGCAATCTCCTGCAGGCCATGCTTAGCAAGCAACTGCGCTCCAGCCTCTGCACCAGACTCTTTGAACACTGCATGCGCGTGAGCGAGAACGACCTAGATGAGGGGATTGAAATCGTTCTTCTGATGGAGTTCCAGTTTATTCACCGCATAGTTTGAAACTCATAACACATGTTCTCATAGTCAAAGAGTAACGACTGCAATGAAAGTCCGCTATCGACTTCTAGTTGCAGAAGGAAACAAAACAAAAACTGACTATACCTTCTCGAACGCCTGTTTTCCACCGTGTGTTTTTGCTACTCGTTTCGCGTCGTCCCAGGACTCGATTTGCCTGTACATGGAGACGGCATTAGTCCAGCACTTGGCTTCAACATAGTAGTGCTCTGCCCGCTTCAAGTTTCCTTTGGCCTCGTACTGGCCCGCAATGTGCTTGTACGTGTCAGTAAGAAGCTCCTTCCGATATTTCGCCACTAAACGCAACATCTGTTCATACTCCTCGCGCTTCTTGTACATATTGATCGCCAGATCATGGTCGTCGACAGCGAGGTGAGATGAACGGACGAGGATCAGGACTCAAGTAAACCTCCTTGTGAGATCTCAAGTTCTTCGTGAAGATGTCAGGTGATGTGCAAAGACTAATAAATTCATGGGGAAACCGAAATACGACAAACGAGACATAAAATTTCTGAAATATTCTAGACAACATATAAAGCGTCTATTGTCTTGTGTTGATAATTGTCCAAACCGTGTGAGCAAAAAAAAAACGCCAACAACATAAATACAGCTGTTCCGCTTCAGCCAGTTTTGCTCCGGCCTCTGCCTTCTCGGCTAGCATTATGTACAGATCCGTCCGCTCGCGTGGCGATAAGTGGCGCGCTGCCACTCTCTGAGCCTTGTCGTACATTTGGAAGCTGATGTACATCGTCACCGCTTTCTGCGGCTTTCCCGCTTTCAAGTATCCTCGCTCTGCCTGGTCGAATTGACGACCAGTGATTAGAACAAGGAAATTGAGTTGTTTAACTTGTTGAGACTTCATAAGTAACGTGCGGCGCATGAAAATCTGATCATCACTGTTTCTGATTTACAAGAAATACACTATGAATATCCTCAGTCCTCACTGTCTGTAGTGACTTTTCTTGGTTGAGCACCACAAAATCTACACGTTCATTCTGTTAGCAATGACTTCTTCTTTCTTGTTGTCCCACTTCTACTCAAATGTTTACTACATGTGTTCTTATCCATAGCTTTTCATAGAACGTCGCGAGTTTCTCGTAGAACGGAAGAGCGACACTGCTCTCTGCATGTGTGCTTTCTAGAAGCTGCTCTGCCTTGTTCCATTGTCGAGCGCTGATCGCCGCATCGATGGCCTTGATGCTACATCCAGCCTCAATGTAGTGGTTCAACGCACTGTCCATCTGCTTCTGCGATACTGGAAAATGAAAAGGAGAATGAGGATGAGAAAAAGGCTTGCGCTTGTGACAGCAGTAGAAGAATGCATTCAAAATAGTTGACTTCCCTTCGTTCTACTTTACACGAAAAGTGAGGCAGGCAGCAGGGCGAGGCACGCAGACAAGGATGAAAAAAAAATCACATCCAAAGTTCATAAAAGTAGTCTCCCCACTCTTCTTCTAGTCTGACGACCAGTCCAGGTTGGTTCTGTTTCGCTAGCTCCACAGCCTGTCGGTACGCGTGGCCCTGGATGTAGGCTGCCATCGCTTTGTCTAGCATACCCATTCGCTCATACAAGGCACCAGCCTTCTGACTGACGCCACTTGTCTCGAGAGCAGTTGCGATCCGCTGCAGCTATCTTAGAAGTGGTGGAGCGATGTGGTGAAAAACTGGGGTCTCGTTTACATTCCTTGCTCTTATTATTGGGCACAGTTCGTGGTGATCATTCATAATTGACTACATTATAGGATGAAGTTGTATTCCATGGCTAAAAAGAACCTTATCAAACCCCCACCACATACATAGTTTTACTCTACACCAATAAATATGTCTTGTCCCTTCTGTCTGTTCCTTTCTAGCCTTAACAATTCTTGAGTGTAATTAAAGTTCGAGTATCGTTCGACCAAGGCAGCGGCCTTTGCCGCCATGCCTCCTTTCAAATACAACTCGATGGCCCGCGCGTAGTTCCCTTCCCTCTCTTGCAACTCGCCGGCTCGCTCTTCCTGTTGCGTCGACAGTAGTTTGGAGGACTTAGTTTTTTCCACCCAGCCGGACCATCTAGGCTCCCCCGCAGCTATAAACTTTTACAGGGAGAAAAGGGGGGCCGGGGTGGCCTCAAGGATGGAAAAAACAAGGAAGGAAAAAACGATCATCCATAAATAACCACTGCAGATAGTGGCTCTTCAGCTGCAAGACGTTAGGATGACCCTTTTTTTCCGCCAAGCGAATGCTCTCGTCATACTTGTGCAGCTCCTGGTACATCCCCATCGCCTCCTCTAGCTGATTCGCATCTAGAAGGATAGCTTCTGCTCGATGAAATTGCTTGCTCAACATCGCCATCTTCGCTTGGACGAAGGTTAGAGAAGTTAACTGGTCGTGACCCATCTTCTATGCACTAAATCTTTTTCTTTTCTTTGGGTTATAATTGCACAAGATTAAGCTATCTATCGCTATCCAAAGCTTTTTTTATCAATACCTCACACTATATCGAATTATTGCCCCCGGCCCCGCTCATCTCCATAACAAATAATGATAAGCGCCCGATGTCGTTCCTGGTTCCGAATTTTCTTCGATGAGGCGATTCACGTTGTGGATATACCTTGCTTTCGCGACGTCTCCGAGCACAGCATAGCTCTGCTCCACTACTGGCAATGCATCAATTAGAGACGCTGTCATCCCGTTCTTTTCCTACTTCATCTTAGTGTAGCGAACCGTTTGAGGACAAACGTAAACTCATCGAGGTCAAATATAAGGATCAATTCTTTCTCTGTTTTCGGCAGTGCATTCGTTATGAAAGTATCGATAGCCATAAATCGAAGTCGTCCAGTGCCACTTTGGCCAGATTTCGCCATAGGCTCTCCGTTTCAGGAGTCATCGGCAATTCCTCTAAGATATCCACAGCTTTTCCATATTGCTTTTTGTCAAGACAGGACCCGAAGTTTATCAATGCCTCATCCAGCTCGTACTCCACAGTGTTCACGCCTTCGTCGACCTGTCAAGTGTAGGTGTTCGATTGTCTAACTTCTCTAGGAATGGCATCTTACGTTACAATGTATGAAGAAACAAGTGGACTCGTTAGATAGTCTTTTTGTTTCTACTCTAAAGAGGTATGTTAAACAAGTTGAAGTTGTTCCAAAGACCCTCGATCATGACCTTGACGAGCACGTTGAGCACGTAGGCGAAGCAACTAGCACCGCTCAGTCTCTCACACTCAATCACATTGGAGCAAAAAGCCGAGGACGCAAGCATGCGCAAGCAGGAGCATTGAGAAAGGAAGAGAGATAAGATAGTAACATAGATAACAAACTAGCTAATAGAAAAAAGATGATGCTTCAGCCCATGGCGTCCCACCCCCCAGACCTCTACTCTAAAGAATAAATTACCAAAATTATCGCATCACAACAAACATCAAAAATCAATCAAAAAAACATACCGACACAAAAGTCCTCCCTTGTGCCCGCTCGATGTCCTCGATGTCTCCCTTGATTTCGTGACAAGTCACTCGGTCTGTGTTCTCCAGAATCGAGTACCACACACACAGCTGGTTCCTATTTTGTGCGACCACGACGTCGCTATCGGGAACCCAATGCACGTAGATGCATTAGACAATACATCTCAACCTATTTTACGACTTCTGAGTGACACTCGTGCATGACAGTTTGTATACTACCTCATTGAGCCAATCAACTTGTACTCGCGCCTGTTCTTGCAGATTGATAATCCTCAATTTATTTGCACTACTTACACTGTAATTCATACACAATAAAGTTCCTTCGACACACACACACACACACACACAACCAGCCCTAATTGCAGTAGTTCAACAAGGTCGTTCGCGTCTGTGTGGCAACGTTGTACAAGTGCAGCTTTTTCCTCTTGTCACGGAACAGGATTCGCGAGGCACTTGGATTGAGTTCAAGCCAGTCGACTTTCTGATCATGTGCGACCGTGGCGAGGATCTGCTGCGTGGCCAGATTCACGAGTCGGATGGTCTGCACATCGAGCAGATAAGCGATAACGCGAGTAGGAACGTCGCCGGCACCATCCGGAAGGGGAGACATGAAAGGATAGAAAACATTGTGTTGTTGGGTTCTGCGAGAGAGGATACTCAGATCTATCCTGACGTAGTTGAGTTTCTTGGGGGACAGGTCGTTGCAAATTAATACTAACTCAGAACAAGAGAATAAACGTAGCTTGAAGGATGAAATCTACTGGAAGCTATCCCCGCTAGTGTAGTAAATGAAAAAGTCTCCCCCTCGGTCTGCTCATACCTCCATTAGCTCCTGCCACCGGGACTTCGGCTCGCACTTGGATGGATATCAGATGTGGCGACATGTGCTCCGTTCTGGCATATCCCAAAATCTCGTTCTGGCCGTATTCTATTATCGACAACTCGCCCGCACGAAAAATCATGCACACCAAAGGGTTATCAAAAAAGTATTTTTCATCTTGCCCCGAGCCCTGCCATGGAATTTCGCTTAGCTTGCAGCTCAGCAAGTCGCCGTGAGTATGAAGAAGTAGGATCTGAATTGTCGATGAAATCAAGAATCATGTCAAAAATGCTGGACGAGTAGCTGGCTCATTTAAGTGTTGATAATTGTTCTTAATTCTACACGCGCCATGTCTTGACCCGTATGAGTCTCCAATTCAAATAAAGGCGAGGACCTCCCGTCAATTTATATTATATATAACAAAAGAAAGATACTACTCACGTGCATATGGACGGCCAAGAAATTTCCTACTTCCCATCAAACTAACAATATATATAGTCATAAAGCAAGAGGCTCTCCACAGTATGCGCGACCAAGTAGCGTTCCTTGTACACGTTGATCTTCTTGATTTCGTAGCCCACGTTCGATTTAAGCACGATGCGCGATCCGGTCGAGAGATTCTTCACGATCACTTGAGACAGCGAGATGTACGTGAACTCGTACTCGCCCTTATATCGTGCCCTTTTGATGCACGCGTCGAACAGCTCGACCGACCCGCAGAGTGTTCCCATCAACAAGCGACTGCCGTCCGGACGCCAGCAAAGCGACGTTATCGTGTACAAGTTCGGCACTTCTTTGACCGCAACTTCTTGCCATTCTCTGTTGCGCGCGTGCCAGGCAAAAACAAAATAACGATTATAGTTTCCAAGCACTACGCTCTCGCCACTCGGATTGAATCGGCAACAGGAGAACTCTTTGACCCCCTTCATGGTACCGTAGTCGAATGTACGCGCATCTCGGCCTGATATGCAGAAGTGAGTAAGAATAGAAAAATCAAGAAACAAATCGTGCGACTATTTCTGATTTTTGTCACTCCTGGATCCTCGTTTGTAAAAAACATCACAACAAAGAGTCTTTCTCAGTTTGAATCACAGCAAATAACCAAACTGCTCACCCTCCGGACTCCAGAAGCGCACAGTCTGGTCGTTTCCTGCTGCACACACGCCTGCTGCGCCCCATCCAACGCACGTAATCGCGCATTGAGGTACTCGGATGAATTTCTGCGTGATAGGGCCGCTGTTCTCGGTCTCGAACGAAAATTTGTGTATGCTGCCGTCCACGTGACCAGACATCACGCTGTTCCCGTCCCCACCAGGACACATGCACATAACGAAGGAATCCGTTGAGTACAATAAAGCAGCCTTGTTTGCGGAAATTAGAGCACGAGAGTTTTTGTAAGTTGATTCCGTTGTGGATCTCAGAATTTCAATGATCGTTCCAGAGGTGACTAAAAAAGGAACACTAACTCCTTAAAAAAAGGAAGTACATCCTTACCGCTTTCCAAGAGAACATGACCTTAGAAATACAAGAAAAGTTATCCAGCACTCGTATGAACCAAATGAAATCTACCAGCTTTCATCGATCTCATAACTTGAGTTGTCCGACTTTGACTCGGCCTTCCGCAAGACCGAAGACGATTTCGTTTGGGTGCTTGCTCGGCCAGCACAGACAGGTTACGCAGCTAGTTTGTGGGAATTTGTTACAGATACTTTTCCGCTCTTTCCATTCGGCACCCAATTTGTAAACGAAAACGATGTTGTCGCTCTGCGCAATCGCCAATTTCGTCGAGTCAGGTGAGAAATCGAGAGAGGAGTTAGAGAAACACTCTACAACTACTTCTAGGTGAAGGGGCTTCAACGATACAAGTGGTGTAGGCCTGCCGGAATGGACGCAAACGATAGAGAAACGCTTACGTCACAACATTAGATCATCTTCGAGAGAAGACGTATGCAGCAAGAACCTAGAGTTACCTATTTATTATTGCGACATCTGTGAACGCGCACTCCATGGTAAAAGGAGAACGCGTCGTCTGGTCTCGCGTAAGGGGAATACCAACTTGCATTCAATTTGCATTGGCTTGAGCAGCTTCAGAAGCTCTTCATATCAAATCTTCAGTGTTAAAACTGGCAGAAGTCTTAACTTTAACAACGAACAACTTCGTCTCCTTGTCGCCGGGTTTTGTCGAAAAGCGGTCCTGCTTTTCCCCTTGTTCGTCGTAGAGATGTACTATGCGATCTGTCGAGACGACTGCCACCTTCTGGTTGTTAGGACTCCACGTACTCGCAGAGATTTTCTGCATGCCATCCTGGGGCGCCTGGAGGTTTTTCACGTAACGCAACTGCATTTTGCCACGACGTCGGCGTGATTAACGACAATCAGCTGTAGGAAGCCGCTAGCTCCGTAGTCAGCGACGATCGAAAGACAGTGCGTCTCCTTTCAAGGTACGGCTCTTCTTGCGACAACGATCGGTCAGGTGTGGATCAATTGTATCTTCGGAGTTGAGTGAGAGGGAGAGAGAGACAGAGGCTCTGAAAAGCTTCCAGAAAATCTCTCTCAGCCACGCGTTTCCCGTAGCCCTCTTCCGTGGACGCGTTTTCGATGTTTCCGTCTACTCAACCGAAGCAGCAGGTGACGTGCTTTCCCGCGTCGCCTTGCTGCGCCGTGCAACGAACATCCATTTTCCTAAATCAGCCACATATTTACAATTTTTGTTTCGCGCATTTATCATATCAATAATCTTGAATTTCATTTCCACCTTGTCCCGTTTGTCTGAGCAAAAAATTTTCGAAAGAAGAGGATGGCGTTTTTTGCTTTCCTTTCAAAACTTCGCACGTGCACCTTTTTGCTCTCCTCTTCCTTTCATCATCTTGCACCTCTCCTTTCATCGTCTTGCACCTCTCCTTTGATCGTCTTGCGCCTCTCCTTTGATCGTCTTGCGCCTCTCCTTTGATCGTCTTGCGCCTCTCCTTTGATCGTCTTGCACCTCTCCTCTCATCGTCTTGCACCTCTCCTCTCATCGTCTTGCACCTCTCCTCTCATCGTCTTGCACCTCTCCTCTCATCGTCTNCGCATCTCCTTTCATCGTCTTGCGCATCTCCTTTCATCGTCTTGCGCATCTCCTTTCATCGTCTTGCGCATCTCCTTTCATCGTCTTGCGCATCTCCTTTCATCGTCTTGCGCATCTCCTTTCATCGTCTTGCGCATCTCCTTTCATCGTCTTGCGCATCTCCTTTCATCGTCTTGCGCATCTCCTTTCATCGTCTTGCGCATCTCCTTTCATCGTCTTGCGCATCTCCTTTCATCGTCTTGCGCATCTCCTTTCATCGTCTTGCGCATCTCCTTTCATCGTCTTGCGCATCTCCTTTCATCGTCTTGCGCATCTCCTTTCATCGTCTTGCGCATCTCCTTTCATCGTCTTGCGCATCTCCTTTCATCGTCTTGCGCATCTCCTTTCATCGTCTTGCGCATCTCCTTTCATCGTCTTGCGCATCTCCTTTCATCGTCTTGCGCATCTCCTTTCATCGTCTTGCGCATCTCCTTTCATCGTCTTGCGCATCTCCTTTCATCGTCTTGCGCATCTCCTTTCATCGTCTTGCGCATCTCCTTTCATCGTCTTGCGCATCTCCTTTCATCGTCTTGCGCATCTCCTTTCATCGTCTTGCGCATCTCCTTTCATCGTCTTGCGCATCTCCTTTCATCGTCTTGCGCATCTCCTTTCATCGTCTTGCGCATCTCCTTTCATCGTCTTGCGCATCTCCTTTCATCGTCTTGCGCATCTCCTTTCATCGTCTTGCGCATCTCCTTTCATCGTCTTGCGCATCTCCTTTCATCGTCTTGCGCATCTCCTTTCATCGTCTTGCGCCTCACCTCCCCTTTCATCGTCTTACACCTATCCTCTCATCGTCTTGCGCCTCCCCTTTCATCGTCTTACACCTCTCCTTTCATCGTCTTGCGCCTCTCCTTTCATCGTCTTGCGCCTCTCCTCTCATCGCTTTGCGCCCCTCCTCTCATCGTCTTGCACCTCTCCTCTCATCGTCTTGCACCTCTCCTTTCGTTGTCTTGCAACACACAGAGTGCTCTCTTCACGAGAATCAATTGCCTGCTCCAGCTCTCAAACTAAATTAAGTTAAAAGTTGCAACCCAGAGAGATGTATATGATCTATTTTCTTGATGATCACTGTAGTTCATTATACATGACGTTGAAAGATAGGAGATATTACAGAAAAACAGGTGTAAAATTCAGGAAAAAAACACTTCGTAAACAACGAGCAATATACTCTGGAAAAGTAATGATCGTTCTTTCTCGTACAGAAAGGCCACAACAACGACGCTTCAGCAATCACTTTCAACAACAAAAAGGGGTCAATCAGCCCATTATTCTCCCTAGCGCTTACCACGGTGCCAAAAGTTGTGGCTGCGGGACCATTTGCTGCGGGGGCTCGAAAAGAGGCACCGGCGCAGTAGACTGGAGAAATTTTCCCGTCGTCTCGTACTTGGGACTTTCTCAGTACGAGTATATGTTTGATGACATCTGCTCTCATAGCATTTCTCTTGATGCATAGTTTCGAGATCAGAGGCACAACCCGCGAAGAAATACCGCTCGAACACACGATTCACGATCCGCGGAGGCTGAAAGGCCTGGTCAAGAACATTTGAAGTAGTCTCCACCAACGCGTCAACTTATTGGAGCAATTACACGCATACAGATCCATCATCGCGGAAGGACTCTGTCCATTGCTGTTTTTTGGAAATCGACAAGATTGCTCAACTGATAAAATCTCCTCCACGAAAAAGTGGAGGACCTTCACAATCCTAGGCTTCCATTTTCCAGTCCTTCACAGATTTACCGTGAGATGGACAAAGTTATCCGGCCGCCGCACCAAAACAAGCAAATAATAGAATCCCATATGCCGTTCTCTCCATCCTTTCTGTAATTTTGGATCCACCTACAAACGACGACCACGGCGACCGTGAGCCTTGCGGGTGGTATCGTGAGGAATCGGAGTGACATCCTCGATACGACCGATCTTCAAACCGTTACGGGCGAGCGCACGTAGCGCGTGCTGAGCACCCGGACCCGGGGATCGGCTCTTCACACCACCGGTGGCGCGGAGCTTGACGTGAACAGCGGTGACGCCTGAGAAAGAAAAAAAGAAGAAGATGATGATAGATGGTAAAGCGTTTTTTCGAAATTTGCAACGCGAGATGTCTATGTTTCGCAACCTGATATTTCTCCACAAACTTTAGATACACCCTTTGCACGACATCAACGTCTACAGACACTTTGGCCGAAAAGGCCTGAAAAAATTGACAAAGCAAGCTCTCATTTCTGAAACGCGGCAATCTACTACTGCACATGAACCCACGTCTACCAACATTCAGTTGAAAATACCGAGATCTTTCAATCGCTTGACGACTTCCTGCGCGGCAAGCATTGCTGCGTACGGAGAGGACTCGTCACGATCCGCCTTGACCATCATACCACCGGTGTAACGGCAGAAAGTCTCACGACCAGACACATCCGTCACGTGGATGAAGGTATCGTTGAAAGAAGCGTAGATGTGCACAACACCGAAAACATCCTCCCCCGAGGCGACCTGGAAATTTTAAGGGAAATTTTAAGGGTTGGGGAAGATAAAAATTTGTCGAAAATGAAGTTCTGTGAAAGAGACATCAAAAACTACACGAGGCGCTCCGGTGATATTTACAAAGCCCTTACCTATGCCAGACACAAAAATTCTTTCTTAGAAATCAACTAGTGACTCATCCAAGGAGCTGCTATCATTTCCTTAACGTAGATCTGCAAAAATTCTGATATTTTCCCCACCCAACAACGCGGGCCATAATCAGATAGATCAAAATTTAGATTTAGAATACGTTCTGCGGGCCCATCTTCGGGGCTTCCTTGACAGCGGCAGCCTTGTCCGTCATTTTGGCGTTTTATGGAGTCCTACGACACTAAACTTCCTTCGAAGTTGATCTCGTTTCCCTGGTTGTTTGAAACGGAAAACAGAATAATTACTTTAAAACGAGCATTAAACGAATGGATATATTCGGAGATAGCAACTCAGAATCGATCGTTGTGTTATCCAAGAAGGACCCCTCATTCTTTCATCTAAAACGATCATCAAATTGTTGATCACCATGCATTTGCAGTTCAATCGCGACTTATTTGCAGGGGATCTCGATCCTATATTTTCAGTCGTGCTTTCTTTAGAAAGCCTCATTCGCGCAGGCTTCCGTATCTGACGATCGTTTCAAGCGAGAGCTTGATGAGCCATCATATTTCGGATCTTGCGGTTCCAGAATCGGACGCTTTTGGCCATTCAGCGGGCTTCCGCGATCTCAGATATCTGAAGAACCTTTCAGACGAGAAAGTCTCTGATCAAAAAGAAACTCTGATCTAAATCGTGTCAAAGATCTCCTAATATCAACGCCTACAAATGGATCCGAATTGCTGAGACACCTCGATTTACTTCGATCTTCGATCAGTGACAACTGGATCTAGATCGTCAATTATTCTGTCTTTCGCTTCTCAGAAGTCTCTTCGAGACGCAGAGCATGTGAATCTGGTGCAGACTCTCTCACGGTTATACCTTGCAGTTTGTTCTTGAGTGCCACTTCAGCAGTCATGGTCGAGGCTGTGAAGAGGAATCATATGATCTTAAGGATTCCGAATCGGACCCCTGGTGTTGAGTAGAGACGACTTATTTGGTTCAACACAACTTTCGGTGGATCAGGAACGTTTTTCAGGACGAGCGTTATTTCTTTTTGTTCTCTCCTTCTTTACCATGATGAAATAATAATGATGTTCTTTTAGTTGTCCAGGCTGACGTTGATTTAGAATACATATGGAACACCCAAGAAGCTGGTGGTCTCTCGAATGTAGAGGTACGACTCGTATTGGACTCCACCCACATGATATTAAACTCAGACCCACATCTCGACTACTTTTCCAGCAGGGAGGGCCTCCGCTATTTCTTCAACCTTCTCCTCCGCTTCCGCGATCGCCTTGTCGGAAGGAAAATGGCAATCAAAAACGGCCTTAGGCAGATGCTTCGCGTTGGTGACAGTCCAGCAGGACGAGGGCAACGCCGAGCAGCGGCACCACACGCATCTAAAAAAGTCGTTGGAAGAGGGAAATTAAATGCCTAACGCGGAATTAAATGCCTAACGCGGAATTAAATGCCTAACGCGGAATTAAATGCCTAACGCGGAATTAAATGCCTAACGCGGAAATAAATGCCTAACGCGGAAATAAATGCCTAACGCGAAATTAAAAGCCTAACGCGAAATTAAAAGCCTAACGCGAAATTAAAAGCCTAACGCGAAATTAAATGCCTAACGCGAAATTAAATGCCTAACGCGAAATTAAATGCCTAACGCGAAATTAAATGCCTAACTCGACCTAAATATTCTGATAGAGTCTGTGTCGCTCGTGATAAATATTCCATGAGATGAATCGTAAAGCATCTTTGTTGGGGAGGAAGACACACACATGAAAACTCCATTCAAAAAAATGAGAGAGGATTTCACAGGTGCGCTGCGACAAAAAAATGGCGAGGCTTTACTAGGGGTTTCGTCAAGACGGTTTTCGCTTGCGACCATCTTCAAAATTTTCATGGTTTTGCAAGAGGTCTCCATGGACATACCTTGACCTACAGTATGGACTACATATAAACTATCACTGTGGAGAATCATGTGACGTCTCTTTGTAACCAATACAAGATTCAAAGAATTCTACCCTCCGCCCATGGTGGTGTCAGCTGCACAGGATGCCTCGTCGGAGTAGGCTTTGCGGCATGGATCGTCTTCTGGTCCACCCTTCACGACCATGAAGGCATCCTTGGCCGATGCAAGCAAGGCACCGGCTGCGGCGAGCAGAGCACCGAAGTACTGACGCGCGATCATGGTTCTGATATCCGACAGTTAAAAAACCCACACAGATCTATAAAACAAGGATACGTCATCACACACTGTCGCATGTAGGAAACGGCAGAAATCAATCATATATCATAAACGTGAAAAACGGATAAAAATGTGGGAATTCACACCCATTTTCACATTGTCCACGATCCAGCATCGATATAAGTTGTACACTCTGTTGGAAGAAGGGTCCCTTCCAAACACGCTCCGTCGGTTCGCTTACCATTCTGTCATTACTGACAAACATCCTGCTCTTTTCGTTCACTCTACATCTCTCGCGGGCGATGTTTAACTCACTCTGTTCCTCTGGTACTTAGGTACATAAGTGCCGACATGGCTCATCACCTGGGAAACACGATGAATCTCGCTTCCGAGAAGACAACAGAACATCAATAAATATCTTCAACATGTAGTCATTGCTTAAAAATAGGTCCAAATATGCAGTAGAATGTCCTATTTCAGTCCACGTCCATCGCAGTTACAGATTTAGAAACTCCGGCGGTCCCAAACGGAAGCAAGCATCCGGAAGTCTCTCCACTCACCGCATCGTGAGCGGAAGACAAGAGCAAGACACGAGCCAGAGCCTGTCTTAATTCAGCATGTTCGGGATTCCTTTCATCTTCATCCCTTTTGCTTCCACTTCGACCATTTCCTGCTACTTGGACACTTTTTAGTAGAGCCGACACGCAGCGTACGACGCGTGCAATCTTGTCTCGCGCATTCGTATCCTGCATATCGTTATACAGGAAGGCTAGCTCTCGCGCAACGCCAGTCTTAGTGGTGGATTTCGTACCCGACATATCGTGCTACAGGAAGAATTCACACGCCAACGTGTGCTAAACGAATTATCAAAAATCTATTCTGCATGTTCTTAAGATTTAGGCTCCAAAAGTCGTCAATTTCTGCGTAAATTTCCACTGCACGGAGCAAATGCACTGAAGCCGCTCTCTGAAACCGCTGCCGCATTCCACAAGTGTTTTGTTGTTCTTGAGCCTTCCACTTGCTTATGCAAGAGAATGACTCTTCGTGGTCCACAGGAACGTAAGTGGTCTTCAAAGAGGCATCAATATGCCGCCGAAATTTTTGACGCCTCATGCTACTTTTCGTTCTAGTACCTCTTGCTGCAGTTTTGGTGGCAGTTCTGGCACGTCTTCCAGTAATATCGCTTCCCGAGTCGCTGCTTGAAGTCAAAAGGTCGTCGTTCTCTATGTCAGGCACACAATTGCCTCTGCCAGTGGAGGTGGAGGCCGAACAACTGCGCGTCGCCGCAGAGTGTTGCTGTGAGGAGTCACCACGTTCCTCATTATCATCTTCACCGCCAGACGATCCAGACACACTAATCCGCGACATAGAAAGAGAGATATCAGCCGCAACTTCTTCGATGTAGCCAGAGAGCTCACTACCACCAGTACCTTGCCTGACAAGCAGCGCGCGTGCCTCGTTTAGAGAGCGTTGCGCAGCATTGAAATCCTCTAGCTGGAAATGCATGCGTGCAACTCGACTGAGCGCCCGCGCTCGCGCCTCTTGCAGGCCAAATTTGTGTGCCATCATCAATTTAGAAGAGAGCCGCGCTTTGATTTGATTCGGCGTCATACGCGCTAGCGCCAAGCTTTTCCTTATTTGGGGAAATGTTAAAGCATCAACGCTGACATTTCTACTGTTAATGGTATTGACCGTCTACACGTGACGATACTACAGAAAAAAGAAACTTATCATTTACTCTATAAAAAATTTCCTCTTGCGCACTTGTACTTTGAGATAACAGTCGAGATGACACCGCCTCCCTAAGTAAGGCTCTTCCGCAGGCCAACGCAGCTGGCATCGGAGAGCGGCATCCGAGATGAGCATCCGCGATGAGCGTGTGCGCGAGCGCCACATCTTGAACAGTCAGATGGTCACGATAAACCAAACACCCTCTTCTCCTCTTTTCATGAAGAACTTCTACTGGAGTTTGGACTTGGGGGTGGTCATGCGTTTGATTGACACGTCTTTGAGACAATTCTTCTGCCGTCGAAGATAAAACTCGTAAATCCACACGCCATTTTTGAGCATGATGTCTTGTTTTGTTGTCAGTGTTGTTCGTGTTCCCTACTGGAAGATTGATTCCAACCTGAGGAGGAGCTTTTCTTTGGTGTGCATCTTGTTGCATGGCAGTCGTTGCAAACTGGATCTTGGTCCTGCTTGTAGGCGGATGCACTATATTCTTCTGTTGATAATACTTGTCTCGTCGTGGTCCAGCAAGAATATCTTGCGTCAAAAACGTGCACGCTGCATCCAATTGATCCACGACTGCCACAAAATCACCCCGCGCGAGACTCAACCGGGCTTTTTGCAGTACATGTGCAGCGCGATCTTCTAATGGCTCTTTAACCAGGGTCTGGCACGTAACAAAATCTCCTGTGCGCAGAGCCTGCTCAAACGCCTGTCGTTGACCGTCTGAGTTCGGACACTCATGCGAAAACTGAGAAGGGCGTGTTGGTGAGGACTTGTGGATCCGCTCTGCAATGCGCGCCGTTGCCTCCGCGAGTCCGCGCTGACCCGCGACGCAGAAAACCAGGCTCTGTCCTGCCAGAAGCTCCGCACGATGCTCCTCCACAGATGATCTAAAGCTGGCTTGGTTCGAAAGAGTATGGTAGATCACTACGCTCCGATGCGCGCCAATTGCACTGTGATCCAGGTACGGCGCAGCCGGCACGGTGAACCCTCCAGGCACAATTCCTGCGACTTTGCTTAGATGAGGTCCTCATTCAGTGCTCCTCAACCTCAAGGGCCCCAATACACTCGATCAGTCATGATCACGAAGAGATCTTCTAGGGCCACAAGAACGCCTACCTCGTCCACATCAAATTCAAAGATAATATAACGAAGATAAGTAATAAAATGTCATTCCGTATTGTCTGGAGTAGGCACAGTGTCCTCCATGTGAAACACATCAAATATCGATCATATAAAATCATGTAACGGTCTTCGCTCTCCACCACAGGTCCATAACCCTTAACTTTGGTTCTTGCTCCTGCGCTTGTCCTCCTGGTAATGCAGCCGATGATCCTTCTAAGAAAGCGCGAGTTTGCAACAGGTGTGGACGGGATGCTACGAGGCGTGCTAATGCCCCCCAGGCAAGAACTTCTAGTTCCGTCTTAGATGAGACAGCTTGATTCTCTGAGAAATGTGTCGAAAAAAAGCAAATACTTCTAGTCCCTTCTTAGATGCGACAGCTTCTCTCAAAAGATTCTTGGTATTCGTATCCCTTCAGCATCTGTCCTAGTCTAAACTCTCTTGAGAATCTGTGAGATAACTTAACTTTCGTTGCACTTCCGAAAGCACAGGCGCGCTCGCCACAAGCGCGCAAACTTGCCTGAGCACGAGCGAATAGCCCCTGCTGAATCTGAACCAAAGCGCTCTGGAAAAGACACCGCACAAGCCCCTTGTGATCGCATGCCTCTTGCGCTGCTCGATTTGCCTCGCCAACAAACTGCCACGCGGTCTCATACTGCTTTCCTTTGTCACATTAGATCATTGAAAAACATTGGACGAATGAAACAAGGGTTGATATATTATATCTAAGTCAGCTATATGACGCAAGTACGAATCTGAAAAGGATGGAAATCACAAGCACAGCTTCAATGAGTAGACGAGATCAAGAAAGAAATAAAAGAGCTCTAGCTGGTTTTTCAGCTCTCCCTCCTAGACGTCAGAATTTTCGTATCTTCAAGTTCTTTGCTAAAGTAGCTGACTGCTTGTTGAGATGCAACGAAGACGGACTCAGCTGATATGTAGCCTTGAGCCACAAGATCACAAATAGTTGGCACGCCTACAAGTGACATAATAGTAGAGTCCTGCGAGAGCAAGAAGCACGTAGTGCATCTCTGCCGGAAGTTGACTAGGATCTTGCTCGTTCCTTTTCCGCCTACTCCGCTGCAATCTCACGTGGCACGCACGAAGCGATGCAGCGGCCTCGAGTATTCGCCCATGAGCGCTGTGTTGCTCATACGAAGAAAACCATGAACGGCAGGAGTCCTTTGATTTTCGTTTAGTTTGTTGGCAAAGAAATCTCTTCGTGAACAGTGATGAGTCTTTTTCGGAAGATAGTCGTATTGTTGGGGACATCAAGAATAGCTAGCTACAAATAAATGTACAGTAAGTAGTCCAGGATGTCCCTCATCAAATGATTGTTCGTTCTTGAGGAGCACAGAGGGCAGGAACGGGTAAGAACCTTAAACGCATCTCTCACCCTCATTAATCGTGAGCAAAGGACGAGCGCGCGCAACAAGAGATTAAGAATATAAATAAAATAAGTAGGAGTTAGTTAGAAAAAGAGGGCGGGCAATGCTACAGCCCTTGGCGTCCCACCCCCCAGCGCTCAGGTGGGAGCGAACTGAGAGGGGTGCTCGCACTGGCAGTAGTTCACCACAACTTAACAAGACCAAGGGTACCGGGTCACCATGTCAAGCCCTACTGGCAGTCGCATCCCGACCCCTTATAAGATAAGCGCTTGATGGCCTTAGTGAAAAGGCCATCGCCCATCACCATCTGGGTAACTAGTTATTAAAGAAGGCAACACGAGCAGGGAGCACGCGCGTGAGGAGACCAACTCGCTTCACTCACAGCTCGTCTAAGCTCATATAGAGAAGGTTCATAAACTTAAAGAGAATAAGGAGAGAGAGAGAGGGAAGGGATCTGGTTCCAGACTGTTGTATTCAAGTATTGACGCTGTAGCAATCAGGAAATAGACTGCACAGCGTACCATGATAAGCAACGCCCCACCTGAGAATAAAACCAACAATACAACAGAATCCATATCCAATCCAGAACAGATACCTAAATAATATCTTTTTGTCTCGTAAACGAATTATGCTATCACTAACTCCTGCTCAGTACCTCATTCGCTGCAAGAAAGTCGTCGGCCCCGTCAAGAATGGGTTCGTTTACGAGCACGGAAAAGGTGATCGCTTGCCGTTCTTTTTCTACGGCCTCGCTCAAAGCGCAAAGCGATTCGAAACTCGCCTTCTGTGCCTCCAATGCCAGACGGCGCAAAAATAGCCCCACAGCGCTTGTGCGGGGGTATTGACCTTCAGCTTCTCCCAACAGGGCTCGCGCATCTTGTATTAAAGGTCGGCTCATTGGCCACTGATTCTGAAAGAAAGGGGCCCCATGCCTGTCCACTTGTTTTTTCTTCATTTTCCCCTGTTGTCTCAAGGGGTCTCCTCTTCGGCGTCAGTGACCAACCTCAATGACCAACGAAGGCTGAGCCATAATTGTAAGAGTGAAAACAGAGCGTCACCTTCTTCGACCGGCTCCTCTGCCAGCCAAATCAAGAGGGCCCCTGCTAATTCACGCCCGCCGGGACCAACCCGCCGCACACCATTCACGAACGAAGCCAAATCGTGCACATCGAGGAAGCTGGAAGAGCTACTTTTGACACTGCCACCACTTTTATTGTGCCGATCCTGTGCACCTGCACTGTTGGCAAAAATTTCGGATTAGAAAGATTAAGGTTGCTGCCTAGAATTCTATTGGAATAAAGAAGCAAGCTCAAAAATGAAGAGACGCCAGAGTGAAGGGAGCCCAGCCTTCACTCAGAAGTTCTTTGGATTCACCCCACGTATTCTGTGCATCTATTTACTCACTTATCTTGTGAGATTTCAAACTACAAGATAGCAATCGGAAACAAATGCACTCAAGTGAATACTCGTCTTAAGCATGTGCTTCCCGAATAACCGAGAAAACGAACAGCTGAAGTACTCTACTGCATTCGGTTCGCACGAAATAGAATAAGGAAAATACGCACCCTACGTGCACGGTGCGCAGCTGCGTCATGATCTTGCTTCTTGCTTCTAAAAGGAGATATCAACATACTTATATGAGACAATTGATTCTACACAATATTCCTCGGCTTAATAGATACGTGCTCCAGAATAAAAAATATCTATATCAAAAGTCGCCAGAAGAACCCGTTCGAGTGCTAGTCGGACGTGACTCTTCTTCGTCCCAGATAAAAGACGCGCTTGTACCTGTTGATTACTTAACCTGTAAAAGAGAAAAAGGGCCTATCGAACTCGAAGATCATTCCTTTTTCTACTCCACGGGCGCTTCTGCATTTGATAAGATGATGATGACCCAGAGGAGCAGCGTTCATTCGATGGCGTGCGCCAGCGTGAGTCACCAACACACTAACGGACGAAGCACTACTCATTGTGCTAGAAACTGGTGAATAAAGCTAGCCAAATTTCTTGCTACAAAAATTCCGAAACAGACGGTCTGAAAATGCAATGGTGAGATAAATCCTGCCTGAAGATGTCATATACCCATCCCGCATTTCGAAACCTCAATACATGAAAGGATCCTGCTGCACAGCGTTCGCATACGTCTTGAGCATGAACACTTGATCAGAAGTAGAGATATTCCTTCATAGGCGTACAGCCGGTTTAGATTATTACTGCAATCTCATCTATCTGAAGCGCGCATGGGGCAAATGGGGAACGAATCTTGAGGTTTGCAGAAAAAAAAGGTCAGTAGTTTGTGTCTAGTACGGATTTCCGAGGACAAGAACGAGAATACATTTATGTCAGGACGTTCTGGGCCCCGCTTTCTCGTTTTGAGCCATGCTTTCGTGCTGGTGAATGCGTCTGAGTGCTGGTCCGAGTCTGTCTTTGAAATGCCCTAGGCGCGTGAGCAAAAACGCGAAACTTGTAATCGCTTTGAACAGTGCCTCTTCTGCTTCTATGATTTCTCGGCGTGCAGTTGTTGGGAGTCCTGTTTTCGACATCTCTGCCTCCCTATTGGGCGCCGTCGCGGTCTCTAACTTTTTCCTAGACACGGTTGTTAGATGGCCGTCGGGTTCTGCCGCCACACAGACTCGTATCTGGAGCAGTTCGGAAGACACTTGTGACTTAAGTTTTAGCGCCAGCAAGCACACATTATCCTCTGTCACGTGGTATCTTTTCTAGACTGACCATGTTTGAATCACTAGTTTCCAAGAAGCCAGCCAGGCCTTGCTCGCCGTCCGGAGACACCATAGAGGATGAGGAAATGGACTCTTGCTAGTTTCATAAGAAAGGGTCCACAGCAGCTCGGTAGGTGCGCATGCACTTCCATAACCGTGTTATATCTCCCCACAGCCTGCGCGCAACTACTTCATGCCACACTGGGTTGTCTGCTGTGCAGACTGCAGGCGCGCGCAATGTCGTTGTCCCCCGTCCTGTACTCTGCGCACTGCTACAGCGGGCACGTACCGACGAGTCCATTCTGCTACCATCTTTCTCCCTCTCGTTTCTACCAACGTCAGAGGTGCTGTACTCGTCAGAGAAGCACACCGTTACGCTACCGAGCCTCTTGCTAGCAACGTGTTTAGGTTCTATCTGATCGAGGTACGCTAGTCGGTCAAAGCTGCGGTCCAGGACTCGAAAGACAGCGAGTGCAGGCAGTCCGACAACCGCGCTATGCGAAGCGGCGTCAATGGCGTCTCTGGATATCCATCCAGCGTTCATTGCAAGAACACCACAAGCCGTGATATCTTCAGCAAACAAGTCAAATATGCTTCCTAACTCGTCTGCACTTGTCTCAAACTCGTCACCCGTGCTCGAACTCCTAGCATTGGTGTAGCCTTCGGCAGCAGTGATCTGTGCTTCCCGCCTTCCGCGCCGCCTGCTGCCGGTAGCAGACGATGCGCGTGCCAGAGCGTCGAACTTAGAACAAACAGAGGCGCTCCCATAGACATGATCATACCTTCCTTGTCGCCTAGCTACTATAACACCCCTAGGATATATTATTGAATCATCTACTGCAGATACTCAAGCAAGAAGTTGCAATGAGATGACAAAATACAGATACTCATCTTCGAGCGAAAAATCATTTCGCGCGAAACTAGAAAAGTAAAAGGTTGGACAAAAATGAACGGCATCGTCGGAATGATCATGACCCAAATGAAAATCACAAGCTCATCATCATAAAATAGCCACCGCTTTGAACCACACGCAGCAGCCCATCTAGATGGGCACCTTGACCGGGAATCACAGAGAAGAGGAATGTTAGGCCTAGAGTAACGAAACTCGGCTTCCTTGGATCCGCAAGTATATTCGATCGTTGACCTTGCACAGTCGAGGAGGCATGGTGCTGATTGTCGACTCGAAACAGCCATCTAAGACTTGGATGAACTAACTCGGTCGTGCGGACATCCGCCTCATGCAAACAGGCAAGCAGTTCGTAAGACGCGACAGAGATCACGCCAAAGCCTCGCGGTGCGTAGAGAAACATCCACCCTACGCGGATCGCACAAGCCGCAGCAAACACAGGTACCCCAAGGACCGCGATCGCCGGAAGCAGGGCCAACGAGAGCACAGTGAGCACAAACCAGCAGTGCCACCACCACGGCTGTCGTTCTGGGAAGAAGGTCACGGCAAAACGAGCTGCGCGGAACCACCAACCCAAAAGCTTCCCCACTACAATCAGGACACCCGCAAACAAACTCACGACCGCGGTGAAAAGTGCTACCACAATCACCGCAAAGACCCTCGCGACCCTAACCTCATAGAACTCCCCACGCCAGTCTTCTGGAATGTCCCCTAGTCGATGTCGCAAACCCTTCGGAGAATCGCGGGACCAACGTGAAAATTAGATGGACTCGAGGTCGAGGATAAACTTGAAAAAATCACAAGTAGTTATTGATTATCCGACAATTAGAGCGACGACAATATCGACGTAACCAGATCGATGTTGAAGTATTCTTTTTTTAAAGGTATCAATTCCGAAATGCCACCAGGAAAACTGTGTCATGCCATAAACAAAATCGACGAGAGTTTTCCAGCAACGTTCGTGATACATTTCTGCGACACCCCCAAAAAGCAGGGATGGTTCCCGCTCGTCAAAAACAGACGCGAGCATGTGCGCGGTGAAGAACAGGCTTGAACAAGCTGCGGCAACGGTGAACACCGCAACGGGAATCGCCAACAGCAGCGCAAAGGGCAAAAGCAGGAGTAGCGCCACCCGTAGATTCGGCCCAACAAGTGCCGTTGAGTAGAGCACACGCGCGCAGATGTAAGTTTGGTAAGGCGCAGACGCGATCGCAGTCAGAGTTGCGGAGACCGTGAGGAACACGCACGGTGGCGGAACAAATATTGCGGCCTTTACCAAACCGATTATTGGGAGCCCCCCACAACAGCAGCAGACCCACAGGGGGTCGTCAGGACGCACGCGCTTTCGTGCCATTTTCGCTGGTGAAACTGAAAGACCAACAACACATCTACTATTAATCATGGAATAGGCGTCTACGTAAAAGTCATCACTATAAAGAAAATGGATGTGTGCCAAGTAGTAGTACGCAGAGTTTGTAGCTATACCAATAGATACGTATCCCAGACAACCTCATCATACAAAACAAAAGAAATTGAGATGATGCCATCAATCTTGATATAACTTCATTACCACGACTAGTCACGGAAAATCTTTTTGTTGGGTGCAGACTTTTCCATCACAAGAATGAATCTGTACCGATGCACAAAATGATAAAAAAGAATATGAATATGCGTAACACAAATGCGGAAGAGAGATCGGTGTACAATTTTATATCAACGTATAGGGGAAGTGGTGTATTTTCAAAAGGCTGACAGACCGTGGCTGGTGGTTCTGCTTTTGAGTAACAAAATTGGAGGCCGATGATCACAAGCATAGAGAAGAATTCAAACCAGATCTCTCGGTATAATTATACGAGGGCCGATTGCTAAAAGGGTTAGATCGCACCAAGCATCAATACAAGAGAAAGTCAGAGATGACAATGATTCTTTATTTACGGTGCGCTCGACCGATGAAGAACACCTTCAATACTGTGTACGACGCTACTGCTTGGCATTATTAAGGTCCAGCCCTTCTTTGGTAGAACGTCGCCGATCCTAAACCACTACCACACTCGTTGCAGTAGATCTCATATCAGTCTAGGCGTCGCTGGCAGTGCGATCTCGTTACTCATTTACGCTCACACTCTCTTACTTCCGTGCTCTACAGAGGGACCCAGAAAAACGCTAGACAATGAGGAGAAAAGGAAGTCTTAGCAAGCATAGCTGCCAGTCGCAAACGCAACAGGTTTGAACTAGGAACAGACCGATTCAATGGAACCGGGTATTCTTGTTCTTAGTTCCTAGTACTGCAGTAAAAAGGTCTAAGACTTGGAGGTAAGTTTCGGACTCCGCCCAGGTTGTATATTGGTTCGACATCAGATACTTTTTCATGTGTAAAATCAGACGCAAGAAAGGGTTCATTCTCATGATGGATATCGTAAAACAAACAGCAACTACGACTAACAACAACCTTGGTACCGGACATTTTTCAGACTACTTGCGTGATGATCTTGATCACCGCTCCCGTCTGCGACTAAGTCACGTATCACATAGCTTGGATATGCAACAAGAACAGCATCCAACAGATAACGGTCACCGTCACCACGAGTGCCGGCCGATAAGAAACACATTCATTACTAAAAGAAAATATATTATGGAGATAACGATGCCTAAAAAAACCAACATACTCAAACTCATGCGAAACGGAAATATACATGTACGAGATAAATCATTCAAATGTGATAGGTATGATAAGTAGTTTCATTTTATCAAATTGTCTTGGGAGGAAATGCAGGGTTTTCTTTCCTTGCATGGCATTTCTACGAAAAGCAATGGGCCAACAACGAAAAGAAACATCTGGGGGAAGCACAGGTCAGAAAAATTAATCCCAGGCCAGTCATCTTCATAAATCTTTCGCGGAAGGACGGACGCTATCCGTTTTTCAACTCGTCTCGCGACCTCCGTATCTCCTAATGGACGTAGTCTACGTTTTTTTTTTTTCCATAGGACTACATGCTGCCTCCCATTAAACTACTAAAAAACCCCACTTAAACAACTTACATACCGGGAGAGCAAGAAAACCGTATCACAACGGCCAAAAACTACTACTATCGGCGAGGACTATATTACAATAGCCGCTGAAGAACAACGAAGGCACAACCTAACAATGTAGGGCCCTGGAAGCAAGTGTTACAACCTGCAAGCAGCCAGGTCGAGGACAACAGCGGCGAAGAGAACCCAAGGCGGGGGCGCATCCATCGGAGTCCGGGGGAGCGAAGAGCGGAAGGCCATACTCCAAACGCCGCCGCACGCAGGTGGCCCCAGGAGTCGGCAGCGTCTTCACAGAAAGGGCAAACCGTAGGGACTAGCGCGCCTACCGAAATCCGCTTGAACCTCGCCGCACCCAAGACAGCAGCAGCGGCGCGCTGCGTGCTCCGTCCATCCTTCGCCCTGTAGAGAGCGCAAAGCCCGGCCGAGATCAGCCCGCGAGAAGTCGAGGGAGAGAAGAACGCTCGCACTGACTGAGTGCCTACCCGCCAAATCAGAGAGGACGCGCCGCTCTTCCGTTTCAAGCAACTCCGTCAGCAGCGCCTTCGCTGGTTTGGCTCCGACCGAGGTCGTCGGCCCCCGGAGGGCCCGCCAGTTGCGTTCTTAGTCCCAGCGTGCACAACGAGTCAGCAAGCTCGCTTACGGCACACCCCGCGTGGGAGTTAACGTGTTCGACCCGGACCGAGATGGCGCGCGAGCAGAGGACACCAAGGTCAGACGCAAGCGCCTGCTCGGCGGGGGTTCCCATGCCGACCCCGTCCGCCGCGGTGAGCGTTTTTATTCTGGTGACCAGGCTCAGGGAGTCCGTGAGGAGAGCGATACGCCTACCAGTCGCGACCCCCGTGCGGATCATCCGCCGGGCCGAATGGTGGAACGCGATCCACTCGCATTCGTAGCTACTGCGGGATAAGAATCGCAAGGCAAGGAGCAGGCAAGCCAGTTGCCGCCCAATCAGAATTCCTGCCGCGGAACCTTGCTCCTCCCAGTTTCTCCTTCGGCTTGTCTTTATCCCGAAACCCCCGTCTGTGGCTACGATGAGGCCGCAGGCGGCAAGCGGGCACCCGCGAAGAACTTCACCCACTTCCAGGCTGACGGGCTCGGAGTCTCTAGTCAGTGCCCTGCCCTTGAGGTTATCCAAAGGAGGGAGCAGGAGGCGAGCCTCCTGGCGAATCGCCGAGAACTCCCACCCGCTCTTCTGCCGCACTCGGTGTGCGTTCTGGAGCCATCCAGGGGCAAACGCCTGTCTGGTCGGAGAGAGCTCGGGCGCGTACGTGGTGAAGACTGGGAGGTCGTGGGTCATACCATGTGGCGTCTGTGCGGGATCGGGAGGCAGCTGCGGCTGGTCCGAGGTCTCACTGCGGAAGTGATGCCACTGGAGAGCACACCTCTCGCCGTGAGTAGTGCTAACCATGATACCAGGCGGGGACTCACCCAAATGTTGCCGGGGCATCGCGCTCCACCAAGACGCAAGGGCGGGCTCGTCCTGCGAGGGGATGGCAATCAGGCGAGGCATTGGCAGGAGCGAGCACGCGGCATCCTCGTTGCGCGAAGTTGCAGGCGTTCCACGTGCGTCACGTCCTATCGAGGCGATGGCGCTGTCTCGGACTACAGTACTCGGGCCCCGGATCGCGCCATCCATGAGCATGCATGTTGCTCGGGTGTAGAGGTTGAAAACGCAAGAACCCTTGGTGAAGAAACGGAGGGACTCGAGCCGCATCGTGCGGGCCTGTCCGATCGCGATGCGCTGCGCCGGGTGGAGGGCCTGCGTGTTGACGCCTCGGAGGTCTGACCACGCGGCACACGGTCCCCAAGCCGCAATGGCGTACGTTACGACTTGCGTCACCAAGCATCGGATTGTCATGGACGAGACAGGGAGTCCCGCCCCCCACGAGTTGCCCATGATTTTCCGTAGCACACAGATGCGGCCTCGTGCCTTCTGGATTGCGCTCCCGATGTGCTTCTTGCAGTTGGGGCAGGAGTCGGCCGCGACTCCTAAGATGCGGCGAGCCGCCACTTGCCGGGAAGGTAGACCAAGAATCTCAGGCGGTGGCGCGTCAGCTCTTTCTTGTGCGCGGGCCTGATGGCGACACTCGGCCCCCCTGGCGTGGAGGTCCGGAACTGAGAGAACGAGACAGACGGTCTTGCTAGCGTCCAGCTTGAGGCGGAGGGCGGAGGTCAGCTCTAGTAGGAGTCTGGATGTGGCGGCGCACCGCTGGACCAGCTCCGTTTCTGTGTCCGCAGCCAGGAGGATTGCGCCGTCATCCGCGTAGAAAAACGCGTCCACATTTTCCCCACTAAGCTGCGCAGGCAGCGCCGCGATGAGGATAATCCATAGTAACGGACTGAGAGTGCCACCTTGTGGCAGGCCGGTAAGTGTCGGCCTATACGAGGAGACCCCGCCGTTGATTTTCACCCGGAGCTGCCTCGTCGAAAGCCAACCCCAAAGTATGCGGACGACATAAGCCGGAGGGATCTGAAGCTCCACGCACTTCGTGATGACATCCGCGAAGCGAGCGGAGTCATATGCTCCGGAGATATCTGTGCTGATAATGGCCACGCGCCGACCTCGGCGGGGGTGATCGTTAGCAGAGTGCAGAAGCACTGCCAGCTCTTGCTCCGCGGATCTCGCGGCTTGGTAGGCGAACTGCCGCTCGGAAAGCTTGTCGCCTGCTGACCGAAGAAGGCGCGGGAGAAGAACCCGCTCGAAGAGTTTTACCACTACCGGAAGCAAGCTAATGGGCCTCATGCTCTTGGGCTCGCCCGGGGGCTTTCTTTTGCCTTAGTTATGTTTACTTTATCTTCATTATATTTCGCTGGACACAGCGACCGGGTTCGTGATGCTTCCGCCAGCGCCGTATCACCTCCTTAGTCTCCTTCTCGAGCACTTTCCCGAACTCCTCGGACGATGACAGAAAAACTTTTTTCACATGCTCTATACCCATTCGTATTTACCTTGAGAAAAAAATCACACTTATCTGTTCAAACTTCCTCCTGAAACGAGATCCAATCTAATGATCTCCACGTCTTTGTCGAAACACATATTAAAGTTACAAACTGGAGTAAAAACCGAATTTATGAAGACGGTCCACGACCAGCTCGCACTAGCAAAAGCAAAACTATCAAGCGGCGCAAGTGTAAAAAGATCTGTTTTTCTGTCCATCTCTTCATAAAGTAATCACCTCAAAGACGCTGGCCGGAGTATGCCTAAGCATGCGCTAGCAGAGCCCACTGCAACAGGTTCTTCAGTTCCCCGCGATGTATCGCTAATTTCTCCATCGGATACCAGATCTCGCACTCCTAATTTCTCTATATTAGCAGAAGCTATTTTGTAACGTACTGACTCACACAGAGAATACATTCCTATAAAAGGCGTTAACGGGATAATTCTCTCATTGAATTTGCTTCGCCCCTGTTCACTATCCATAAGCCTACAACTCAAGTCCAAGTGGCTCAACTAACAATAAACAAAAGGGACTGAGAAATAACCTCTACTACAGTGAGGATTATTATCATGTTAGTATGTCGCAATCCATGTTTAGAGGTAACACATATCGTTTGAATTCAATTTGTTACTCAAAACTATGCTTGTAGGTATCAAATTGAGTCCGCTTTTCGTAGTTCTGTGATTCTTTTAAAGAGGAAAGACGGTCTACTTAACTGTGACTCAGCGCGACGCATTTTCCGCAACACATCTGAGTAAGTAAACCTAGGAAAGTAAACACAGTGGAAAATCGGTCCGATCAGGGTCTTCTCGCAGATGACGCAGTTGATCTGATATTTTTCCAACCATCCCTTGGCTCGTCGCCCCAATTTTTTCAACACATTTGCTCTTGGACTCAGGTTGATACTAATTGGAATGATTCATAGCATGAAGGTTTATTGATACAACCCATATATTGCAAGAAGGGATAGCCTAAAAAGGTTTATTGATACAACCCATATAATGTCGAAACTCAAACTCCTTTATTCGCGTCATTTACATTTTCTTGCTTCTGTCTCTTCGTTGTTCATCTACTTGGAGGATAAGGCTTCTGCCTCGGGTCGAACTTTATGCGAATACCACATACTTTCTTCTACCACAGTTTTCATAAGGATAACAAAAGTGCTCTGCGCAAGTCTCTGCTTCCCTCCCCCTATAGAATTTCTTGGGCTATGCCCTTGTTCCCTCCGGTCAAGTTATCCGCTAGCCTTTCCGCTCTTAAATCTGCCAAACTTTTGATGTTCAACCCAGACGCCTTGGATACATAGGGCTTGGCATTACGCCAATTGAACGGATTTCCACAACCATGTTGCAAGTTAAAATTACCGTTCTCTTCATTATAGCCTGACGCAAGTGATGAAGCCGTCTCCTCGGCATTTTCGATCGTGGACTCGTCAATTGCAGATACTGACGAACGACCAACCTCGTTTACCGTGGCGCCATCCGTAGATACTCCGCAAACCCCCCCTGAGGGTGAAACCACCTTTTGCAAATCCCCCACACTGTGTCCATTGCCTCGAAACGACAGAATGGGAAGCCACAATGCGATAATTGACACGAAGATGCGGATTACGCCGTCGCTTGACAACATCATAGTGTTTGCGTGTCATAGATGTCTTCGCGGCCTCTTTTGGATTTTTTGAACCTTATCAATTGAGCTGAAACGGTAGAACATCAATTATAGATCGTACTGTTTGAATTTCCGGAAAGTGGATGAATCTTCATCATCGCCAGCACATCTCTGACGAACAGTGTTCCTCAACGAACTGTTAGCGAGACGATAAGTGCCCTGCGTATCTTGTTCTACAATCTTTACATACTTACTTTAGTACCCTGTCGTAGTATTTGTCTACCTTTTTGTTATTCAAAGTATTTTCTACAAATTTCTGCACTTGTTCATCACATTCCTCTCCAATGCCGATTTCAGGTCTTTTTTGAAAAAGGACTATCGTAGGTACCGTGACAAACAGACTTTTCATTTTGTCCAATCGAGAACCTTGACGATGGACGCATAATACAGAGGAGCCCGCCTTGCCATGTCGTTTTCTGATTGCAGAGACTTTCTTCTGCACCATTTGCTCTCATCTCTTCCATCGGATTCTGGCAAGAGGGTCGCAAGACCACTCCCAATCAATACTCGCGCAAATATCTGGGTTGACTCCACGCAAGGTGCCCGCACAAGGAACAAAAATCGTCTAGTATCTGTCATACTATTTGCGCCCTCAATAGTACCTTGTCCCAATCATTTCATACTGTTTCAGCACATCATTTACTAGAATTGCACTTTTTTTTTCACCACTTCATTAGAGACCGAGCATTTTGGTCCAATCTAAGGTAACCATCGCAGGGACGTTTTCCCCGTTCTCCTTCTTCTTCTTTCTCCTGCGACTACTGCTGGAGGACCCACCCGTGCCGGGGCGCTCGGGTGATATGCTTTTATGCTTTTTCGGCCGTTTTTCAGCCAACCAACGCACATGACCCGGCGGCCGGTCCTCTAATGTAGTGTTCTGCCACAATGCCACATCTCCGCGCCGTCGAGCCTGTGGTATTATCAATTCTCGCAGAAATTTACTTATTTAGTTCTACAGGGACCCGAGAAATGCCAAAAAATGCCACGACTGTATCTAGTATTTTTCTTTTAAGAGGAAGAAACATAAAAAACGAAGCGATCACGTCTAAAACTGTAACTGTTAAACAGCGTTTTATAGATCTATAAGAGTTAATACCTGATTGACCAACAGCCTGGATGTGGTGGGGACGTCCTTTACTCGATGCGGCAAGAGACCTAACTCGTCAGCGCACAAGGCAGCGACCGGAAAGGATCCCAAGTCTTTTTCGATCGTGTTTCGTATATGGGTCGGTACTTCTGTGTCTTTTTTGAAAACGCTTGCTGCCATGGTTCCGTAATTTATGTTCACGTCAGCCTTCTCGTCACCCTCCGCGCCATCCTTGTAAAGAAAATCCAGCTCCGGTGAGAACTTGCGGTCAAAGCCCTTAAAAAACTTGCTCTTGCGCATCCACAACTTATACCCGTCGAGCAGCTTCATCCAGTGCTCGCTGTCGGGTGTTACGTGCTTTGCGTGGTATTCACGCTTGTCAGCGAAATAGTACAGCGTGCGTTTCAGCTTTTCTACATTCTCGTATTGTCCCAGCGGTGGCTTATTTAATACCAAGTTGCCGCGGACCTGAATCAGAAAGGGTCACGAACTATCTTCAGGCGAGTTTACTCATCGTAGATGCACGTCATGTTGCAACTTCATCTCTCCCACTTCATCATCAAGGAGGAATAAGATGTATTGACATTATAGCGTTGTAATGAAGAATGTTAGTGACGACGCCACTATCTATACTCCCTCGAATTACTTACATTCGTATGTTTCCTCGTTGGAAGATTTTAGTCTATAGCAGAAGCAAAGTAGAATTCAAATCTTCTACCTGCTGAAGAGCTGGCTGAAACTTGCCCTCACGATGCCACTCTGGATTATATCGAAAGATCGTACTGTCCGGAGCCAGGCGGTTCTGGAATTTCAGCGCTCGCCATTGTTAGAGCTGCCGCAGTTGCATCTTTAACTTTGATTTTGATTAAAGAAGGAATAAATCTATCAAATGATTAGTTTTGAAAAAAATCCGAATCCTTGCTGGCCTCTTTTTCTAAATGAAAAGAAGCCAAGGAAGACGATGCTGAGGATGCAGTGTGCGTTGTCGTAACATTGGTAACATTCCTGGTCCATTTTCGTTGGGAAGTGGTCTTCCTGCAAAGTTTCCAGGGTCGGTGTACTTTGTAGAATCTGCATATCCGTGCGCGTTCGCGTTCGGAGATCCGGGCCGTCGCGGCGGTCAAAGGGTAGCCGCATGATCTCCCCCTGTACTTTGGTCAGACCGATCTGTTCTTTCACAACGCGCGACGCATCGCGCTTCCGCTTGCGGTCTGCGAGTTTTTTAGCAGTACGCCGCATCATGGACAGCACGCCCAGAGCGTGCGTACTGCCACTCTCGGCGTCGCGCTCCGCCGCTTTCAGATTGCCTATCTCGCGCGTTAGCTGGGCCTTCTCCTCGTCACTACTCGTGGGTTCGCCTCGCATCCGTTTCATCTTGTTGCGCCTCTCTCGGTCGGTCTCATACTCAGCTAGCTCCGCAGGCGTCATGTCTTCCACCGCCTTTTTCACTGCGACTCGTCGCTGGGGCCGCGAAAAGCCGCCCTTATTTTTGTTCGCCAGCGCGGCGCGGTTCTTAGTCCTCGCAGCGGATGCAAAGGCCCCGCCCGTAGGGGCGTGTGTGGGGGAAGAGTCCGCTCCACCCGGAGACGCGCCTCCTGCTTCAGACCTATTGTCCCGCGGCGTGACGCCACCGACAGTGACCTGCCGATCTTCGGGAATCGTTTTCAGGGTGGCCCCATAATCTGCATCGGCCTTCTCCATATTTACCGCGACGTAGTCTTTCCCTTCACCTCCGGTGGGGGACGTGTTCCCGGCAATGTGCGAGCTGTCATCCATCGTGATCGAGGCCTTCGCTGCGACCGCTTGCGCCTTGGAGAAGGTGAGCATATTCGCGAACGTTCCCGTCTTCTCATCGCGCGGACTGTCCGGTGGCGTCTGGTAAGTCGTTGGCCGCAAATCCGGCCCCAGCCCGCTCTGCGCAGCCACCTTGCCAGGTCGAAAGCCACGCACAGAACGCTTCAGATCAGAAAAGGCAGCGTCAAACTTGTGTCGCTCCTCCCGCAGATAATCAGGCTTGTACATCGCACGGTCCCTCTCCATGGCATCCGCGATACGTAAACGCTTCACCACCTCATCCGGGACCTTCATCTTCTCGTCCCACTGAAACTCCAGCGGCTTGATTAACGGCCGAAGCTGTTTCCTCATGGCCGGGTACTTAGGCTTCTCCTTATTCGCCAACGCCTGTCGTGAGTGTACGAAATACAAATATCAAAATAGATCATGAAAAATTATCTTAGATAACAGGCACGAAAGAACTTACGTTTGGATGTAATTGACACCTTCAAGAAGTTCGAAAAAACCTCCTTCCATTTCATGCATAAAAGCCGTGCAAGGTGGAAGTAAGACGAGGGTACTGCGTGCAGCCCTCAAAAATTCAAATGGTATCTGCCTAGTCCTAGGGACTGCCTCCATCCAGATTGCTCTGATAAAACTCTATTCCCATCACATTCAAATCAGCAGGTATATAAAATAAAATCTTCTACCTCGTCTAAGCTTATTAATTGAACAACCTGTACCATTTCCACTACGTCTTCGAAAGTGACAGATTCCAGCTCTTCTTCTGATTCAGAGTCAGAGGGTGGTTCCGGCAACCGTGCGAATCTCGAGAGCCAGACAATCCATGCCATGCGCTGCGCGTGGCGGTCTTGCAGTACAGGGATACCCCATATCATGGATACCACGTCGATGACCTTCGTCGCGGGTATCATAAAACCTTGAATGATAAGGAAACGGAGCCACCACAGCAATCCGAAGCAGAGAGACGGCAAATTCTCAAGACACTCGTTGCATTTTCGATGCGTGAACAAATAGAAGTAGTGGATTTTTTCGTAGAAGGTGAGCACGAGCATTGCGCTCGCGACAAGAAAGATGATGAGTAGCTCGTCTCCCGCCCAGGGCCGTCCCGTTTTGATTCCCGTGACCTCGAAGTCACTGATATTATCCTTGAAATAGCACTCCCAGGGCCCTGGTCCGCAGCCCGGTGCGTATTCGGCGGAATCACACCAGACCATCTGCGCCATCGGTCCCGCATTTGCGCCCTTGTTTAGCTGCTTCGCAAAGCCGCAGCAACTATCTAGCGGGCAGCAGCCAAACAAATGGTCATCCGCAAATTCCACCTCACCACGCGAATTCGGTTGCACGTCAGGGAACCACCCGAGCTGGTACAGCTCCTTTTCTGGCTCCTCCACTTGTCGCAGGGATACAATGAGCGAACAGTTGGGTCCGTCGCACGCCGACGCAAACCCGGAAAATTTGCAGAAGGCGAGCTTGTACTCGGCTGCAGCAGAGCTCGTGATCTCGTAAAACACGTAAAAACTCAAGACGATAAGGAAAAGCGTCAGCCGCAAGTAAAACTGTATACCCCGAAAATTTTTCCGATGCAATATTTGACGCTTCACTAGTTCCTTCGCTTCATGCTTGAAGTCCACACCCTTCATTCGCATTCGGACTGGCCTCAACAGCGTTCCCAGGATCGTTGCTGGTTTTTTGGGTTTGCGCGTCTTCTGTTTTGCCAGCTCTTCATCCTCAACTTCCTTGATCCGGACTCGAGTTTTCGCTATTTTATCCTCCTCGCGCTCACGGGACGCCCTCTCTTCTTCACCCTCAGGCACCTCCAAGCCCATGGCCCTGCGCATCTCCAGCATCCCCTGTTCGCGCGACAGCGAGTTGTTCTTCTTCGCGATAAAGAAACCCCCCGACATCTTGCCTTAGTATTTGGTGTTGATCAGAGGCAGCACAATCGTAAAAGGCTCTCCAAAGTCAAGATAGAATAGCTTTTCCCACTTCCGGATTAGCCTCGCCTCCAGTCCGAGTCGACACAAGGTCAGCTATACTCCAGAATTTCAATAGCGTGGGGCAGCAAGTCGCAGCCAAAAAGGTCTAGCTGCAGCTAAAGCCTCTGCAGGCAAAGCAAGGAAAAAACGACTTCTTAGATCTAGTCAATGTTGTCAGGAATCATTTCTATGTGTAGGTGCCTGAAAATACGCGACTGCACCAGGGTTGAAGTTTTGTAAAGACACACCAAACTACACTGCCGGGATATTGATTACTCACTCCCACCACCAAACATGCACCTCTAGTATACACCAAGATATTTCTAACCAACAATACAAGATACATGGAAGAAAAGATCTATGAGAAAATGTCTATCCGATTGTAAACCAAAAAAATTTATACATGCGGGAAAGGTGCCTTGCTAGATACACGAAAACAAATTTTTTTTGCTACGTCGATATCTATTTTCGAGCATTTGTATCTTGAAGGCCTGACATATGGGAAAACCAAAATTTGGATACAAGCGGGAATATTGGGATAAGTATGGGTCCCTTTTTCATTGCATGTATACAGTAGGGAGATTGACAAGCTCTCGGACTCTAGACGAGGCGTAATTACATCGGCGTGTAAGCAGTAATATCGCTGTGGCACACTTCATCGTCTCGCCATCACAGATTCAAGTTGCTTTCTTACTCCTCCAGCATTAATTTCTCTCTCCGATGTCGACACTCACGCTCACGCACGCATTTCACTTCTCAACTCAGTCAGACTCTTCGCGGCATTTAGACAGCCAAACTAGCGCTCTCTTCTTCTCTGTTCTCGACAGGGGTCTCCACACTGACGCTCAGACCCGATACACTCACAGACAGGCAGTAATCATTCTCTCATACGACATAATGGTTCATCGGTTACATGATTTCATCCATCCTCCGTCTCTGCACCGCTCCCTCTCAGGACAGATAAACTCTCTATCACTGCTCCGTAAGCACAGATAATTCAATACTTGATTTATTTGACGGTCAGAAGCAAATGAGCTATTCCCTCAAATGTACCAACAGACCGAGGCTATCCTATCGATTCCACAATTGATACTCTCTCAATGGCATTGACAGGTTCCTAAGATGCCATCTTCTGCGGTAGCGGAGACGCTCCATTACGCGCCGTTTACAACCTTAAGTATTCAGGTGCAGATGCACCAATCCAAGAGCAGCACATAAGACGCTTATCTGCTAAGCTCAAAAAAGCTAGACGTGTCAAAATGTTCGCGTGGCGTGCAGTCGAGAATCAACCTCAATTGAAGACTCCGCTCGAGAAATAAACATATCTTTAGTTGTAGAATGACTATACATGATAATTCTAACCTAGTTGTACCGTGTAGCTAGTGATTGTAAATGAGCAGGTAAACGACCTTAGACAAAAACGATTTCTATTTCAAGTCCTCGAGAACATGAGATGACATTTCTTCACTCCTGCACTTTTCTGAGCAGCTACTGTTTGCACATTAATCCTTAATGCGCAAATACATTTCCTAACCTGACTATGCAATATACCATCAACTTTGCACAGAGGGGAGCTCTACAAGAACGTCACACTGACACAATTTTCCAACATTTAATCTGCTAAGATACACATTTTAGGACTACTTTCCAAGCCATCTTCTTGCCTGCAATGTACTTAAGTTTGACACTAGTCATCATCTGCATATTCTTTCACAAGGATCAGAAACACAAAATGAGTCTCAATTTCTGTCGTATGCACAGGGCCAATATGAATGTTTGCAAGTATAGATTATACTAGTTATACATGACATGGATATATATAATAATTTCGTCATGCGAAGAGGATCTAAAATCGTTGATTTGATGTCTGAAATTATATCGTGCTTTCTTGTCAATAGCATTACCGTCGACTAGTAACTCTCAGTAGGAGTCATCCTTCATTTCATCGAGGTAGCTCAAATCTGGCATTTTCCAGGGCTTTTTCTTTTTCTTCCGCCTTAGGCCTTGTTGCTCCTCTCCTTTTAGGTCCCTGCCGCTCGTTTTCTTCGGTGTCTCCACAAATGTAGACCAGAAATCTAACACGCCGTGATAAACCGCACCCCGTTTCCGCGGTGCGTCGATCGAGCGCATCCGAACAAAATGCGCCTCTTGTGTTTCCTGTACATGCAGAATTTTTGTTGGTAAATCAGATAGGATTACTCTCTAGAAGTAGGTACATTTTCTCACACCAACAAATACTGCAATTAATTGCACAACGAACGCAAGAAGGATGATCAAATATGCGTGGTCGTGATGCATGAAGTCAAACTGAAGCATCGATCCATCTGTAACTTTAAAATGATTAGCGACGTATCTATAAGAACGTGTGCTCTATGCGCATGCCGATTGCGACTTTCTCGACTACTAAGGGAGCGCGCGAACCGTTGCGGCAAGCTCGTTTTGAGCTTCTTCTTGCTTCCTAGTTTTGTCTTTTCCTTCTCCTTCCAATCCTCATGTCCCGCTTCCCAACCAAAAACACGATTATCCTCTGGCTGATCCGGTAGCAGGGTCACGTTTCGGCGCTTCTCAAAAGTGCTTTTTGCATGCTTGACTTGCGCATCTGCTTCGGCATGGCGTCGTCGCCATGTCTCCTCCACGAAATTCCAGTATTCTTCCCGGTTCCGGAGGCGGCTCTGCTCGATTCCCGCGCTCGCGCCTGGCGGCGGCACGCGATGAGGCGCATTTTCTAGGCGGCCAAACTGCGACGCTTTGCTCTCGGCCGCCTGCTTTACGAGCAATCGGCTCGTTGTGCTCGCGTCCATCGGCCGAGAGGGTACGAGTCCGATTTCCGAGGCACGATAACCAAAAAACGGCATGCGGCCTAGGTCCTTCGGCGCATTCACTTTCGAACGAGCGTCCTGCAACTCCCCTAGTTCTACGACAAAGTCCCCAGTTGGTACTCGGTATTCCTCTGCCAGGTCATCTTGCATGCTGTAACTTTCGCCGTCTGAGATATCGCCGTCGTACGCTGCTACTAGTTGTCTTGTGAACTTGTCCTCGGCACAATTCTCTTCATCTTTGCGCTGGAAACGACGTGCAAATTTGTGCGTATCAGGAACTAATGACTCCACCATGTCCTTCGCTTTTCGTTTTCGTGCCCGCATTTCCCGTAGCTGCTCTTGGCCTGCATACAGTTCGACCGCTGGCTTTTCTCCGGGGGGCGCAATATCTCTCTCGTAAGCAAAAACCTCCGGCCCAAGGTTGGGTCTCAGAAATTCTCGATAACCCTGCGCAAAGTGGTTTCGGGTCACTGGATTGGACGACCCGCGTTTCAGATGCTGGCCGCGCCATCGCCACAAGATTCTCGCAGCGGCATCACGCGCACGTCGGAACAACCGCCCGTCAGTCTTTTCTCGTCGCTCGAAGTCTGCCACGTTCAAGGACCCACGCACCCACTCCAGGGGCTGCCTATGCAAAGGCGCCGACTCTGCGCGCTTCGCAGCACGAACGGACGCTGAGCTCTCCGGTCTCTCATCATCCTCTTCGCCGCCATTCCGATCTGCTGAGCGCTCTTTACTTCGCTTCGAATTCGTTTTGCTAGTGTGCCTTTTCAAAGTCTCCCTTTTAGCCCCAGCAGCACTGCGCTTACCAAAAACGCTGCGGTCTGGAGTTTTGTTCAGACGTGTCGCACCAGACTCAGCCTTCATGGCTGAAGGACCGCTAGAGGAGTCCGGACGATCCCCTTCGACACCGTCAGCTGCGGTTAATAGCGTTGGAAGCTGCGCCGGTTCCGTTTCAGGGCCGTTGCCCTTGGACTCACTCTCGACGTCCCGCGTGGGAGTATTGCCCAACGCCTTGTTCCTATTTTCTTCCTCCTTTTGTCGCATTTTCGCCGCCGCTTTGCGCTTCGCTAACGCGGTCTTTGGTGCCTTGGCTGTCGCAAAGGCCTCTTGCTTTTTGCGGGCCGCTGCGGCTGCTTTGCGCGCTCGCTCGCGCGTTTCCGCAAGGGCCGCCTCCTCCAGCCGTTTTCGCTCAGCCTCCTCGGCTTCGCCGGCAAACACAGCCACCGTCAGCGTCTTTTCGTCCCTTTCGACACTTCGGACAGCGTGGCGCCGGTTGGTCCGCTGGTCGTCGGAGAACGCCCCACGAGAAGTTTCGGCAAGCATAGGTCGATAGCGCAGATTCGTGCAATCGAATGGGAGGCTGTCCTGAAACTCGATAGCGCGCCAGGTGTAAGCATCATTCTGCTTTTCGAGACCGATCGCTCCCATGTCCTGAAACATCTGTCGAGTCTGCTCCTGCGATGGTAGCGACCGTTCCCTAAGAAGTTTTGCTCGTAGGTTTGGCCGCTCCTGAAACGGGTGCCGCAGTATCGCAGCCTGGGAGCGGCTGAGGCCAGGGCAACGCTCTTTCTGCTGCGCAGCGGCACGACGACCGCCAGCAAGCTTTCGCCGCACCGCCTGCATCACCGCGAGTCCGCGTGTTTCTCCTCCGTCGCTCTTTTCGAATAACGACGTTGCATTGAGCGTGCCTCCCATCGTGCTATCCAGCTTATCCTGGTGCTGCACACTTTTCCTCAGTCCCCCTCCAGTTTGGCTCGCACCCGCAGCTCGCGCCATCAGCGGCATGCCGAAGAGACTTTTGTCGTTGCCGACAATCTCTGCAAGCCGATTAGCGGCTGAACCAGCTAGGTTTCCTCCTCTTTCTGTTTGTGGCGGGGAGCCTGCGCGCCCTTTGGAGCCCGGAGTTGCCCGTCTATCTTTGCTGGGCGCTCGACTAACCGAGCGCGAGGATGACTCGGAGCCAGATTCTAAGACTACCCGGTTTTTGAGACGAATTTTCTCTCGCGCTTTTGCACGCGCCTCCGTGTTAAGACTCATCGACGAGAGCTTTCTGGAAATATCATTAAGCGACGCTGCATCTTTACTGCCACCACGGGAAGAACCCCTTTCCTTCGAACCAACTCTGCTACCTGGACTACCACTTCTACTACCTTTCTCAGGGTCATTTCCGGTAGCATTGCCAAGGCCTTCACGACCTCCGACCAGCTTGAATTTTGACACGGATCTTGAGCGACCGCTGGCGAAAGGTAGCTCCTCGCCGTGCGACGCTGTGGATTCCAGCAGCGTCGGCAGTCGTCCTCCACCTGCACTAGAGAAGTGCCCGTCAAACGTGCTCGTCATCATCATTCTTGCGTTTTCGTCCGTGTCGATCCCACCACCGCGAGAAAAGGCCGGATCAAACTTGAAACTATGTATGTGCTTGTAGATATTGCGGTCTCGTGTGAGGCCGGCTGCATGTCGAGTCACGCGACCCTCGTCGCGTTCTTGTGCTTGCAATTTCTCCAACCACGTTTCTTCCAGTGGTTCTATAATCGGCCGCATCAAAACTTCAGTCGGAATCGACCCGTTGTGCTTTTGCCGCAACTTTCGAACCATTAGTTCGAACTTCGTCTCGTGCTTGCGCTCCTCCTGTGGCGCAACCAACTTGCGCCGGCCTGGCGGTGATTTCCTGCCTGCCCCTGCCGCCGGCGTGGTCGCATCATCGCCGTCTCCCTTGTGTTTGGTCGCCTTGGCACTAGCGTGGGCATCCGCAATAGTTTTGTCTCTGTTATGCCACACATTTACCTGTCCAAGAAACCATCGCCACCCCTGCTTGGCCTCATTCTTGGCGAAGGCGTACGCATTACCAACGTCTTCTCGAGACAATGCTCCGTCGATCGGAATGACCGTTTCTCCATTATTATAGCCCACATCTTCGTTAGTAGTTAGCGGCACATTCACATAGTTGTCTGCGCACGGCATTCCCCCTCCGCGGGCCTTAGTTACTCCACCGCCCGCTCCTGGACCCCCGGGGCCGGACCCATCTCCAGCACGCGCGTCTCGCGTCTGCTTCGCTTTCTGTGGCGAATGGTACGGCGTCAACAGTGTGTTTAGATGGCAGGTGTCGCCACTTCCGTCTGCTCCACCAGTGTCTCCCTTTCCTTTACTCCCGCGTGGCCCTATATCAACCGTTTTAGACTGTCGTCGCGCTTCTTCCTCGTCATGTTCCAGCACCCGCTCGACCATATTGCCATCCTCGTCCACCTCCACGAGCAGACAACAGCAAAAAATCCCGAACAGATCTTGGAGAATCGCATTCACTAATCCACGAAGGAACAACACCGCACTCAGCAGCAACAGAACAAATGCTATGATAAAAAACATAAATTCAGTGTCCCCAAAGTCTGGCTGACCTTGCCGCAGCCCGTCGACGGTGTTCTTCGCTCCGTATCCGGTGAAGTAGCACGCCCAGGGATCGCTATTGCACCAACCACCCCAATTATCGCAGAACGTTTTGGGCCAACTCGTCTGCTTTTGCATCAATTGCAAACTCTGACCCATCAAATTGCCCTGATCATAACGAGATTCATTTCTATCTTGAGGCGTTTATTCTTCGTCACAGCAAGTTTTGCATTATTCAAAAAGGAAATGATATTGAAAAGCCTCGGAGGCCCTCCCTTGCATGGAAACGGAACTCAAAAAATCACTCGACCATCAACAAAACCCATCTAGTGTCCCACATGTACACTACCTCATCATCGTAGATGCGTTCTGGAGTGGTCGATGTTGTCGTCGTTGACAGGCCGCAGCACGAGGTCGCCTTGCAGCACGAGAAGCCATCACCTTCAAAATCAACACCCTCTTCGGCATAAATTGAACCAGACATTTCTGGGAACCAGTTTCTTGCTGTAAATTGTTCCTGGGTAAACTCTCCCTCCTCGTCTTTCGGAAAAACCTGTGGCAACTTCGGTGAAACAAGAGAGTCTGGATTCAGCATTTGTTTATGCGAATTCATTGTAAAACCTAGGAATCATGATCCGCTCGTAGAATAAGGTTTCCCCTCCTTGCTCCACACTAACATCGTCCCTTTCGCTGTGAAAAACCCTCACCTTCTAGTGATCAATCTCCTTTCACCTCTTGGTTGTGCGGTACAACCAATGGAATAAGACAAATTTTGCATTTGCTTTTGCTAGCGCATGTACTAGTATAAGGAAGTACCGCTATCATAAAGGCGCAATCCCCTTCCCCAACATTGCATCCCAACGTCTCAAAGGATTCAATGTAGCAGCCTGCTAGATGCAACTCCGATGCTTCAGCGTGCTTACGGTGCCACTCTGCAGCAGCAACAGCTGTGCTAGAATTAGAAACATACCTCAGAATAATCAGAAGCAGACGGCCTCGAGTCATTCCTAGCTCTCTCTTGATAACTCAAACCAGGAGAGTGAAAAATCCCTGCTGGTAATTTCAGATATTTTCGAGAAGTACCTAGAGCACACCACTGTAATCACGAGGCTCGTTAGCAACATGCCGTTCGGAAGCGAAAACGCCTTAACGAAGAACACGACGACTCGAAAAATGCACAAGACCGACGCTGCGTAGTCGTGCTTTGATGCCATTTCGTCCAGGACGTCTGCATTATTCAGAGACGACGAATCTCGTTTCTCTACTTCTTGTTGCTTTTCGCCCGATGGCTTAGGATTGTCCCTTTCCGCATCCTCCACGGCTTTTTTGAGTTTGCGTCGATTCTTTGACAAAGACGGATCCTCACTATCAAAAAGAGCGCGAACGAACTCGGGTACAGCCTGAACCCACAGGTAGGCGATTAAATGCGGAATCCACTTATGAACGGAATCAAACCCACGCAAAGCGAGGCCTTGCAAAGGCCCAGCGCGCGCACGACGGTTTTTCGAGCGCTTCTTTTCCAGGATTTGTTCTTTCGACAACTGCCTCTTAATGCTGTAGTAGTTGACACCTGGCTTGAATCCACCAAAGGTTGGCTGCTGCGGCGCAAGCACAGTGCGCTGCTGCTGCGCGCGCATCGGCGATCCCACCACTGGCATGCCGCCTCTGCCGCCACCAGCATACATCTCTTCGGCGTCTGTTGCTGCTTTATTTCCCCAGAAACAACGTGCGCTTCTGACCAAGATGAAAACGAAGAGTGTTCACATGGCCTCAGATCCGCTCGTTCGAATTGGAGTCACGAAAGCGCAAATTCATCTTCTAAGCAGGAAAAAAATAAAGACGCCATTATGAGATTTCCAAGTTCATGTATGTCAACAACGAGCATGTATTCATCTCGAGAACTGTCTAAACAGGAGCTGCTATCGATGCGCCTCCTGACTATTCCAATTATAATTGCTTGCGTCCATTAACTTAAACCAATGGAATTCCTACCTCTCTTGCCTCCTGTTCGCTCGGAAATCAGGTTTTTAATTAACAAGCATGTCTCACTCTTCATCCCGAAGGCGTAAATGGATCTATTTTTTCATAGTCTGAATCATCCGAGTTATTATAGGCAGAGAGTGCGACATACACTAGTTACCGATTGGAAAAAAAGTCCCATTATAGCTTCCCACGAAAACAAAAAAGATCGCATAAACCGTCATTGTCGAAATGAACAATACATTTGTACACATCAATATGAAGTGATCAGTCACAACACTTTGTGTTTGCACATGACCACAATTGCCCCGAGAGACAGAGGACAATCAAGCACTGCTACCTCCTTTCGACTATATTATGGGCGCGACTTGGAGTAAGTAGTCGTTTTCCCTGAGTCACGTGTCGTGTCCAAACGAAGCTGGGAGATATGTCTGCCATTTCATGAAGCTTTCGTCTGTCCGAAAGGTAACTGTGGAAAGGTAGAAGTTCCATCCTAGGTCAATGACAGCGTCCCAAGTGGTTCTAAAGTGCGGCCCAAAGCGACTCTGAATGACAGTAAAGTTCAACAAGTCCGATAGAGGCCAGAAAAAGAACGAGGCCACGTAACTTTCCCAAAAAGTGCTTTGCATGCGCTCGTTGGCCTCATTGAAAGCATGCTGTACTCGTGTTTGGAGGCATGTAGTTGTAGTTCCTCTTCCCTGCTGTGAAGCCGGGTCGTCGCAGTTTCTGTCCAGTAGACTTTTGCTAGACTTCTCACGTGCCTCGTCTATTCGGGTTGTTGTACTTCGTTTCGCATCGTCGCTTACTCCATGAACTACTGAAGCCTCGGGACGACGGCCGTCACTCAATGTATCTTTGCGACTTTCTGTTGCGTCGTCCTTACCAAGATCGACGCCGCCTAGTTCCGCTTCCTGTCCGCACAGTAACAACACGAAAAATTTAGACAGGAAGATGAAAGCGGGAGTGCTAATCGGCATATACAGAAATTGCACGGCCAGCATTTTTGGCACGGCTCGTCGAATTGTGGGCTCCGGTCCGATGTACAGGTCTAGCCCCCGATGGAACCATAAAAGTGGCCCGCCATTAAAGAACGGAGCACAAAGCGCAACCCCGAGTGTCCGCCGCACGTCATAAGCACCTCTTTTTTGCAGCAGCTGATGTAATAAGGCGTCGCTGCGATCTGGTGGAGACGACACTACTTTTGTTCCGGACTCGCCATTTTCTATCCGCTGATCCAGTGATGCGGATAAGGGCTGCTCGTCTCCTGTCCCGTGGCATGCCCGCTCCTGTACTATCCTGGTTGTGACAGTCTGTGCGACAACTCCACATTTCCCCTGCTCCTCCTTGTTTCGCTGGTGCTGCCTTTCTGCTGCCTGCGCCAGTACGTCGGAGGCACCGAAAAGACAAAACGTGGCAGCGAGGGGAGCTAGGTTGGGATACCGCGCATACTGCCCCTTGATTCTGGTCGCAAGACATTTCAGAACCATGCATTCCTGGAAAATTCTAAACTTTTCTACATACAACTAAATTGGAAACTTCACTCTTACAGTGAAAAGCGTCAGCAGTACAAAAAACTACTTGAGATTAAAATCACCGTCGCGGATAAGATCATACAAAACACTACTAGAGCATACTTTAAGTATAATACAACGTTCTGCAGCTGGTTTCGTTCCTAGTCTGATATTCTGGAATTCCAAGACAGAGCAAACAAAATCGAACACGCCAACAAAAATCAAGTTCCTCGCCACGCCCTAGTCGCTGTGCCTTATTTTTCCCGACTCACTAGTATCCATGCGTAGGCGCAAACAAACAAAGCCTTCGTACATTCTTAGACCGTCTATCAGACTTGGCAGGCAACTGGAAACTGCACGACTCTAACACGATTCGCACGATCACTATACTCAGCGCGGACTTGTAAATAGAACCGCACTGGATCCTCCGAAGCACCGCGACGATCTAACATCGCTGTCTCCCTATCGTCATCCCTTGGCTCGACATCGCGTCTTTTCTCCGCTTTAAAAACTGAACGACGCCTGCGCTTCGGCTGCTTCACAGATAATCGAACTAAAGCTTTATTTCCACGCCGCTCTGTGACAGCCTCTGGGTCGTCCTCCGCTGCTGCGGCAGCAACCAAAGCCTGGCGCAATGGTGCGAAATTGACGAGCATATCCAAGCTAAAGAAACGAACCGATTCGCTTTGTGTCTAAAAAGAAACTTTGAAGCTTTTGAGTGCTTGAAATGTGATGAAATCTTACACCTAGGGGTAAGTTACCTGCGCAGCCCCATCATAGTACTATCAAGAGTGAGGCTAGAAGTCCAAAAAAGAGCATAGGGGGATCTCTCAAGTAAACAAAGAAGAATAAACACAGAGGCGCGAGGGGGTCGGGGATGGCTGATTTCCGGCAGTTCCTTCCCTTCAGCGTCACTTTCATCGCGGCAACCCGCTCAGCCTCCTCCTGTGTGAGTGTGTACTCGCTACGTGTCAGCTGCGCGGGGCTCTCGTTGATGCTCGCGCCTACCCCGCCGCCTAGCTGCGCCGCCCCCGCTGGGTGTTGGTCTTTTTGTGCGGTTGCGGCGATCTCCGGGGGCTGCTTTCGCCTTGCTAGTGGACACCATCAAGGCCCCCCTGCTTTTGCCGGTAAAAATTTCTTTTATTAGAGGTAGGTTTTTGGTGTTCGTTTATCCCGTTTGTTATGGCCGTCCCCCTTAGGAGAGCCATAACAAACGGTAACAAAAGCACCTTTATCCCACCCTTAATTTTAGTAGTGGCAAGCGGCGCAGGCGTGTCGCGCGCTCGTCTTAAGGTGCTTCACGTAGACGCACGCCGGGTCCTCTTCCTGCGCGAACTTTAGCCACATGCCCGCTATCTATATGCGGGGCGCTGCTGCTGCTGCTGCTGCCCCTTCTCCCTCCGCTGCTGTCTTTCCATATATGCGGTGTGCTTGAGCTCACTATGTCGGAGAACGCCGCAAACTCTGCGGCGTGCTGTACGATGGGCGACTTCTCTAGCATTTTCTTCGCTGCCGCCTTTGCGTGATTTGCTCGGACGTCATCGATCAGCCGCAGCAGCCAGAAGCTGCCCCGGGGCTCGCTCGCAATTGCCACAAAGTCCCCTGGCGTTCCTTTTGTGCCCTCCGTGTGGCTTCCCGCCAAGTCTTTCAGGATGCGGGCAGACATTTGATCATATGGCGCTAAGGTGCGGCAGCTCTTGCGACAATGCGATAGCACGCCCGCACTCCCGAGAAAGAATTAAATTTGAGACATCCCCACACATTGCTCATAGAGATGACGTGAGTAACTCAATCGTCCTCGATAACTGTTGGCCAATTATACTATAGACATCGAGTACCTCGTAGTCCTCCTCCATGTAGTCCCCAGGTGCTGGGACAAGCGAGAAGCTAAGTTCACCTTTATCGGTCAAAACGCGATTTGTTGGCCATGGCAGTTCCTCCCGCTGATATCCCTCTTGAAAAAGTCTCTTGTTCACATTTGCTGGTGCCAACGCACTAGCCCCTGCCAACGCGCTACTTCTATTAGTCAATTCTGATCCTGTTGCCGTTAAGGACGTCCTTCTAGATGATGAACGCTCCGGAGGTGCAAAGCTGGCGTCCGTTGCAACATCTTCTCTAGCTCCCGGGCCAAAGGCTCGCGCATCCCGCTCCGCAACTGCTTCGGTGTAAAATTCTATGACACGGCTGTTCACCGCAGATGCTGGCTGCATTTCTGTACGGCTAATACCAAAAAGTGCAGGAGAAATCCAGCCATGTTGCCCTGCATTTTCGGCATCCTGTAGTTCTGCTGCTTTTCTCTCTGCAATGCTGCTCGAATCTTCTGGAAGAAACTCAGCCACTGTAATCTGCATCGCTACATCGAGAGGATTAGCGAAAACTAAGAAAACTTCGGATTCGCCAGACGCCAGCAGCTCCGCGTGCAGATCTGAGCGCGTTTTTGTCCGTTTGGCAGAGACTGCTAAATGCGGCAAAAATCGCCCAGCAATGTTTTCCTTCTGAAAAGGCGGCACGCTGCAAGGGTTTACCTGAGGCTTCACCACGATGCGATTCGTGTAGCGACTGCGTCTAGACCTCTTCGTCAGCAACGGTTTGCGGAGCGGGAAAAGACCATCTTAGAAGAGATATGACGAGCACTGATCCTCAGAAATGCCTTCTGAACAAAAAAGCGTCAACCCCTGAATAAGGCCCGGATAGTAGACTAAGTTAAGGTTTGCGCTGAGGTTTAGGCTTGTTAGGAAGCTCTTAGTAAGCATAACCCGACAGGAACGTGAGTAGCACTAGAGGACCAAACAGGATATTCATGAGGTAGTTTAGTTGGCCATAAGTGTCATCCTCGAAACGGCGAGCGGGACCTCGATGGAAATCAGTGCCCGATGCGACCAACTGTTCCACTGCCTGCATTAACGAGACCCCAGAAGATGGTTGAGAAAAGGGCTGAGAGGTTAGAGATTGCAACTGCGCGAGGTCTGTCACTAGCTCAACAGGCGTTTGATCGACGAACAATTTGCAGTTACTTCGCATTACATCCGCATGCGCAGCTGCACGCAGCATAAATCCGTCATATTCCGGTAATCGAAAGCCGTCAGAATCCGCTCTCAGCGTAGTTTCTGTTGTAGAGCCACCAGTTGCGTTCGCTTTCTGGGACGCATCCGCAGACTCCTTGACTCCTAATTGACGACCGTCTAGCGTAACGCAGACGCCTTTTTCCGCCCATAGTGCTGCTGGCACCAACTCCCCAGCTACTTCGGGCGCTGCTGCACGACTATAGACGAGATAGCCGTCACGAGGATGCCGCATTGCGCTTCTCTCGTCGAGCCCGGCGACGAAGTCCTGCACGGTTTCAGTCCCACCGAGTCGCAAAACCTCATACGGCCGGAGCAAGTTGCTACGCGGATCTTTTCTTTTCGTCTTTTCTTTCGCAAGACGCTTCTCCAGATCAGCAGCGCTCCACACCGGCGATCTGCGCTCGTCGTCGACATCAAAGCCCAGCCTCTTTTGATTTCCGAAAGACGAACCGTCACCTAAGATCGCTGCTTGCGCTGTCAAGGAATGCCGCTCCAGTCGTCGCTCCAGGTCACGTATTCTTTTGCTTTCGCGCATTAGACAAAAGTGCCTCGTCCTGCAACAAACGCTCACCTTGCTATGCCAGAAACGAACAGTCTTGCTCTAACACCTTCTGTACAACCGCCCTAAAGTAAAAGTTCAGCAACACGAACAAGACGCACAGTTCAGAGCATAAAGATGAAACCTGCAATCAATGTGCAACAAAACTCAACCTCAAGCACCATAATTTCGCACGCTTCTGAAATACCCCACAGAGTCGCTGAAACTCCGCTAGCCCTGTACTTGCGCTTTCTCGAGCTAGCACGCGCTGCGCCAGCTCCTCCGGTCTTGCGCTCTGCAGCATTTCGCCTCCCTGCCAGCGACATCCCGGACACGAAAGCGTGTAGAAGATATTCAATGCGCCAGACGAAGAAGACGCTTCAGCACTCGTTCTTGACGATCTTTCTTGTCCTCCTCGTCCGTCTCTCGTCTTCTGTGTAAAAGTCAGCGTGGCTCCGCAACGTCCGCATTCAAAACACCGCGGACAGCGTGCGGAATAGGCTGTGGCTTCGCGAGTCGGTAGATTCTGCAGACAATGGGGGCAATAATACGAGTCGATCTCGTCTACCAACTCGGAGGGCGAAAGCAGCAAATCGCAAGAGTCATCGAAATAAAGCTGCGACAACGGCAATACCGATACGTCAGGTGTGATATAGCCAAGCCACGGGGGGCTTGGCCGTGAGCCCCCGATTGCTCTGCTATCGGCAGACGGAGAACGACCTGCAGACGTGGACATGGGCGTACCTCCTTCCTTCTTTATTAAATGCTGAATGACACCGATTCGCAAGCCTCCAAGACAAAGTAAAACATATCATAAATTGAGTTCGAAAGAGGTGATCTCATGCGGGCGATACAAAACTACTAATTGTTGGCTTCTTGAGAAAGTAGGATCTTCCGTATCAGGGGTTTACTAAAAGTTGACTCTTGTTACCCACCAAGTCATCTTTTCTTCATCTGCTTCATCTGAGCTTTTCCTTAGGGTCCAAGACCCTTCATTTTTAGTGATCGGCAGTGCCTCCATGAGCATGTCACGTGAAGTGCCTGCCTAGTACAACCTTTACAGCGGAATTGATCTGCGTTGTGGAGTGCTTACCCTCACTCCCACATCGGTCCACTAAAGACACCGATCTTCACCGACATCCACAAGAAAACTTACAACATCGAAACTTGACGAATACTTTCTTTTTTATGGCAGCGAGCACAAAGGATTTGCGAACACTAGGACAGGACGCCTTTTCAGTGCATCCATCAGAGCTGCTGCATCTCGGAGTGGCTAGATGCGTACTCGATTCTACCTTACCTTCTCGTCAGCATCTACAGTCATTCGTTATCATTATGTAGCAGAGAGGCCTCGCATTATATTGGCGCACTCCGGACAGGGCCTACTCGAGGAGACGGCATGTACGCCTACGACCGAAGGATCGCGCTCCCAAAATTCTACGGTTAGCCGCGGCTGGCTACTCCTGTCCCCGTAGATCCGACTGTATGCGTCGCGCCCGGAGCAAGGACACGCGGAGGAGTAGTGTGCCACTGTATTGCAGCGCGAAAGGTATAGGATTACCGGACTACTCAAGCCCATGGGATCGGACAACATGCAGCAGTATGCATCATGCAAAGGCTGGCGAGTCTCTAACTGAATTGAGAGCCAAACTATTACGAGATCCCAAGCCTACGCGCCAACCTATCGGCGCAGGGATATGCCCGCGGCCGTTCGCGTTTTACTGGCCTCACCTCTTGCACGCTGCGCCGGGCGAAGCTTTGTCGGGCTGCTGGTATTGCGCACGCCTGTGCATTGGCGGAAGACGCACGGCCCGCGGCCATTGTAACCCGGATGCGCCTGAGCGTTTGCCCGAGTTTCCACTTTGCAAGGTCGCTCGCGCGACGCCTGGAGACGATCTGCCTGGCATCCACATCTTTTTCCTAGAAACAGATGAAGCACCCGTATCTATGTATAAATAGTTTTCTCACTATCGCCTCCGGGACAAAGAGGTCAGCCTAATAAAGTCAAAGCTTAGAGGCATAGATATTTATCAGTTATCAGCTCACAGAAAAATCTGGGCGGCTGAAGTAAAAAGACTAATCTCAATTTTGAGGATTCTATCAAGATACTCATCTACTTCTTCAAAAAAACTACTTTTACTAGAACTAGTACTATCTAATCACACATTTACCTCTAGTATCATGTACGACACCTTTCTCATGTAAGTCACAACACTAGTCTCTTATCACCACCTGCTCACAACTGATAAAAAGAAAGTGTGCAACGACGGGAAAACAGCAGCGAAGTAACAAATGTAAAGCCCTCCGCTTTCTATGTTACCAAGTAAATGAAGACCATATCACCCGTTGTTCGGGAATAAGCAAGAATAGATATCGTCAGTCGTGAAAACTCAGTACCTGAATGATACATCGATCTTTTGCTGAAACTCGAAACTCTGACCGACAGAAACGCATCACAGAAGGCAATATGAACTCAAACCGAAGACGACCTCTTCTAGATAAGTGCTTTGATAGACCAGCTTCAGATTGAAATGCAGTCCATTGCACAGGCTTTCCTTCAGCAACTCTTAAAAAGACTCTAAGAACAGTGAAATTGACTCATCCTCAGACGGAGTGCACCTCAACAGATTTTGGCTCGTTCTCAAGTGGTCACTATCAACTCAACTACTCCTATTGCACAACAGCTCGCCCTTCTTTTTCTTCTGAACACAATGTAGAAAACACAACACACAATGCCGTGCTGAGCCACCGACGTTAGGACGACGATAGAATGATGAACACTGAGCAACACTTTCTTGTTTTCTCGTCTACACGAAGAGCCAACAGAATTCTGGCAGAGCATGGCTTGTCTCTCGATACATATGGAACCGCATGGAACACACTACTCTCTCGGCAACTTGAGCACTGTGACTCTTGGACGGCGTAAACGCTTTTGGTCTGTTCTATGATTGACGGTAAAATTCTCGATGAGAGTACAATGAGTAGGAGTTCTTGATTCAGTGTGATGATCATCTTTTCATGTCGGCTCACGTCCGTGTAACTCATACATCAAGGTTGAATACCTGGTGAACTGGGAGTTGGTGTCACGGAAGAGAGTCAATCTGACGAAGCACGGATGCCTGCCCAGATATTTGAGGTAGATGAACAGAGAGGCACTTCATATCAAACTTCGAGCTGCTCCTCCAGCGCTGACCTCAACAATATTTGCTACTGACTCGTCTACCATCATGCCTCATGCGAGCGACGATGTAGTCTGCCAGCTGCGCCTCTAGTGGAGCGCCAAGGTCTTCTTCCTTTTGTCCAAGGCCATTCGACCGATTGATATGTAGGCCTACACTGTCCGTTGCCGCAGCTTCCGACTCCGGTGGCTTCGCCTCGACTACCCGGACGCGTGGATCCATGCTACTCGAAGATTCGCCTCCCTGCGGATCCGAATGATCTGCGTTGACTATATCGGCTTTCTGACCCGCCTCTACTGCTTCAACACTTTCATTGTCCGTCGTCGTAACTGCAAGTACGTCTTTTGGCGATGGCAACGTTGTGAGGAAATTTACGTCGAAAAAGAAAAATTCTCTGTTCTTTTCGAAGAACTCTATGCTGCCCATGTCTTGGTGGCAGGAATTTGCTATCTCCCGAACTTGCTCTCGTAGTGCGTCCGATACAGGATAGGGCCTTAACTCTATGGTGCCTTTTCCTTTCCCTGCACCCTCTGCAGTTCTCTGACAAACGCACGTATTGAAAACGTCTTCGGCTAGTTTCTCGTCCCCCGACTTTGGCAGTTTCGTGTTCCTTACTGACGCTGCGCCAAGAATCGTTCTTCCCCTGTCGCAATGCCAAATCCTCACAAAATTTTGCGCGTCTCTTACGTACTTCTGTACCAGCAATGTTCCGTCAGTGGAATGCTGAGAGAAAAAGTCGTCATACAAGGCTTGCATTGCCTCGTTTTTCTCCAGCACTCTCTCTCGCAATGACGGTGCTTCCAGTTTTCTTGAGGTTTTCTCCTGATGCTGTTCGATTCCACGTATCAGAAACCAATCTTCAGCGTACTTCCGGAGCTCTAGGCCGTCGCGAAAAAGCGTAATTCCACGCCCGAAACCACCCGCGTTTGGCTTCAAGAGAACCGGAAAGCCCCCAACCGCGCTTGCCTGCTCTGCCGCCGCGTCAACGAAGTGCTCAACGCATGACCGCTCGTCTAGCGGATACAGTCTGCCTACAGCCTTTTCGGTGTTCTCTTCCTCTTCTAGAAGGAACCCTCCCGTCTCCTGCTCAGTGTTCGTCTTGATTTTCGTCGAACCACGACCACTTGCACAGACTTCTGAGACGCGCAAAGTTGTGTCAGTCCCCAAGACCACATGATGTTCCATCAGAGTAGAGGCTTCCCCCGCGTGCAGCCTCTCCACCCTCTGCAATATCGCTAGGTGCAAATTCGAAGAGCGAAGCTGTCGTGTCTCTGGACTTCGAAAGCCTAGACGATGAATTTTAGCATGCTGCACAGTTTTACTCCAAGCGGTGGCCAAAGCGTGTGACCCGTTCACAACCGGCACTTGCCACAGCTCACAATACGTAAGAAAATTGTGGACAAATTTCTGCAGATCCGAGTTCTGCGCATCAGATACGCGGTTCACCACGCAGTCAAATGGGGGCTTCACCATCGGATCGAAGGATGCGTATCGAGCGTCTACGGGCACCACTTTGATATCAACAAGCGGGATCTCTGACACTGGAGCTGCGGGAGCCTCTGCAGCAACTGTGGCACTGAACTCCGCTACCTGATCATTGCTGGAATGCTCAGTCTCGCGTTCCTTCTCGCCTGCATCAAGGACCCTAACAGCGATTTTCTTCGAACGTGTCACCTTCATCATGTCATTTGTCGGAACGTTCGCGTGCGCCTTCGCTTCTGCAATCCGCTTTTCTTGCAGCTCTCGGGCCTTTCGCAGTCGTGTGTAGTCACAGAGTTCGTGCAACAAACGCTGGTTCCAACGCGCGTCAAGCTCGCCGTAGTGTAGCAAAGCTAGGTTATACTGGTGCAGAACATTTGGATCATGTACCTTGTCCGCACTTGTCCCGTCGCCCCCTACAGCTGCGCCATCCTCTGCGGTGTTTTCCTCAGCAACGTCTTTCTCTACTACATCACCTGCCTGATCAAGCGTTGAAAGCAAACGCATCAGGCGCAAGCAGTCAGGGTCAATTGCACTTTTCGGGGTTTGTTCTTTTTGGTCTTTTCCAGTATCGTTTTGCCAAAAGCGGTGAATCAGCTTGGAATTCTCGGGCAGGGAGTCGCCTTGGTCCCTAAAAGTGATCGCTATCTGGTACGATACTGCCGTTGCGGGTGACTCGTTGGGCTGCGGACAGTCCACAATTTTCACCACCTCTTTGAAGCAGCTCTGTTCCAGTGTGTCATCCTGTATAAACTGAGGAAACAACCGCAGTTCTTGACTGCAATCGTACACGCGCCGATCGCTAAAGAGTCCCTCATTCGTGCCCATGTGCGTTTGCGCCAAAATGGACTCATGATCGTCACCCTTCTCTTCCTCCCCTGGGTCACCTGGCAGAGCGAAGCGCACGGAAGACTTCCGTTTCAGGTCGCCGCCTTTCCGCTCTAATACTCGTTCCTCCTCTAGTAGGGCTCCCCTTCCAGGACCTCTCACAGTCGCAGGATCAACATCATCCCGATTTTCCTCCAGTGCACTTGGTGCCCGAGCACTTCTCGACAAGCCTATTCGCGTGCTTCGTGTAGTGTTATTTCGTTCACTTTCAGCAGAAGCCGGTCCAGTTGCGCTTTTCGCGCTTGAGCGGACAGAAGACGGCCAACTGGGGCCATGGGGAGAACTGGCACCCCCCGACTCGAGAGTTCTACTAGGAGACCGTAAGAGAGGTGAAAAGCCGTTGCTCTGTGCTGGGGCAGAGGGTGATGTTGAAGCGTCACGGACGCTTTGCCTGGGCACCTGGGAAGATAACATACCAAGCACCACTTTCAGCAGCACTGTGCAAATAGCAAGCTTTGTAGCTGATGCTAGTGATTCGTTTTCCGAAGTCGCAAGAAGGTGCAAAAGCTTACGCACATCGATTTTCGCAATATAACGCTCTTTCAGCCGCCTGCAGGTGCGGCCAATCGATATGGAAGATATAATTGGTGTGTAATGCAAATGAAAGGCGTTTGGATCGTATCTGTCTTCGATGCCTAGCCCTCCCTCTTGTATCGTGCTGTTACCGAAGAGCAGGCGCTCGAGCACAGCAGGCCGGCTATATACCGGCTTGTTGCTCTCCCGATCAGCATAGCACATCCCCGCGAAAGAGAACCTGCCCGGTTCGCCCTCCCGCTGCAGGTGCTCCATTATTCTCGCACGCTCGTGGAGCAAAAACTTGTTGAATTTTCGTCGAGAAAAATGAACGAAGTAGTCTCGCTGAATGCGTGCCTTCCGCTTTGCGTTCGCGCCAAACTCCTCCTTGAGATCCACTTGCAATCTCACTGTCGCTCTCGCAGGTGCAGGAAACGCCACGTGCGCCTCAGAGGACGACAACAACCAGGCCCGAGCATCCTTGCTTTCCATGTTTCTGGCCAAAAAACCGCTTCCACCACCGTCGCCCGCTTCTTGCTTGATACTCTTATACCCTGAGGACGAATTGTAGCCCCCACGGCGTCCGTGCAGCAGAAGGCTTTCACGAATGACACGTCGCATTAGTGCCGACCACTCGCCTTCTTGTCCTCCTGCTCGTATAACATCTTTATCCTTCTCCGTGCCACTCTCTCTGTCTCGTCGTTTCTTCGTATTGAAGCTAGAACTTCCTGGGGACACAAGATCCGCACCGTCATCTAGTCGCATCGCAGTATCGCCAAATGCAGTCAGTTCGAATTGGCCTCGACCATGCCATCGCAGCTCGCTCCCTCGCTCCTCAAGGCGGTTGCGCATCAGTTTGGCGAGAGCGACAATTTCGTCTCCTGTGGGTCCAACTCGCTGCTCTCCAAAAGACTTCGCGAAGAAAGCAATCCTTTTGCGGACCTCACGGATAAACGGGTCACGCCCATCCTCAACGTCAGAGCCAGAGCCGGAAGAGGACGCCGCCATCTTGATCGACTTTATTTTCGCGTTGTAGTCTAGAAAACTTATCTAAAGCGAATTAAACATAGCATGCAGTGCGCTCTCATGCACGAAATTAGTCCGAGATGCATGGATATTTCATACAACCAATGCAAAAATCTCGGCGACAAGGCGCACTACAATGCATAGATTCATTATTCTAAAGAAGACAGTGAATCAGATAAGAACGAAGCGGGGGCACAATCAACTTTTATGGGGATCGATAGAGCCGCGGTATGATGAATAAAATCATTTTCCCAAGTAACCAGAAGCATGCGTGGAGGGTCCGAATTTTGAATCTACTGCGTCATTATCAATACAGTTTTCTTGTGGTCTCAATCCTACAATCACCTACACGCAATATTTGTCTCTCTCTGCACATCACCATGCCTCATCACGGTGAGGCCCGATACAATTTTCCTTTCTCTCGTGACAGATAAGAAATTCGTCTTCCATTTCTCATAGATAGGCTAATGGGTGAAAAAAGTTGTTTGTATCACATCAACGATCCTCTCTGTGCATAAAACAGATCATCACGTGTTGACAGAGTGCAGGGGATTCAGATCTCGCGACGAGCTTTACAAATCTTACGCAGCCGACAAAAAGCTTCGCAAGCAAACTCTCGAATCATCATTTTTCCAAGAAGTATTCTTTTTCACAGGCAACTTTAAAAAATAGCGCGGTAATTTCCGTTGGTGCGGGTGTGCTCACTAGAGCATTCATAGTCAGTATCTGGTAGTAAAGCGTTAGGTATGAGGATGTTCTTCTTGGATCCTTGCCCAAATTTCGCCCGCCTCTACTAGACACGAGCTTGAAACGACCAAGTTCGCGGTGAAACCCTCGACAACCGCTCTCTCCTTTCGTTGTTCTTGTTTTCGACGTAGTCGGTTATTGCTCCTCGAACAACAATAGGACAGCCCACGTAGACTACAGCGTCTCCTCACAAAAAGCGCCCACCAATGCAGCAAAATTTTCGATGTCTGCTTTTGTGACGTCCATGTGGAGGACCAGTCGCGTAGTTCCCCTCTTTGATTTCCCGCTGTCAATGATGAAGTTGTTCTTTTTCACAGTCAGTTCGAAATGCGCAGACATCCTATTCCATGCCTCCTGCTTCAGAACTGCAGCAAGTCCTGCGTCGCCTGCTTCTACCGCCTTAGCTACTTCGCGGTCCAACTTCTCCTTTTCAGAACGCAGCGACGACGATACGAAAACGAGAAAAACCATATTTGTTCCCTTCACCTCATCGTACTCCGCACTCATCTTGCCCTTGCACTTTGCCAGAACGTCAGTCCATTGTTTAGAAGCTCCCGAGAAGAAAAGGCTCGATGAGAAAAAAATCTATTCATTAGTCCTGTCTTGACATACAATTGACTTGAAAATTCTGTTCTATATTCGAAAGCAAAAAATTATCGATTCTGCTCTTCAATCATAACATTATTCCCTTGTCCGAGCGCGATGAGTTGGTACACGTACCTTGCGTTTTGGTGGTCTTCGAGCAGTCGCTTGCGATTGTGGTTCCAGACGTATTCACAGCCTGCGGAGAGCATTCCTGCTCCCTGTCTCATTCCACCACCCGTCGCCTTTCTCCATCTTCTTGCCATATCGGCAAAACCAGGCAACCTACTGCAGAGGATGGCCCCAGCAGCAGCGCCTAGACCTTTACTGGCGGATTAGACGAAAGTAAGTTAGCTTTTGAAGTGGTGACAGTATAACTGACAGTAGTTAGAAACCCCGTGCTGGGTAGCACGTCAGAACTAGCATAATACCGATCAAATCTCTTTAGGATTAGGTCACTGGGATTTTTCTAAAACTAAATGACACATGCATCATAATAGCAGATGGTGATCGAGTCGACGTACTGGCAGAACTCTTTCAGCTCGAAGCCGAATTTTGCACACGCGTTGACAATTCTGGCTCCGTCGCAGTGAATCCTCATTGCGTCTGCTTCCGGCCGTTTGCTGTTCAGGCGATCCACCAACTTTCGCAATTGCTTGTAGTAGCCTAAATCGGTAGCATCGCCGACATGTGAGTTCTCGACCAGAATGCATCGAGTCCTGGGAAAGTGCACGTTGTAAGGTCGGATCGTCTGTTCTAGCTTTACCAGATTGTATTCTCCACCATCCATATCCAGAGGATACATCTGCACGCCTGCTAAGCTGGAAACGCTCCCGCATTCGTAAAAGAAAGAATGGCCGTGCTCGCCCACGATGCACTCGTCGCCTCGCTGGCAGTGCGCAAGGATCGCACACAGGTTACCCTGACAAGCAGTTGGCAGGAAAACTGCACCTCCTCCACTGCTTGCCCAACCACATTTCGCATTAGATGAAAAGATTTAGATTTACTTGAAGTATCCATTGTGCTAGGCCTCTGTTTTGTTCATCGATACCAGAGGAAGCTGAAAACTCTCCCCTAAGCAGTATATTATACTTTAAGACGTATAAAACCTTTAGCAGCATGAGTCAAAAAGTCGGTCCGCAACATAATTACACAAGCACCATATTATAAGTAAAAAACAGTGTGGGCAGTCGTAACTTCAGTCATGAATTTTTCGAAGCCGGTTGCAGTTGGGCAATCGTTCCATACGTCATCACCCGTGATGGCTTCACACATTGCTTTTTTATACCCCTCGCTTGGCTGCGTCACTGTGTCGGATCGCAGATCGACAAGACGAGATGAACCATTGCCGGGCGTCATTTTGTTTTTCTCTTTTGCTTTGAGCAAAATATCAATATAATTATTACTATGTTCGCGCACGACCCTACCGCCGCACACGTTCCGCGCACACAGCGCACGACTTCTATCTCGAATGATCTGTTGTAGTAGAAGGAACAAGCGTGGTAATATGAAATCGCGATAAGAAGACTGTTGTACTATATACAGGGTCAGGAATTAACTCGTGCTAACTTGCAAGGTATAATAAGGTACTACAAGGAATTGTATTTCTTTTCTTGTATCGTTCAATGAGAACCGCCTCATCGGAGTACCGCGACATTTTGGTCGTTCCGATCATTCCGTAGTCACTGTTTAATTGAAGGGAATTCCAAATCGTTGTAGGGAGCAGAAAGGCATTGCACATTCATTCTGTCAGGTTTACTTCGCACTAATTCTGGTTAGCAAGTCCTGCAGTCACTTCATGCATGTTGAAACAATAAACGGAAACAACGGAGGAGGGAAAAATACTAGAAGCAAACACATGCACCATTCTCGGGTTCTAAACCAGACTATTCGGAATTAGAAGGCGACACTATCTACTTGATTCAGAAATAAGGAAAACTTCAATGCGTGCGATACAATAGCGATCGATTTATAGCTCTATGATATGTATCCTATTCACATCCAACTTGCTTAGTATACATTGCATGCTACCATGGGAATGGGAAAAATAACTGGATATAATGCTGGAAAGCTCTTATTGTCACCAAGCTCTCTTTCCAGATTTGCTTTCAATTCTAAGATAATCGTACATGCACAGGAAAGCGAAAGGTTGTGAAATGATCAAATTGAAAAGCGACTAGGGGTCCCGCAGGGGGAAACATGACATTTTCTTTTGTTGTGTTAGTGTGAGTGTATAATCTAGACGCGCCTGTACAACATCTTCTCCTAGACTACTCGTGCTATTGATGTGTCGTGTCAAAGTGTTGATGTTGTCGGCACTGCTTGCCGCACAATGAATATACGTCGGAGAAGCATGATAATTTGGTGCTCCTCAATTTTTCAATTACTCAGCAATTGTATCCTGTTTTGAGAAAACTTGAGTGTCTTGGCCGCCAAAGGTGACAGTGGATTCGCGGCGATCGCGATTTTTTCGAGATTCCCCAGTGACCAAAATGCTGCTCTTGCGAGGCGCACCCGCAAAGCTCCCACGCGCACTGCCGGTGAGGCTCCCACTACCTTGCAGGCTGCTATTCGATCCGAAGCTGCCACTGCTACCTGGTGCTAGAAGGCTACTAGGTGCAGAGCTATCTTGATGCACGTCGTTTCCGCTTCTGCCTGCTTGCCCCGCTCCGGCATTGCTACGGCTGTACGTGAATGACACTGCAGAACGTGCGCCGGACCGCGAGGAAACAGGTTAGAGAAGCTCTCAACGTTAACTAACATTGTGTTCTGAAAAAACATGATGTTGAGTTGCGCTACCTACAATGATATTTAAATCTCGGGTATCAATCAGCCTTAAGGTGAGTCGTCGCCGTCTTCTGTAAGAATCTTTATGCCGCCTAAAGAAGATCGTCGCCGCGTACTTGAAGCAAGTGATGAACCCATGGTATTATTCCCTGACGTTCCGCCTCCTTTTCCACTCAAGGGTGCTGCACAAGCTACAGTGGTACTATTTGCAGACATGTCCAACGAGTCACGGCCACCGAAGGTATCTAGTGCTCCGGATGCTAGAACCTCAGTGGCTCTTGCATCGGGCACTCCCAGAACCACTGTAACGCCGTCATCACCGCGCCCCTCCCCGGGGCCCTTCCGCTTTTTCTTACTCTTCAGCTGCCTCCCCTGGATCCCAACGGTGGCGCGAACAATGCTGGCCGCAGCCTTAAATAAACCCTTGCCACGCCTTGTGCTTCGTGGCGACTTCGGTTCTCCATTCACTCCTTTTCCCTGTTGCGCGACTCCTCCACCTGAGGGCACTCTTTTTAGAAGAGGGACAGAGTACTGGCCGAGTATAGCACCATGTTCATGCATTCGCTATCTGAACTTAGGAACATCCATGTAGCTGTTGCTGACGATCACAGATCAGAGGTTACACAGTAATTCAGAAGCAAAAGCATACTCCGAAAGGTAAATGCATAATGGATTCTCTCCCGCTTTCCGTCGCTCTTCCTCTTCTTCCGACGCCAAAATGTTCCGCAGAAGCTCCGCTGGAGACATCCGTTCCTCATCGAGCTCTTTTTCTACTTTCTTGGCCGTCTCCAATGTGATTCTTTGGACACTGATGTTTGCAGTCATCCTCCGCGACTGCTCCCCAAAGTGTTCGAACACGCGCGAAATGGCGCCCACGTTGCGACCCGCGTCTGCGTCGATTTCCGATGCGTTGCACCGTAGGATCTTGACTGAAGATTGTTGTTGGACTGTATTGTGTGGTAATACTGCGGTGACGACTTGCGACTGCCGCCGGTCCTGCATCGACTTGCGTCGTTGCGTCCCAGTCGGTGCCACGTTTCCTGGGTTCAGAACAGCACCCTCATCAATGTTTTCTAAGATGTTGGCACGAGAGACACGCGGAACGATAGACGCGCGCGCAGATTGTCGCCTTTGCGGCAACAAAAGCTGACCGCCACCTTGCAATGCAATCGCGACCGTGCCGCTTTCGTGCGCCCCTTCAACATGGCTGCCGTCAGAGCCAGTAGCTGTTATCGGAAGCTGGCCACCGACTGAATTGTTTCCCGTCAGGAGGAGCATACCTCCGGACTCTAAAACAACAGACCCTCGCACAGTGCTCCTCCGTCGCTGTGCCGCTGGCAGCGAGGATTGGTCCGATAGGCCGCCACCAAGACCCACGTGCGCATGATTATCTCCCCTATTCGAAAACATTCCTCGAACACCGTCACGGTTGTCGCTGAGCAACGTTGGTCCCGGTAGAACAACGTATGTCGAGCTCTCCTTCCGCAACAACTGTCGCCCGCCTGACAACCCGCTCTCCTCTAACACCGTGCTCTCCTTTCGCCGCAGGAGCCGCTGCAAGTTCCCTCCTCCAACCCCACCACTCGGCTCCGACTCCGAGTCATCTTCTGGAACGGTCGCAACAGGGCCATTGATCGTGCTCCCGGCTCGACTGAAGGTACGTCCTACGAGAGCACTACTCCCTTTTCGCACGATAGTTCCGCGGCTCGACGGCGGGCCGCTGCCTCCCCCGAAAACCATGGAACCCGCGCGACTGAAGCTGCGGCCACCACCTCCAAAATCCGGAAGGTGCGCAGACGGATCATCCTCAAAGCGCGTTGACTCTTTGCGAGTTACGGACTTGCGATGCCTTGGAAGCGCACCTCCATCGAAGACACTTGTCCGGAGCGAAGCCTGACTGGGCAGGAAAGTCGACTCCCGTCGCGCAGTGAAAAACTCATTCGGCAAAATTATGCCTCCAAAATCTTGAAACACACTCTGCTTCCGGTTTGAAGGCAGTAACTGGTGTCGATGAAGTCCTAAGGGCTAGATATCATGATTATAAGTAGTCAGTGTAAAAAAAGTATGACCACGACGCGCCAGAAGGACAAACCCTATTTGCGGTCGAGCCCAAAGCAAAAGAGCAGGAGATTGAGTTACTCCCGAGCACTTAGTTCGGAGGATAACATAGCACTTCGGCGACAACCGCCGTGAGCATTGGGGCTATTGATTAAACGTTGGTAGTACAGTTACCTTCCTATCTGCCACCGAACTAGAAGAAGCACTCGCTTGCTCCAATGCCAGGATAGTGTCTTTTCGCACCATCTGCTTGATAGTTCGAGTCTCCACGCTATCGCTATTTTGTCCTCCCCACATGCGCATACCGTAATTGACAAACTCTACACCGTATCTGTCTTTCAACACTGGTCGGAGACTCCACAGCCCGGGCCGTGTGTGCCGGCCTCCCCTTGAAGACGACGTAGACACTGTCGCTGATGACAGTGCACTGTCGACACCCCCGACACGAGTGGCGTGGCCCAGACCAGTGTAGGTGGAGGTTGAACCAAACATATTAGTATCTGCAGCGCCTTTGTTCGGGCTGTCCGAGCCTGCATGCACCTCACCTACAACGGGCGCAAATTTCGCTTCTCCAGAAGATTGATCTCGATCTCCATCGCCTCGAAATAAATGGTCCTTACCTGTCGAAGAAGGGGGTTCTCGATGTCCTCCTGTTGAAGAATGCTGCAAAGGGGAACTCGAACCATCACCGTGCTTCTTTGAGGATCCTGCGTCTCGTATGTTCACATGTCGTTGCGCAAACGGCGACGAGGAATACTCACGCATCAGCAGACGCGTAACAAAATTACTCTTGTCGTAGTCGACCCATACTACGGCATCAACGGAACTGTAACTCAGCCACAAACGCAGTTTCTCAATGATGCCTTCGTTCTCGCGTCGAACTCGGCACTCACAACCGTTGAAAAACCCAATCGCTTCACGATATGAAAAATTGAAGCAGCGCTGCACATTCTGTATGCACCGTTCTAAATCCTTAAACCGCGAGAGTGCGTAGCGGACCTGGATTATTCTGAAATATCAACAATTTCGACAATACAATCCCACGTTTGATCCACGCGACACGAAACTTTTGAAAAAATACTCCAACCGCGTCTTTCTTACAGTGCCACATGATCCTGTTGACTGAAAATGCTTGTTGTTGAGCCTATCTGATTACAACAGAGAAACAGAATCCACCACTGTGACCAAAATGAGTTTTTTCCTTGCAGCACCTGTTTCCTCGGCATGTGCGTGAGCTCATCCTTGCAAGCAAGAAAAGGCGGAAGTTCCGGTCCGTCGACGAGCCACTGCGTCCGCAGTTGAATTTGCTCTCTTGGAGCTACGAAGGCAAGGTTTGTCGGACCCCAGTCGAGAACAGCTATGTTTCGCATTTGATGCATCATCGAATACCGCGGACCGTGATGCCGATAGTCCAACATCATCTCGCTCTAAGAGTAGCACGAAAGGGAATAAATTTTCGCACAACTCCCTTTTTTGGCTACACTTTAGCTTTCCGGATTAAGCCTTCCAGGGGTGCTCCGTCGCAGCCCCGGATAACAACACATCTGCAGATAATCCATGACCGCAGCGACAAGCACCAAGAGGACGCCGCACAAGCACCAAGAGCGGGCTCGATCGACAACTCAACTATTCCCAAAGAACAACATCAGACACTCTGTGATGACCTTGTTCGAAATATCAGATACATCATGACTTTCACAATGACAGGGCCATAGGTAACTAAGCGCATAGCAACAAGGGTGTGGTTACAACCACACGAGCAACTTTCATAAAACGACGGGAAAACAAGTCAAAAGAAAAACTTCAAAGAAAGATCTTTCTAGAGAACATCAGAGGCCAGAACCGTCAAGCACCGACTCCAAGACAGACCCACCAGTCACCACTATACGTTCACTGATAACAGAATCATAGAATGGCAGTAGACATGCGTCAATGTCAGATAAGTAAAACAGGCCTCCTCCCGCTCCAGGAAGCTCTTGTCGGATTCGGAACAAGCACAGAGCGAACCGAAACTAAACCTCTCAAGGCTGATTCCGACAATATGAATATTCTCCCTCCCTTTCCACACTCCTGATCGTCGCATGTCTGTGACTGCGTCTTTTGCCTGACCCTTCGGTGATCAAGAGCGACCGATAAATCCGAACAGTCTCATCTATTTGCAATGACACTCGCATGCACAGCCTCTTTTGGTGGAAGGAGATGGAGATCCTCTTCGGCATAGGAAATGCAAAGGATCGGATTGAAAAAACCAAAAAAAAATTAATTACAGATCGCTTGTTTCCCTAATCGTCGTTCCCCGGCAGACTTGTTCTATGTCAGGCGAAAATGCGCTCAATGGACGACCCAAGTCATCAGCGCAATATACCATCAATTCGGATGCAGGGACACCCACTCCACACGATAGTTGTCCCGTCTTCTGGTATTTTCGCGAAAGTAGGGCACAGGCTATGCCTTTCGCCGCGAAGTCAGCAACGGGGTTACCATCCGTATCTAAATAAGCTAAAGACGGGTCCCGCAATCGTCGCACGTCGTCAATTTGGCAGCCTTCAAGTCGAATAAGCGAAAACGGCATTGTTGCAGGGGCAACGTCGACTAAATAAGGATAGGCAGGTGGCCGGCAACGCGATCCGCCCAATGCTTCACTCCTCTCATGAGAAAGAGGTGCCGCCGACAAATCAGTAGTAGTTGAATCCAATCCTGCCTTGTCCAAGTTGTTCGTGCCACGTCCCATCATACTGTCACCCGAGGCAGCTGCATAGGTGGCGTTATTATTTGCGAATGGATATATTGTAGAAGTTGCAACTTCGCTTCCCAACCGCTGGTCCACTTCTTTGCTATTACCAGAAGCGCCTGTACTATTGAACACAGCGTTTCCGAAAGAGCGCATGGCCGCTTCATCCACACCCCCAATCTCCGACGATGACATCGTTCGGTACTTTTCCCATGCGTCGCGGAGATATGTTTCTGCCTGAACAAGGCCGTTTTCTGGACGCGAATCGCAAAAACACGCGGACCCTAACTTCGTGGTCCAAAAAAGCGCATCGGAAGTGAGAGTGTCGCAGGCACGCCATCCATCTGTCTGCACGTTGCCGTCATGATCCGTGCCAGGTAAACAAGTTTCGCAGCTCGCATCCAAACAATTGCTTACTGCGATCGCCGGCGACCAAAAGCGGTACAACACATAAAAATGTGCCACCATCAGACCTACAGCCGTGAGGGCAACAGAATCCAACGCACGTTTGAAAGTTTGCGCACTGTCTGCAGGGTTGTAACGACCCCACTGTCGTGAACTCTGCAGTGGCTTTGCGTAGTACCAAATGTTGGCGAGGCCAGTGAAAGTGAAGAGCACGCCAAACATTTCGAACATGAAAGAAAGCATGGATAAACTGGGCGCGCGAATCTCGAGGGCCCAAAGAACCTGGACGAAAAAAAAAAGCGTAAAGGAGGTGAATGAGAGGAGCACCGCTGTCAAGCGTCCGCTGCGCTCGGGCTCGAACATGCGAAAACTTCGACTCTCAAAAACGAAAGCGTCAAACTGTTCGGCGTCGTCAAAACCTTTGTACGACGCGAAAAACTGAGGCCCTGGACTCCTCTTTGCGAGCTCCTCGGCGTCTTCATCCGCAACTCCTTTGTCGATGTCATAAAGCGTTTCATCATCGTCGATTCTTGCAACCGCCTCATCTTCATCCTCATGCTCTGGTATGATCATATTCGAATATGCAGCACCAAATCTAGCTCCGGCTTCGTCACAGACCTCCTTTTCTACTGCAACCTCTACTGCGACGCTCTGTAGCTGCCCAGATTGCATGCGCGCATCTTCACCTCCCGACGCGAGCAGTGGCGTTTCGAGTTGCGAGCAATGGTCGACACGCACAGAGCCCTCGCATCCGTCCAGGATTCCGCAATTTTCACACTCGTGCAGCACGGCGCATCCGTCGACCTCCGTTGCTTTCGAGATTACATCCTTCGAAGGAGTACCTGGCGAGCCACCGTTTATTGAGAATTCGCCGACACTGATAACAGAGGAACGCAAGTTGCTTTGGAGGTTATTCACGGTCTGAAACACATCACTGGGCCAGCACGAGCATCTTGCACAGGAAAATCGTACCACACGTCGAAAAAAGTGTACGACTCGCCTCACGTCTATAACGCTCCAACATTTACTGTAGTAATCCCCACTATCTTGTTCTTCCAGCACACTGTGCGCATGGAGAAGAACTGAGCACTCGCTGTCAGGAGACAAGCCCTTGTTTTTTACTGACATTGAAGACAAGACCTTGTTTTGTTGAAGATGCTCAGCCGGAGGTGCTTGCCGCTCTGAAGAGCTGATGTGTTTCATCGGATACAATCGCCGCTCTTTCCCATCCGACATTCGGACGATCAGATCACTACAGAATAAGGTGTGCGACTCCGCCGCCAAAAAGAGCATGAAGGCCGATATCGCGCACGCCTCGTGGGTCCATCGCTGGGTCTGCGACAAGGGGTCCCGACCTTCGGTCGTTGGAATCAAGATGAGAATGACGTAGCACATAGGCGCGAGCCAGCGCAGCGTGCGATTGCTAATTCCGTACCGCTTACAGCAGCACGCGCCATTGTGCAGCAAAAAAGGGTAGAAGGAGATCATTTGCGCCAGCGCCCCCAAGAACTGGAAGCAGTAGTAGATGCGCGTGTAGCCTGCCGTCGCATCCTGCACGGACATTGCTTCTGAAACAGTGCTCGGCATCTCAATCACCCGATTGCGAGCAATCTGCACGAGAAAAATAACATCCGCAGCGAGAAAACCGCCACAGAGTAGCAAAAGCGAAAGGAGCAGCCACTTTCGCGCCCACCGAATCCACACATTGTCGTGAGACACCTCACCCGCATACAACAGAGGCTCTAAGTTGCTAGCTAGCCGATTGCTCTCGTCCGGAAGCAAGTGCGCAGTCGCAAGCAACTGCCGTGCTTGCTGGTACGCGGCGGCATCCATAGGAGGGCCAACAGGTGGAGGACTGCTGCCACTGTACTGCCTATCGATGACGCTCCCTGAAAAGTTCCGCCTGACTTCGCCATCTCTTGCAACCCTATGCGGAGCAACCAGAAGCAAATGCTGCGGGCCCGGTTTGTCTACGCGACAAAGCGGAGATGTCGAGGCGACTCTCGCGCTACTTGTTGACGTGTGGAGAGCCGCTTTAGGAAACGGCGAATACTTTCCTGGCCGTCCTCCCGTTTGAAAATGAGAGGAGGTGGAGCAATAATTATCATTAGCGCGCGATACGCTAGACGACGACGTCGCACCACCTGAACCAGTGTTCCCCACGACTTGACGATCACCAGCTTTTGCTCCTCTTGCGCGAGGCGCTGTGCGCTCAGGTTCTACCTTTACCTCTACTACGTATATTTGTCGTCGTTCACTCCGTTCCGCTGGAAGGCTCCCAATTTTTTCCACGCCACGAGCACCACTCGCATCTTGTTGTCCCGAACCATCACGAGCGGCACTTGTCTTTGGCTGTCCTGGGGCCACACTCGGCTTGCTGTCTAACCGGACAGACCCTAGGGGTGCACAAGCAAAACGTTCCCCGCCAATTAGAGGAGAACCAAGTATCTGACCGCCGATTTGGATACCCGGCAGCTGCAACACCGGAAGGCGACGATTCCCATATGGTATCTCAGCCATTTGCCGCTGCGCAAGCAAGACCGTGGTCACGTTGCCTTAGTCGGACATCCGAGCCTGACTCTAAACACACATTTTTTCGAACACTCAACCAACGGCGAGTGGAATCGCTACAGAAGCCAAAAACTGCCCAACCATCAGACTAGATCAAACTGGTCTAGTAAGTGGCAATCCAAAACGCAGGAGGAGCCCATCGAAATGCAAATACGACATATGATATGATCAATGATTTACGGACAAAAATCAAACGTCATTTTGTCAGACCAGTAAGAAGCGCACTTGCTATAAAATCATGCAGAAACAACGAGCGCTGCCTATCGTCTACTTCGATCAGCTACAGTACTTCGGAAACAGCAGCTAGCTTTTTGTTATATGTTGTTGCAAGAAGTTGAAGACTACCGCGAATAGATTTTACCATAGGGCCATTCTTCTGTAGCGCAAATCCAATGGCTGATTAACGGATGTACGCTTCACAATGGGCGCCAGGATTTCTCCTTACATATATTGTTGGAAAGGCTAAGCCTATAGAGGTAAAAACTAAGCGGATGTTTTATTTTAGTGCTTTGAGCGCCGCTGGACCTAAGCCCCAACCTTATGAAAAGAAAGAAGCCAGTCTAGATTTGCAGCACGCCTCTCAGAAAGGGAAATTCTTAACAAGATCCTGCTATAGGAGGAGGTTACTTCATCATTGTCAGATAGAATTTGTTTTTAGTTGCTTAACATATAAAATATTTGTGAGCAGCGTCACCAAAGATGCTTCCGCAAATTTCTGTACAGTTGCCTGTGCCAGCAACACTCCGAGTATTTCACTCGCAAAGGCATACCGAAGGAATTGGAAAAACAGCCGATCTCGTCTGGTGACCGCGCAGCACCGAAGGGACAGAGTACAACTTCTTGTCCGTAAAATTTTGCGAAATCAGATCAACTGCTACAAAATACTGAAAGGTCGGCAGTCTTCGACTGCGCTTTTGAACACGGAACCAGTACTGCGAAGCGTCAACTCTTGTGATGCCTGCGATCGCTATCAGATTCAAAGCATAGAAGCTTAGCTTGCTTTTATTCCACACGAGTGAAGGTTAGGGATGTGTAGGAAGGGGATCCAATGTCCTGGGAGGACACTCTGAGCAGTGTACGCTAAGAGTTCAAAGTGAGTAAATGGGTGCGCATAAAAATCCAGGGGATCATCTTCATCTTATGAAGGCAGATCATCTTGTCTTCTGACTTCCGCGTTGCATGACTTCTGAATCCTGCAAAAATTTGATCCATACCTCCTTAGGACCGTTAGCTTCGTGCGACCCAACCGCCATGGCAAGGTACCGACCGTCCGCACTGAAGGATAAACTAGTGATTTCATCATCGAACTTCGATGTCTTCCATATTCTCTTCTTACAGGTGCCATCCCACATGCACAAAGTACCATCACCGCCCACAGTTGCGAAAGTATGATGGATCGGATGAAACGCGATATCGTGCACTGGATGTATCTGCTCCATACCGTTAGCGCCGGGCTCTCGATGACACTTGAAAGCGAACTTACCCTTCTGCATATCCTCAGCGAAATAGCTAGTAATTGTGGAGTCGATTTTCATTTTTTTCCAGAGGAATTGAGTGTCCTGAAAATTCTGTGTGATATTAGTATACAGAAATGACCAATCTGTGATCATCCCGCTTCTCTAGAAACGTTCATCAAGAATTGAGCATGAGTTCCGGCACCCCGACGGTTTTCAGGTAAATCTCTTTTCGAATGTTTGATGCCGCCACCTAGCACATGCCTATGCCAGTCCGGTCAATGTAATTTTCATCATATCGAGGATCTTTTAGTCGGGAGGCAGCGACTAATAACTGAGTAGATTTATGATCATGATTTCTCGAGGAAGTATGAGCTTGTGGACATCTTGTGAGTAAGAAGCATTTCAGGTAAATCTCTTTTCGTGTTTGTTACCGCCATTGCGCCAAGACGCGGTCCGGAACTTCAAAATTCTCATCATTGCTGCAACCAAATTTCATTATAAACTACCGTAGTCTTATAATCAACAGCAGAACTCAGATCGATAATCGCAAAAAGTCAATTTAAATCATAGTAAGTACTCCCAGCTTGCCCGGCCCTCTACGCTTCCTTGGACAAAGCCCTGTCCATCAGGCATACAGGCTATGGACCGCAACTGATATTTGAGAGCTGACTCTCGTTCTTCAAGCTTTGTGATTCCATTGCCATAGTCAAATATGTGTATGTGCTTGTCGGATCCACCAACGACAAGCTTAGGTGAGCTTCGGTCCGCGTGCGTCACGTCCATACAGAAAACCTGTTATGACAGAAAGATCCATATCATAACACCTCCTTGGGCAGCGCCAGAACTCCGCGAGCCCTGGCCGCAATCGATAGCGCACACTCTTAATTAAGATGCCAAGCACAACGCAGCAGCACTCTTGTGCGAAACTCAAATTCAAAGAATCGCCAAAAACGGACACGCCTGAATAACGGATGGTACCTTTGCATTGACGTTTCCAGTGGCTACGTTTTTCATCGTTCTCGTATCCCACATTTTCACTTTTTTATCCCAGCCACCAGTTATTATTGTTGTCGAGTCCAGCTTTACGACTCTCCGTATTGTCGACTCATGCGCGCGATCAGCCTGATATTTGAACATAAGGCGTCTCTAACTGTAGACAGGATTCTCAAACAGCCAGTGCAAAACTTATGAATGCCACGTCTCGTACAATATCTGTGATCTCACAGTAGATTCTGCATCACCTAGAATATCTTCTTCCTGTCTAATAACATCCTCTGTCGCCAAATGAATGTGAAATTGGCGTAGTACCTGTGCCACCGCCTGATTTGTTCTTGTGTCAATAATCGTTATCCTGGCATCGAGACTTGTTGCACACAGTCTTGTGCTATCCATCCATGCGCAGTCTGTGAGCGGGAAATTTGAAGGAAATTTTTGCAAAAGGCTTCCATCATCGGCTCTGTAGAGGTAGCCCTTACAGTCCCAACTCATGACTGCGAAATGCGGATTCCCAACCTCCTCGTGAAAGCGGATCGCACTGATCGTGTCCATCGGGGAGATGGGGATCCGCGATAAGTTCTGAACCGAAGAACTCGACGCCATTTTCCCAACCTCCAGTGCTAAGATAAGCAAGACCGTTGTAGAAGTAATGAATCAGATGGAGAGTGTTACGAACAGTCGAATTGCTACTACCACGTCGTTCAACTTCCTTATTACAGCACACCCACTCGCCTCGCCTACGTAGCAAACCCTTTCAAAAAATGCGCTTCTCGTCGTATAAACAGCCGCCGATTATAGCCACTGCTTGAGACATGAATTTGTTCTCGGTTGGATCAGTTTTGTCTTATTCCAACGTATCATACAAAATCGCAAACTTGCTTGCTGCTTTTGCCGCCACAAAGACTGGTCTAAGATTCGTCCTCGTTCTCGATGGATAACACTGACGCGCTTTCTCTGGGGTCCCACTGAAAAGTTCTTCAACCGCGGTGACGCACGTACACTGCCTGCCGCGTTTACGCACTGTGAAGCTTAGTGGGAGAGCCCACACGGGACCATGTTCTCAACGCTGAAAGCGAAAACCTGGACCATTTTTCCGACACCATAATATTTCGTCACTACCTTATAAGCCCAACTACCTTATACTAACAACAACTCACCAAAAAAAAATTTTCGTAGTGACTAAAAATGAAGGTCATCCAAAAAAGATAAGTGGAACAGAATGAAACTGCCAAAAGTAAGACGTGGTTGTACTTTATCAAAAGTATAATTTCTAAATTTCAACCCGAAATCGACTACGCGCCGGGTTTGTATAATTGGAACATTTTTTGCTGCAGATGATACACTTAGTCGAGCTCTGGGATCGTCTTGAAGACCGACGCGCACGGTCCCAGAACCAATAGGAATCTCGTTTCATCACAACGAACCAAGAATTGAAGATCACCTGCTCTTGGTCTTTCTGCTATTCTTTTGAAATCGATTACAGATTCACGGAGCAACAAAGAAAATAACTAAATGTTGTTCCCCCGTTGCATGAGTTCTTTTAGTGTTCACGGAGCGACCAAGAGAAAACTTGATGACAGACATATCATGTCCGGCGGAGGAAATACATGTAATGATCATTTTCATCGGTGTTTTCAAAAATCATGACCTGTTGCGGATCTTCACTTACAACACAAGCTGTGAAGGAGAAAGGCATTCCCAACATTGAGGTTCTCGAGAGACATATATTTCTGGTTCTCCATGCAGGCAAACAGCAATTAAAACTAGTATCATTTTCATTAAAGCATGACGCTGACGCAGGTCAACAGAATAAAAGTCCGAAACAATAGATGATCATCTAGGTTTTCATCGCAGTGGAAGATTTTTGCCCGCATGTCATCTATATTAAAATGCCTATCTTCTTCCACCGGGGTACTTGTGTTTACCGTTCGTTATCTGCTTTTGCCTTTCCCTGCTGGCCTATCAGTTTCACGTCCTTTTCCGTACCTCTGGCTGTGCCACCAATAACCAGGTATTCTGCCTTCTTTGTAGGTCATTGGCGCCGTGCCTAATACGCAATCCCAGAGCAAGAGGACCTCACAGAAGTGCGACGCAACCCGCTCGTGGTGCATGTTGTGGAAGCTAGAGGTGTTCACGAACAGCGCAGGCAATACCAGCTCGACCCAGTCGAAGGCGTAGCCGCAGTGCAGATAGCAATGAATTGAGAAAATAAAAGGCGAAAACCAAAGGCGCGACTATTGGAATACAGTGCGGCATCGACGGCATATTCCACGCTAGAGCGAAGCAAAGTGTCCACAGAGCCTCGAAGGGGTGAATAGCGAAGCCTGCCAGCACCAGCGGCGACTTGAATTGATGATGAACTTTGTGCACCGTTTGATAAAGAAACAAACTGCGATGAAGAGACCGGTGTTTCACGTAGAGCCACAAATCAGCGGCCAAGGCGCCAACAGGCAAATGGACTGACAAATACCGTTGCAGCGAATTTGCAGGGGTAGCGAGCTTCTCACCGGAGACGGGGTGATGACAAATTTCGAGCGCGCTAATAGACCAAACGATTCCAGTGTGCTGCTGGAGGTAGAAATCGCGATAAAACGCAACTGTCACGAGAGCTGTCCCGACGAAGATGATCAGGCTACTCTCAAGGAACTCGACGCGAAGGAGCTGTTCGTGTATTTCTTTGCACTTGTCGAATATTTCTTGACTGTAAAGGTAAATTGATTAGGGTAAGCATCACTTCTACCTAGTACCTCCTCCCACTGACTCTAATATATCTGAATCTTCTACTCGATCACTGACACGGGAACATAACTCCTAATCAGATTTTACCTCAAACAGTTCCCCCGCAGCTTGCGGCCCCAAAGCTTCCGCTTCTTCTCCTAGTTCTGCGAACACGCTCGCCCCTAGCAAAAACTTGGTAATAGTCGCTGGTAATCGTGGTGCAAAAAGAGCAAGACGTAGTCAGGCGTTTGCGGTTGCAAGCGTACCCCAAAACGCCGTCCCACCACATGCACGCAGAGCATTGATGCAGCTATGAAGCACATATTGGTGCGAAAAATCGTCAGGTGTAGCTGATTCCAAGTGGGTGCGTGCCATAGAAAACCCCAGATGGGCAGCAACAGCAGAAAGAACCACCAGGACGCGTCTCGAATCTTCTCGTTGCGGGTTAGCTCGTTCCATGGCTTGGTCAAATGCGAGTTACTTAGCGCCTCGACCAAGCTCTTATACTCCAGTTGCAGCTTCTCGCGCGACGCCATTGTCGAAGGCATCCTGGCGGCGCTTTTCTTCGTGTTGCACGTCGAAGAGCCTCCGGCTACCGAGCTGGCAGAAGATACTGTAGATACCATGTTGGCTTTACTTCTATGTATAGAATAAAAATCATCACTCTTCAGAGACGACGAAGCCTTCAAACAGCACACGTACGTTATCGAAAGCAAAATCCCTGGACACACTAAATGGGAATTTTCGTAGAAACTTATCGGCCATACACGTGAGAGAAGATGTAGAGTTTCCACCTGAAAAAGTCAGTTCATGTCAAAGAAGAACCTGCTGTTGCAACCCAGGGCTCAAACATTGATCAGAAAAATCGTTGATGGACAACTTTCACTCAGGTATGGCCATGGCTTCAAATCTAATCTAATCTAATCGAAGCTTTGGATGTTACAATAAACTGATTACTTTCATCTCAGTTACGAGTAACAAAAAATCTTGGACTTAGGAGGAGCGGGATGCGGGATTGCCGTAGCCAAGCAAAGACCAAGAACTGTAGAGGTCATAGTGAGATTTTAGCTCTTCCTCCCAACTTCAATACTTAAAAATGGTACTATCACGACTAGATGCCGTCAACCTCCTCGCAAACGCCAGCATGAAACGCAAATTCTCGTTCGGCGCCGACAGAGCCACAGGTGTGGCGATCGCGAACAGACAGAACATAGCTAGCTGGAGAGACTCACTCAACATCCTTAACGAACTTCTAGGCCTCAAAGTCTCCCGCGCTCCTCAAGAAACAGATTTCTAGGCTAAGAAGGTCCAGATATTTCCATTTTTTCATTGCCTCACGACACACTTCTCACAAGATCTTCCTCGTTATCGTGAACGCATTTCCTAATCCCCTCTTTGGTCGCACGTTGTTAGATATGATACTGTAGTTTGATTGTCGTTAGATGTTGGCTTCGATATATCGCAACAGTCTCACTGAATTATGAGCCTACCGTTGTCCTGTGAGACACGCGATCGAATTGCGCAGTGGGAAAAGGCATGCTGATCGCACCAGGTGTCCCCTCATTATGTGCCGCACAAAAACTATCGACACTATTGCCTTCTGCGAAAGGCTCATAATCGTGCTGTGAATTTCTAGCTCTGAGAAAAGGCGACTCTACGAGCCACTTTCGTAGAAACGTTTTCTCGATCAGAGCTCTCTCCGGATCAGAGAGGATATCTCGTCTCATGGCGAAGACTCCTGCAATTTCGTCGACTAGGATCCGAAGTCGACCGCTTAGCTGCTCTCGTATCGCCGCTGCGCCTCCATCTGAATGCCCGTCATTGTCGATCTCATCTTCTGTTTCCGCAAAAGCTTTTTGTGAAGACCCGCTCTTTCCCTCTGCCATCTCCGTCGGGCGAATGCCCCCTATGACATTCCCCTCATCCAGCTCGTCGTTTTTCACATTTTCTTCACCCAAATTCTGGACTTCGTCGTCATGACGATTGAGCAGTTTTAGGGCAGACACCAGCTCCGTCAAGAGCGCATCTGTGCTACGACAGAGAGCCAGCAATTCATCGACGCGAATGCCACTCGCTCTTCGCGCGACACAACATTCCAATAGTTGTAGCCGTTCAGGCAACGCAAGACCGCACCATCGAAGACAAAACACGCATATTCTAGGACTCTGCGCCACGCGGCGCACGTCCCGGATCACAAGGTCGCGAAAGCATGAGGCAATGCCTGAATGCTCGGGCACGAGCACTCGAGCCAGATTTTCATAGCTTTCCGTGGGCGTTGAAGAAGGGAAAGGGTCGCCATATTTAGAAGTACAACTACGACTTCTTCGTGATGTCGAACGAAGTATATTATCGAATCCTTCTTGACTCGGCAGATCCAACTTCGTGACTAGGAAAAGCACACGCACCCATTGTCGAAAATCGATCACATCTTCAGAAGTAGTTTCTGAGGACCCACTCGCACGGAACAACCTGTCTCTCAATCGTACAAGACGCTCTCGTGAAAACACCGGTGGTGGAATGAGCTCTGCGTAGCGCTCGATCCATTTTCTGCGTTTCGCCGTCTCTCGCCCCCTGCGTCCATCGAAGCTCTGTGCTTCCTCGGAGGTAGCGCAGAAGCGTTTCTGGAAAACGCACCGTCGCTGCGCAAAATACAATCTCTGCAAAAGCAGGTGCGTCTCCAGTGCAAAAATCACAGCTGACCAAGTCGTGGTGGGACTACTTCTAAAGGGATTCACACTGGTCAGGAGCTCTTGTGCACCAGCAGACTCACCAAGAAAAGCAAAGCTGCGTGCCAAGCTGACGAGATCTGCCGGGTCAGCGCCCGTAGCAGTTTGTAATGTCTGCCGTACGCGTACACACAACTGCCTCAAAACTGGACTCGCGTCTGAATCCAAAAACCGAAAAGCAAAAACGAACGGAGATGAGCTAGTCGTGCTCCCCGATGCTTCCATGGCATCAGAAGCTTTTTTTTCGACTTGTTCGCCACCTTTCAAATTATAGTATATTTCGAAGACAGCGCGTAAATCGGCAACTGCAAGGTATGGCGCATTATTCATTACCATGGCTGGAAGTTCGTTATCAAGGATTTTCGCCACCACGCTTACCGGCTGCAGGCAGTCGCGCTCTGCTAGGATCCTCCAAGCACGACAGAGGCGCGCAACCTGCGCCAGAGACCCCAATCCCTCTACCTCGTCGCGAAATCGCAGCAACATCGCTGACATGTCTAGACGATGGCGCCATCCAGTCCGAACCGAGTTGCTTGCGGCTAGACTACGCGGACGTGGGATCCGTCTCGAAGCACGTTGACGATCAAGATACGCTTCCAAAGTAGCGGTTTTAGCAAGCGAATAGTTTTGACCCTGCATCGCTACTGGCGAACACGTCGAGTCCTCTACTTCATCCTCATTCTCGTTGTCGTTTTGCTTTCTCCTCCACGTATTGCTGGTTCCTCGTGCGTCCGCTCCCGCACTTGACCTTGTTCTAGAGGTATCGGACGCACTGCACTGTGCTTGTCCAAGTGTCTGTGTCGTCCGCGCTCTCGTAGCACCTAATAAAGACGGATCTTCCAATACTTCTCTCGCTGCCCCTTCCTCGCTTTCTAAGATGCCTCGTAGCTGCTCGAACCACAGCGCACCGTCGTCGCCGCTTCCCTCGTGAGCGTCCGCCACTTGCGCTCTTCCCAGAACCGAGGCGACAGACGTGGTCGCCGACAAGTTGCGCACAGATCCATTGCCGGCGGCTAGTGCTGTAGCAGCGAAGGCTTGAAACACGTGGACTATCTCTTTGCCACTGAGCAAACGAGTCACCGCCGGATTACTCACGAGTGGGCCCACCTGTGCCCATATGTGGGGAAGGCGCGGTGAGGGAGCCCCACCGCGACCGAGAATCTTTACCACGGCATCAGCAGATGCGGAAGAACTCGCCATTTCTTCTCTCGCAATGTTCGCGGATGCTCTCCTCGCTATTTGTTGCGAGAACAGGTAAAAGCCACGCCGAAGTGTCTGCACAAGAAAAGCATGCACACGTCATCGTGTATCTTATTCGTAGTGGGTCCAACGCTGTCAATCGTAAAAATCAGTGGTGATCTCCAACAAATGACCTACAAACCTCCACGTATGAGTGATTCGAATTTTGTAGACTCACTGTACCTTCAGCAAAAACAACACACTGACTGAATAAAGTGCATTTCGAACACATTTTCACACCCCACTCACAAAGTCAAAAAATCCAAAAAATTATTTTCTCTGCGTGCGATTGGACTGGCGCGACTTCATAAAAGTTGACTAAGTCTGTTCCCAACATTGACATCTGTTCTTGTTCTTTGTGCTTGTGGCAAGCACGAATTCCTTTGAAGAAGACTACCCTTATCATTCGTCCTCCATTCTGTAGGCCCTGAGTCAGGGGCACTACTTTTGTTTCTTTGCACCTCCTGACTCCCGATCGCAAAGGCATGTTCATGCCGCCGCCGACTAGTACAGTTTTTGAAACTTCTTGGCAGTGTTCTTCCATGCTTGGATTCTTTCTCAGTCGAAATTCCCGGCAGACGACACGCAGCTGCTACCATAGTGGTCGCGTAGAGAGGTTCGCCTGCAACAGAACCAAAACCCTCAATGCTCACGCGCACCGAGTCTGCTGGATCAACGTCGCCCTCACCAGCAAAATACCCAGGCATCCACACCGTCGGGCCTCCAAATTTGTCCGGAACAACGCCAGGGGCGGGTGAGTTGAAGTCCCGATAGATCGATGGGTGCGATCCCGGATGCGGGGCTGTAATCGACGCCCACGATGGACCCGTGTCTCCAGTATCCGTCGGATTTGCCGTTAACGCATCGAGCACGCCGGACAAAGCTGCTAGAGCCATTCTTGTTTGAAAGCAGCTACTTCAATCATTCAATCTAGATGAGTTCGGTTCATCTTAAAATCCCATGATGTATAATGGCGGATACGCATTCATGTTAGCCTCTACATCGTGACGAACTATGAAAACGCAATATTTATCCGAGGACTGGGAGGAAACTGCCATCAATCGTTTTTTTCGAAACAAGTCTCCCTCCGGTAACCCCATATCTCTTTCAAGCGACCTAGCGATGCATTCAAACGACATGCAGATGACCACGATCATACCGAACGAAAGGCCTGTCTCGAAGCGAGTTTGGCTGCCGACCGCGAATATAGTTGAGCTCCTCGACCGCTTCTTGCAATCTTCTATCCTCATTTTCAATGTCACCTGTTTCTGTTGCACCATCGAAAATGAGTAGTTGAGATATCCGGTTTTTATAACATCCATCATCATTGTAAGCGCCTGTTGTAGCTGAAAGCGCAGCTCCACAGATCCTGCTGATACCCAAGAAGATAGATTCAACTAAACTTATTGGTAACCAGATTGCTCACCAGTTCATTTCTGTGCATCATTAAATTTGCGCAGGTGAAGTTAGATAGACGTAGTCCATACAGCCGGTCTAAGTAATCATTAAGCTGGTTGGTTAAAGCTGCAACTTGCGTGTTCCGACTTTCTTGGAATTTGTTTGCGAAGAACAATCAACTGTGTGGTATCTCAGGAGTCACAAGGACCAAGGATTAATTGGGAATCTAGTTCTGCTACAAGAATCAATAATATCAAAGTCGAAACATCTACTTTGTACTACTACTATTTCAAGAACTGTTCAAACTTATGATCGCAAACTGCTAGGTCGTGACAAGAAAGACTGCTTCTCTCTATTCATCTGCTTCACCATCGATATGATGTATCCAGCTAGTTGCTTTAAACAAACATTTCAGTGATTGTAGTCCGTGGCTTTACGACGCGACACCTGTAGATCGATACCACCTTATCATTACATCAGTATGTTTTTCGGATGCAGGAGAGTTCCACAATTTGGAATGGGTGTCACTGGGTTCAAAAACACAACTTTCGCTGTCCCCAGGAAGCAGCTCCACGCCAACGCCATTTGCGCTAGCTTCTGTCCGGTCGCGTACCACGGGGGTCGGTGTTCCACACTCATATCCGCGAGGCACATCGACATCAGGTATCCTCCTAAAAGTCCGCCGACGTGACCCCACATGTCTAGATGCGGCGCTAGATTCGACATGACCACGAGAGCAAGTAGCATGCCGCCGAACCAAAAACTGAGTCGTCCCTTCGCATCTTCGGAGAGCAAATGCCAAGTAAGGTGCACTTCCGAAAACCAGACACCCAACAAACCAAAGGCACTAGTGCTCGCTCCAACAGCCAGCTTGTACGGGTCGACCAAAATGGAGACCAGGTTCCCGAAATACCCGCAAAACAGGTAGAGAATCATGAACCTGTTTTTATGTAAGATAGTGAAAGAGATGCAGATGCGACGAACGTACACTAAAGGAAACTATGTGACAGATTGAAAAATGTTGGGAGCCTATATCCCTCAATGCATAGGTATCACTATCTGCAAGTGTCGTATATTACTTCCTCGTTCCCAGCTGCTCCTCTATACCAAAGCCAACGCGACTTTGAAAAAAGAGATTGAAGAAGATATGGAGCCCGTTCGCGTGTAGCATCATCGGAGTAATCAATCTCCACACCTCTCCTAGAGCGATTGATGGGCCCCAACTTGCTCCCAAGAGATACAAGGAACAGGTATTCGGACTCAGCGCTAAGTTTGCACCTGTAAAGATAACAACGAGAATAGCGCGGCGACCAAGACAAGCACTGTTTTCCAAGAACTCTAGAAAAGGATGCAAAACATTTAGTGAATCGTCTGAAGTGGAGTCGGCGCAATACGTCGTGACTTCTCAGCAACAGCGTTGAATATATTATTTCATATTTCGCTAAAAAGGTTCCTGCTAGAGTAACATATTTATACCTAGTGTCTGTGCAACTGGACTTGACGCGACATTGGATCCCATCGTTAAGAACAGAGAGCCAATGTACTCAAGAATTTGCAAGACGCATATTCGTTTCAAGAAAGTGTCGCCTTTGAAATTCGGGAAAATAGCACTGTATATCGACGAATCGTTCCCCGGATCTGGTTCTCTGAGCGCACGTCTCAAAGAGTTTTCACCTAGGACGGTTCCGGGTGCCATGCCCCACAATAACGAAAAAGGCCCAAGTCCTCCGAGACCTGTAGTGAAGCTCATTGGTGAAGAGACCATCGTCATCGAGTACAATGTAGTTGCATGTGTCCCAAGTGATCAATGTGAAAAAACTTTCATAATGGTGGATCAAGTGTGGTCTTATCATTTTTACCGCCCAGGCCCAAACAAAAAAGAAAAATTTGAGCAAAGTTGGGTCTACGACTACCTTTAGCACCCAACATTTTTCCCCCGGCTGCTGCTGTCTTGATCCCAGCAGCGGTACCAAAAAGCCACTTTCCATATAGGAAGTACGACGACGCTAGCGTAGGCAGCACGAACAGCGGCAGAGGAAGGTCCCTAATCTCCTCTTCTATTGGCCGCTTCGTCAGCACCGAGATTCCTGGTGCATCTTTTTCATTTCTGAGATTCTTCGCAGAATGATCCTCATCTTCGCTACTTTCTTCTCTAGGTGCCGCGAGACCCAACTCGACGAAGCGTTCATACTTTTTCCGCGCGTAATTTCCAAATGTCCATGTCCCAATCTGAAAACCGCATGAGTAACCAGAAGAAGAGGACGAAGATGGGCTACTACCAGCGAAGACCGTGTCACTTGTAGGTGCCTTATCCCGATCGTGTATGTCGTCACCCGGTTGGCTAGTCGAGCCGTCCGCTTCGACCCCCCAGCGGCTCGGATCGATGTCGAGAAAAGTATGATACCCAAACGGAACCAAAGCGACGCTCTTAGTGTCTTGCCCGTCTCCAAAGAGGAAATCGCTTGCACGGGTGTTGCGCTCGCATTTGCTGTAGACGGGCGCCATTCTGATGCCCCTCAAAAGCCAGAGGCTACCGGTTCATTTGGCATAAAAAATTATTTACCTTTGCTTCTATCAGCCTTTATATACCTTTGCCTTTATTTAGCTTTGCCTTCATTTGCCTTTGCTTCTGTCTACCTTTTGTTTGTGAGCATCGCAAGCTCTCTGGAAACTCTTGAGACTTTTCAGATTCGAATCTATCGATAGCGAGGACGTTTAGACGATTTCGATAATAGCTTGGCAGAAGGGAAAGACCTAAGAATAGAAGGAAAACTAAACGGTTGTTTACTTGTATATGTGCTCTAAGCGTCCTTTTTTTATGCAATGTTGTATCGAAACCACGAGTTATCAGTTCATTCATTCATTCATCACGATCAACGCGGCTGCGCCTCTCAAAGATGAGGCATTAAGCTCGAAGGAATGCTACGACGAGTGTACCTGAATCTTGCTACTCCTTCGAAGCACACGAAGAAAACGATACCTTCCCGCTACGATCTCTTTTACGGAGAAAGCAGAAACCTTCGACGAGAGTCGCATTTTCTTGATGTGATGACTTACTTATGCACGACGAAACCTTATTTTCGAAACGAGGCAATATCATTATGTCTAAACAACAAGTCGGGACATACTGCTTAGAAAGGAGCACCAGTATGTGAGTCCATTTTAGCATTAGATTCTGATCAGCTCTGTATGCCATCAGCCGAAATATAGCTCTGCAAGAACTTGTCCACTACTCATGAAACTATAGTAATATCAAAAGGGCGGGGGACATAAACACAGCACTAGAATATTGTTTTCTGCCTGATAGTCTTAGTAGAGCCCGTTATGTGCGAAAATGATGATATCCATGATGCCAGATATGGAAGCTCGAAAATGACTTATCAATCTTTATGGAAATCCGCCCTCCCAGAACTATCTACAAGTATGGAGAAGAATTGATTATGTTAGCAAAACCGTCCTACCATAGAGCTTCTACGGAAAAATCGCAGTACAAAGACAAATCAGATGTAAGCCGTGATATTGACCGCAAATGTTCACCACGTATAAGTAAGGACTCACTCTACACAGCAGCCTCGTAGGCTACAACTGTACTAGTTTATGATACTAAAATGTGGATTGTCAAAATTACTCGACTGAGCTTTCTACTCGTGCAATTTTCATCGATGTAACTGTATAAACTTCCGAAGTCGCCTAAAGCGACCTAAGGCGAGATTTAGGCGTAATATTGCAACTACTTACGCCACTTTCTTATCCGGAAACGAAACTTTAATGAAGATAGTCCAAAAGTTCTTAACCAAGCGTGTTAACATTACTAATGGATGATGAACTAGGTAAACAGGTCGGAAGCAAAACTCTAAACAAAGATTCGTAGCTTTGGCGAAACTACTGGGTGCATATGAATAGTTGTACTACATGAGGCATGCCAGTCTATAAGCCCAAGCTATGCCTGCGGCCATCAGCATACTCTTTGCTGCGTCTGCGTTTAACTGGAAGCATGTGCCGAATACAGCGTCCTTCCGGTGCTGGCAGAATGGTCCACGTTACACCACGAGCGATTCTATCTCTAATTGCATCCTCAAAGACCTCTTGACTAGACCCGGACGCATCTTTCTGGGCCTCAACGAATTTGGCCACCTCGTTGGCCGTGTAGTGCGCAGGAGACATCGTGTTTGTCTGGATGTATCTGTCGGTTGACAAGGAAGAAAAAACTTGTTTGTGAAATACATAGAGTCAGTGCGAGAATATTCCTTCAAGGGTGCGCGCATCTACTTCAGAATCAAAAAAAATCTAATCAGCGTGGACAAAAGTTGTCATGCTGTGGGCTTCTAAAAAATAATACTCTAGATGTAGCATTTCTCCTGTTAGCTGTCGCGTCGTCAATGCTTGATAGTCCGCAACCGTCATTGGCAGTAGTTGACAAATGAGTCCGTGTAATTCTGCGACAATCATGCACGTTTTATCGTTCGCCCACTCCTCCGCTGGTATCCCGCTGATATCCTCATCGACGTCGCCACCAGGGTGTTCCCAGTGGCCCTCTCGCATTTTAGGAGGCTGAAACTGTGCATCTGTGTTGAAGGTAAATAGAATTCCATAGGGAAAATAAAGCTATCGCATTCTTGCTAAAGGGGGGTACAACGTCTATCTCACTTTCTTTACGAACACGACGAGCGTCTTGACGCAATCTGTAGATGTAGTTTTTCAAAAACAAAATCCGACTGCACCTCTTGATGAGGGGAAAAGTGTCAATGAAGGCGTAAAAAATTTAACTAAATACTTTTTGACCACGGAATTGCCTTCACTACGTAGACATGCGTGGAAGCAGCGCTTTTCGAAGTGCTGTTTAGATCACGAACAACCATAAACCCCCTGCGATCACCCCATGTTATCGTCACGGCAAAGTCCAGAGCGATCTCGAAAATGATGAACATGAACATGAAAAGGCAACCAAAAAATCCTATCGTGTCCTCGCGCATGAGGAAGTCCAAAGGTGTCGGCGTAGCTCCAAAAAGGTAGAAATACATCGGATACCTGAAAGCAGAATTGATAGTCAGGGGGGCGAAGTCAATATTATCTGGGGAAAACCGTGTCTATATCGAAATGCAGTCAAGCAGGCACTGCAGATATATTTATATTAATTTTCTGGAAAAGCTGATAAAATTTCTTACCGAAAAAGCGCGGTCAGCGGACGCACGTAGGAAAAGTGGCCGTAATTGTTCCAACCGATCGTGACTAGAAGAGAAAACACGAGGACGCAGTCGACAACAAGTAACGCCATGAACTCCTGTGTAAAGGCGAGGGATACGATCATGAATAGCATGGATACTGCGGGTGAAAGATTCGTCGCCTGTGTCGAGAACGACTCCTGCCACCTGGAAGTTGAAAAAGGCTTTGTTGTCCAACTCAGAATGTTCTTATCAAGTAACAGTAGTGACCACAGCGACGTAAGTATCTCGTCGCATAGAACTATGTATGCTCTATACACTGCCTGAAAACTACAGCACGCGTCCTTCTTCATGACGTATGCCTACATTTAATCTAGGTCTAGTACGCTGTGAGTGTTCGCTTGTGGACTACTGGCACTCTCAACGCCTCTTCTATGCACTGTGTCCGCGTTTTTTCGTTGTTCGATTCTTCCCAAATATCGTGGAATATCCATGTCCGCGTCATTAAGGGCTTTGGCTTCATCAGATACAATTCCTGCGCTAGCTCGCTAGGAAGACCTGCGAGAGCGGAAAATATAAAGTCACAGTAGGTACCACTGCCATCAGGACGAAAGCGAGCTTCTTCTAGACTGCTATACGACTAAGCAGAAGTAAGACTACAGAGACTACTCTTTCCCAAGACAGGACTTATACCTCCCACGACTTCACGCTCTGAAAAGAGGTCCACCAGATGAAAATCAGGTATGCGCTCCAGCTCCCGCCGTCGACGCTCAGCACGAATCCGTCGCTCGTGTTGCACATCTTTGCTCAGCTGTTTCTGCTCGAGCTTCTGCAGAAGTAAGAGCTCCTTCGACACGTCTATCTGCGAACGGTTTAACTCAATCCTCACTCTCCCAGTGAAGGGGCACCTGTGACTCCGGCCAAGCAACGGATCGGGCATACTCGTTTGCCACTTCCGGAATTCAAGATAAGCAGCAGACCGACGAAAAATATGAAAGAGGCGATGAAAATGCAATCTACTTGGTGAACTTACTCCGAATTAGCCGCAGCAACCTGCCTAGCCGACACATTAGACGTACACTCTCATCTTTCTAAAACAAACGCAGTAAGAAACAAATGAACTAGTTGATCTAAAAGAACTGCTTACGCGTTTTTACATGACATGTGTCTCGTAGATCTTACTCCGCTGTCGGTCAGCCTTGTTTACGCTACTGCTCCAACTGCGGCGGCGCGCTGGATCCAACATGACGCTGCCTCGGGTTTTCGAGCTCCGTCTGCTTCCACTAAGTTCTTGGCTCGCCTGAATGCTGCTCCGTCGCCGAAAAGTTCGCACGAGCTCCTCGTTGAAGTTTGCGTTCAAAAGCTGCGAATGTGCCATTTTCGACGCACGTCGGGTCCCTCCCGCGGACATGCGCCTACCAGTTGATATTGATAGCGTCTTCGAGACAGCTTCTTTCGACGCCTCCACAGAGCGTCTCCGCTCTTCCACGGATCGCCTGCGCTCTTCTAAAGCCGTCATCCTGTGCTACTGCTCTATCCTACCAGAATCTAAATCTCAACACGGTAATATCATTTTCCAACCAAAAATGGTAAAAGCAGAGGGCAACAATGTCACCTTCATGTTCCAAATTTTGGCACAAATCCAGGATTCAATCAAAGTTGTCGAAGAAATGAAACTGCAGTTATTGCCCTGCCAAAATGGCACTTGCATTATGTAAAAATAGGCTCAGCGATCTCCGGTGAACAAATCAAAGCTCCTCGCAACTTGCAAGAAAAAAACGTAATTATGATACGGAATAAAGCGATTGCAACAAGAAGAAGAACTGCGTGAGAGGCATCAAGGAAAAGGGTGATAGGATGCAAGTACAACACAGAGTGAGCGCAAGATGAGTGCACTAGGACAGAGCCATTTCTTTGATATCTAACCGGGGTTTCCAGGGAGTGGCCTCACTGCATCCACAGCCTCAGTGAGACACATTGCCCGAAACATTGAAGCGCACGCTTCCACGCAAGGCGAACCTATTCCGCAGTACAGCGTCACAATGTCACTGTGGTTTGCTCGCAAAATAGCAATGTCGCCGGTCACCAACTCTGGCGCTCCTGATACAAATGCCTGCGTTGGTGGAGGCTCTTGACTTCTGCCTCTGCTTTCCTTCATCGGTAAGTTGTCGCGGAATCTTCCGGCAGCATCGGGCATGACGACTCCCCTCCATCGTTGTTCTACGACAAGCGACGTAAAATGTGTCCCAACCTCCGTGATTAACAATGGAGAACGACCAGCCAGCCACATGTGAAAGAACCCCTCCTCGTTTTTCTGAAAACTATGCGTTGACTTCTGGAATACGTGAAAACGGACTTCTTCCTGAAAATGTCGTGAAGAACGCTCTCCTCGTACACTTTGCTCCTTCACAGGAATATCAGTGGTCTTGTCAAAGATATCCAGTGGAAAATTCGCAAAAACTTCCAGCGCTTGCTCGAACAAGGCTGTGCCGCCACTCGCATAAAGAACTTGGTGCAACGTGCTGTCTGCTTCCACACTATTGCCTGAATCTAGCTCGTTGCCGAAGTGCAAGTTCAAACGGGCACAGGTCAGCCCCGCTCGACGCGTCGCATCCGCAATGGCCATGGCCAACTTGCGCAGCGAAATAAGCTGAACGCAGTTCTGATCCACTATCCTTCGCTCGCGGACGCACCAAGTGAACGCAGCAAAACCTGTCGAGACGCGCGACAGCATCCAAGACAGCGCGTCCCCATCTTTTAGAAGTTGCAGTGCCGAGAAACTCTTTATTGGGTTTGACGACGAATCGGTGGTGCTGTCTTCCTCAGCGGAACTGAGGTTCTTCCTCGCGGATTCATGAGCCGTGTCGTGGTTTCTCCCAAGTGCGTCGTCAGAATCTTTTCCGCGCGAGGATGCCGCTATCTGTTCCAGGATCGCTGATGTCAGGGACGACGATATGGAGAAGTCTGACAATCCGCCTCCCAAAGCAGCAGCTTTATTCCCCGACACTGCGAGCGCGTGTTGCTGCGCGACCATCTGTCTAAGCTGATCCTCCACTAGAGCAGCTATGCGCAGGCTGTCCGCAATGTCAGCGGCAATGTCGTGCCGCCAAGACACTGAAATTTCCGGCGACCAGTCGCCACGCTCCTCTTGCTTGCTTATCGCGCGTATCTTCGCATCGAGCGCGGTGCGAAGCGCATAAACATCGCCTAAAACGGTCTCTGGTAGCCATTGCAACGGCCGCCGCAGAAAGACGTAGGCACACTGCGCTTGCCCAGTCGGGTCCAGGAGTTCAAAACGCCTTTGTGGTGGCCAGTAACGCTGGAGCGACAAGTACCTCTGGGGCGGGAGGCTGCGCAGTGCTTGCGCAATCGTGTAAGCTGCCTCGGGAAAGGCCTGGCTCACCAACCCCATCTGGTGGAGCCATCCGGAAGTGTCGAACTTCCCCTGTTGTTGCAAAAGAATTCGGAACACTTTGGGTCTCTTATTTACCTTAGCACTCGTTATACTCCCACCTCGATCATTATTCCCCCGCTTCCGATAAAAGAAAAGGAACTTCTGCACGAGCAGCAGCAAGTTGTGAAGGTAAGATTGCATGTTCGTTCGCCGCCAGTGTTGCCGCGACCGCGCAGCCGTTTTTGAGAACCCGGGAGGCTCCATATCCATTTCGAGAAACATTCGGGGCCGTAGAGTTTCCAAAAAGGCTCCAATTTCGCGTTCTTCGGGAATCCTCTCACCTATGTCATGTTCTCCCGAACTAGAAAATGACGAGGAAAAGGAAGCAATCTCCGTTCTTCCTTTCAGCCCTCCATCGATCTTCTGCGAAGAAAACTTCGACGTTGTAGTTTTTCCTTTCCCTACTCCTTTTCCTACTTGTTTTAAGGTAGCTTTCGTCTTCTTTACTTCAGCGATATTACTTTTGTCCGTTGCAGATGATCCAGAAGCAGATCCACGAGGCTTCGCCTTATCTTCCTCGTCAGCTGGTTTTCCCCAGAAAATAGTCTTTTTCTTCTCCTTAGAAATCACTGGTTCCGGAATTGGCCGGCGCAGAACAAAATCAGGGTCGATCTCACAGTTCTGCATGGAGAAATGATAGTCGTTGTGACTTTCCGGTACTGTTCCAGGAGGTACTTCTGGTACCCGACTAGGAGCAGCGTAAAAAGTATTTCCCTGTTGTGCAGTCACGAGGGAATCCATGATCCCTGGCTGCGGCGCAGGCGGCGGTTCGTAGATGTGAAGAAATCCGTCAGGCAGAACGTCATTCATAGCTGTCAAATTGACGACTTCTGCTGCCGGAATGGGCTGCGTAAAATTCAAGCGCACACGGTTGTTCCCGTAACCTCGCCAAGACCACGTTGCGGTAGAAAGTGCGGACGGCGGCACAACAACGACGCGAAGAAACTTTTCATCCTCTACCTCTCCAGACTCTGCCCTCGAAGAAGCCGTCACGACATCTTGCAGCAATTTCGCAAACTCCAGAACCAATGTGAGAAAATGCTGTAGCGCCGCAACTTGAGCCCCGATTGTGTGATACATTGCGGAGCAGATCGCAATTTCGAATTCGTGGGGAGATGCATGCTCAGATGTTGATGAAGCTGCAACACTACCATCATTCTGCTCCGCTTCCGCGAGCTGGCTAGCTGTTGTATCTCGATCTGACATTTTTGCTTCTTTGGTTCTAGGAGTATCGAGCTGTTGTCGGTTCGCAACGCCGTGCACCTCGCTGCTGCCAGGCCATCCTGAACCTGCGGCATACTCATCCAAAGTTGGTGATCCTTCCGATTTAGAAATCTGTGACTGGTTGTGCTCGAGCAACGGCCTGCCATTGCTGCTCTTCCAGTTCACTAGGTTCTCCCCGATTGCCTGAACGTCCAACACGAAACCACGAACGTAGGGACTCGTTGTCTGCAGCGTGACCGCCGCTTCTTCGATTCCTCCCCAGTGGGCCGCTCGAAGCAGATTTCTTCCTTTCGCAAACGTGTCAGCTTCCAAAGCCGCTCCACCGTCCAAGCGGATCCGTCGAAAGCTTACCTGCTTGAAATCCTGTAGCAAAAGTAAGCGTCCTGAATCGACTGCATGCCTCGCGGACAACAGCCTGCGCTGCTGTTCTAGATGACGGAGCGAGTAGTCGTGCCACTCAGGCCATGCACCCGTGCCCCAATTTGCATTCCGCAGAAAGTAATAGCCGTAGGTCTCTGGGTCCTCCGCGACCGGCAAGTCGTCACATCGTGCACAAACCGTGCAGCGCCAATATTCATTCTCCACACCTGCTTTTTTTAGCCGATCGCCGTCCTTCGACTTGATTAGAAGTCTTACGCCACTTCCTGATGTAGTCGAGACGCCTAGTGATGTATCCCCCGAAAACGATTCTGGTACGTCTTTCTCCTTGTCTCCAAGAAGTGCCTTCTCTTCGCTTCTTGCCGCGTCATCAGACGTCTTCTTTTGTGCTGAGGAGGTCGTCGTGCCCTCAACTGCGTGGTACCAGTTCGCAGTTTCCACCGTGAAGAAGCGGCCTCGTTCCGGGAAATGCCGCGCCGCAGCCTCGCAGAACGCCACGCGGGCAAGAAATCTCTCCTCAGCCGTTTCGATGCCTTTGAGTAGCTGCGAAGGAAGTGTAGACAGTCCAGGCTGCCACCTAGACGCGGCAACCTGCCATCGGGGTGCGTCACTGAGGCAACATCCTCCGGGAACTGGGATGCGGCGAAAATTCGAAGACGCTGAGTAATCAGCTAACGGTGGCGATTCCTCTGAATTCACACTTGCATGCAATGTCACAACACACCAGGAGAGGCAGATACGAAAGATTTGTAAAAAAGAACATGATGTCCGCATTTTTCTTTCATCTGTCAAATTAGTAATTGTACAACATTAGCTCGTAGCGTAGTGTAGAAAGACTACGAATTAATTACTGCAAGAACGGACACACTTTGACGGCATTGTCGAACTACAAAGAAAAGTAGAACTTGCTTCATAATATACAACTTCTGCAAAGTGTACATGCCTGAAAAGCAAACCCGAATGCCTCTAGCTGCGGCATACGTTTGAGAAATCAAGCGAGATAAGAAATTTCACTAATGGGCAGACCAGAGCAGAAATTGCGGGCCGCATGCTCTATTTACACTTAGCTTCCATGCCCTTTCACCATGAGGTAAAATAGTTTCGCCTTTACTCATGGCACCTAATGCTCTCATTTGCGATTCCCTCAAATGTGGTAGAACAAGTGCGGAGATGGCGCTAAGTCACAGCTGGGCTGCTGCTTTCGGGCTAGGATATGCTCCCCAAATCGTGTGAAAATTGGTCGCAAGACACAAGAACATCGTCGATAACATGTATAAGCATGGATGTGGTGACACCAGAAAAATATCCTCTACAAACGCGCTCATCGTCGACAGGCACCCACAGAAGCCCGCTGGGACAATCTTGGTTAGCCAAATGTCTTGGTGCTTAGTCGCAGTCAAAAAGCAAATCACCGCGCACGATAGAACGTTCGCAATCAGCGTGCCGCAACTTTTTGTCCAACCTGTCAGTGACACAAAACGGCGGCAGATGAACCAACGTAACGACGCCCCGGAGGGGGCAGCAATTACCGTTGCCGCTAAAACGCTGAGCCAGGTCCATGCTGCGCCACTGTGAGCGGTCTCCTCACCGGAGAACGCGAACCAGAATAACAAGACATGCAGGATGCAGAAAAAAATTCCGAGTATGGCGGGAAACATAATGAACGGACCTTGACTCCTCACATCATGACTCCGTCCCACATTTCTGGACTTCGCAACACCCGACGAATTTAATATGTTCTCCTTGTCTTCAGAAGCGCCTCCATCTACAGAAGTCATGTTTATTAGGGTTACACCGCCTTCACGCGTCTTGCTTTTTGTCAACTCGACAATGCTCTCCGCTTCAGGTGCGATCACACCTTGTTTTTGTCCTTTCGTTTTCGTCTTGCCCAAGACATAATAGGCAATGACAAATGCGACGAAGCTTCCAGTCAGCGAGCCAAATAGAACAACGCTCAATGCAGGTCCTCGTCCCGAATAATCAACCGCGCGCTCTGAAGTGGGCTCTCCGTTTTCTAGTCTTCTAGACAGGCGCAGCGACTTCGCCAGCTCTAGGTTGAATGCTGAGTACGTGGTCAGGGATCCGCAAAATCCGGTTTTTAAATGTGCCACATTTTGTCTCACAAATGTTTCCAAAAGTACTTTCGTGTGTTGAAAGGTCGAAGAAGGGATCGCAATATGATTTTGTGCAGAGGACTCCACCTCCATGCGTGATTTATCAGTATTCTTTGTGTGTACTAACAGTTCGCCTGCATTCGCGACCTCTTCCGCTTTCATTGCATCTTCCTCGTCTGGAAGACTCTGATTCGCTCCCCTTGTGAACTGCTTCGTGTGCGCAACAGTGGAACCAGCCTGGTTTTGAGGAGGTATACCCCTGACTTTGGCGTCGCTTCCCTTCGGCTCAGTTCGCACACGACAGAGGAGGCCCATGCAGAAACACCCAAGGACGTTCGACACGAAGGAATTGATCATATACTTCTCCACCCCAACAGAACCACCAGTCGCGGCAGTCTCGCCATCGAATTGAAAGACCTGCGTCAACGATATTCGAAGCAGCGAACCATAGATACTGAAAAGGGCTATCATGGATGCGTCCCATGCCGCTTCAGCCGACGTTGTCATGGTTTTTTCTGTCGTACTATTTCCAACTGTTTGTACTTATATAATTATAACAGGAATTACAGCGATTTGTTAAGCATCAGCAATAAGGGACGACTGCAAAACAGTCTCACAAAATTGTCATCTGCAAATTTTGAATATATTAGAGGACCCTGCCATAAAAATAGATATGCTTAGCTGAACGGACCAAGTGCACGTCTTGAACAGACGAATCGACACCCTTCAGGAGCACTAAAAAGTCGTGGTTGGAAGCGTGCAAAACATGCCCAGCCACAAGCTGTAATGCTGCAGTCTAAGACGAAACTCCCAAAGATTCTTGCATCATATGTCTGTAACTCGCGCATACGAGCGAACGACTGGCTTCTTGGAAGCACTTTGTTTGCTACTATCATACATCACCTCTAGAACGAGAAAATAAGTTCCTGAAACGTTCATCTGACTGTAGTTAAGGTCCCTACGGTATGACAACGAACTACCTGCGAGAGAAACACTACTTCGTCCTAACCTAACATAAATCGTTTAACAATTTAAATTGAGTCAGCTCTTTTTTTTTTTTTGTATCGCGAGCGAGGTCCGGGAAGAACCTGCCGACATATTTTCCGCGTAGATACCGGCGTAGGGGGGGGTTCTTAATCTCCTTAACAACTACGCTAATGCCCCTACGATTTTAAAATGCTGTGAAAAACCGCCTTCCAAGGCCACGCAATAACTCAGCATTTTACTCCTCGTTTCTAAATGGATCTATCAAGTTCGCTACAGATGGCGATCATGATGGTGAAAAATACTTCGATGCACATCTGGTGACTTCAGCATTTGATTACTGAAAAGGCTCAGTAACTTTCTTAAAGGAAATGCTCCAGTATCAAGTTCCTTGATCTTCAAAACCATTTCGCCTGTCTGCCTACTAGGTACAACAAGCCGAAAGTGGAAAGTGTCACTGTAGACCAAAAGACAACTAGACCCCACGTTCCCAGTTGCAATACAGGATCCGCTTGAATCCACCCGTCGACGTCATCTTTGGTCTGAAAATTCATACCAAAATAACCCGCAAATGCTTGTAGCGGCATGAAGATCGCCGTCACCATTGTCAACGAAGCCATTAGAAGAGGAGCCACGAAGCGGGAGGTGATGGTAATCAAGTATGATGATGAGTAGCCGAGTTATTTTTCACTGCATAGCATAACGTAAGATAGTACGCTGGGACTTTTTCACTTTCGCCCTCAAGGAAAACAAAACATAAGGATAAACTACACAGTGATTCCAGTAGCAATACGCACCACTTCTACATTTTGTGATGAGACATAAGTACAAGACGCGGTTCTGCCTTCGATCTACGTAGGTTTCGTGCTCTTCTTTCAGGGATAGGCATTCTCGACTTTGCGCCGCTAACTGCATTAGCAAACCATTCAGGTTGTCCTCGGCGTCTTCGACGTATCTCTGTAACTCGGGGGATCCAGCGGCACTCGCAATCATCTGCCGCAACACCCGGGTCAGGGGCCGCATTTCAGATTCTAACCACTCTAGGTGTCGTTTCAGCAGAATCAGGCTCTTCACTTCGGATGAAGGCAACCGGTCCTCAAGTGCATGCAACCTAGTACTGGTAGCCGCGAGTTGCGCTTCAAACACCTGTGCAATAGGCAGCATCTTTTCCACGCAAGCGTCCAGAACCGAGTGTGCAAGCCAGTCAACATTGCCTTACATTAGACGACACCTGCAAGCAAGTTGAGGGCAGCGAGAACCTCTATCAATGAGCGTGAATTTTTAGCATGGTTGAGTTGAACAAGTAAATGTTAAATGATATAAAAGAAGATTTTATAGTACGAGGCTACAAAGATTGGAGGTGGGTGTTTTAGGGAATATAATGGTGTGTTGCGTGCTACTTTTCATCTTCGAATCATAACTGTCTCACACTTGAGTATTCTGTTTCGAGCATCGCGGGTACTCGGCTGAAGGCTGCATTCATCTTCGTCTCTTTTTTCTTGCTCGCTGAACCAAAAGCAGTCTCCATCTGCTCTAGTGGCTTCGTATTTAGCGTCGCGACTGGCTGCGATAGAGCGGGTTCCTGACCCTCCTCCGGTTCATCCACTTCCCCGAGAGTATCGCTTGAGGACGACGAGCGTGCGCCTTCCTCAACCCGCACTTCGGCTTCCTCTGAAAAATCCACACTGCTGTCCGTCGCATCCTTCGCATTTTCTCCTTTCGCTTTCGGCGCCTCATCTTCAGAGTCTGGAGCTTTAACGCGACCTCCTCTCTTTTTTGATCTCTTTTCTGGATCCGCCGGCGCAAAGTCGATGCCTCCAACTTAGAAGAAACAGGGACACCAGTCGTCATGTTGCTTCATCATGATGTCATTATGATAGTTGTCACGATGTTCAAGACGTGAGCAGTCAACTGCTACTTGTACGATAACTTATATTTTCTCAGGTCAATGGAAAGTGAAAGCCTAGTTCAGCAGAAGGTTTGCACTTCTCACTGGGTATCAAAAAGAATCATAAGGCGAAGTGTTACTTCACGACTTTACAGATCTTATCAGCTCATAATTGAAGTTGATTCGCGTTTTTTGCCATTCTGTGGTAACACTAATTAATGTGTCGAAGTCCGGCTTCCCGGCAATGAAGAGCCCTAGACTGGATCGCTCCACCTCGATCTGCAGGCTGTGAATCGGTTGTGACTGAAACCCTGCAACCGTCTTCACCAACGACCTCGCGTAGCCGCCTGCTTGGTTCACAAAACCCTGCGTGCTTTGGGCGAACGACTGGTTGGGTGCGACATTTCTTAGAAATAATGTACGCACACTGAAATTAGAGTAAGTCAGTTAAAAAAACGATTTTTAGAGAGTCAGGCCAGACAGATCTACCAACGTATGAAAAACGAATTCAGACGACACACTGGAGGAAAGAGAATTCTCATCTACCTTGTAACTGTATCATCTCAATCTATGTTGTAAACAGTTCTTACATAGATACTCTCTTTACTATGTATATCACGTGTCAACACGTGTAGTAAACTCCTGAGAATATCGCTCATTATGAATGTCGTAGTAGCAGCATCGGTCTCGATATTGATCGCAAGCAGGAACCTAATTAACGGGACTACGTTAACCAGGAACCCTAGGTGCCGTAAAGCTTGGTTTGGATGCGGGCCTGGCGGAACAAGGTGATCATCGTCCAGCAGTGTTCGCCGCTGCCCGTTCGCGACGCGTGCTGATGCGCGACTCTTTAGCCCGCTGCTGCGACTTTCTGCCGCCAGCGCAATAGGATGCGCATCCGCGTTTGTTGATGGCGACGACACAAATGTCCCTGCTGAAGCCGAAGACGAGGCACCCCGCAGACTATCTCTGATTCCAGTCGGCACCATACTCAAAAAATTCCCGTCCCCAATGAAACTTGGAGTCGAAAAGGTGCTCATCATGCTACCTCTGTCTTGATCATCCGAGTCTTCACCGAGTGTGTTATCGTTTTTGTTCTTCGCGCCGTTCTTTTTCGCTGAGTTCCTTTTGTTGCGGGCAATGGCCTTGTTCTGCTCCAGTTGCTCTTCGTAAGCTAGCAGACTGGCTTCGGAGCGGTGCGAAAGCCGAAACAGTGGCAAAGCAACGTACCACTGCTCGCCGTGACCCTCTTTTGCGGCGTGCGCGTCTTCGTCGTAGCTGAGGTCCGCAATGTCGTGCATCTTGTGTGTGTAGCGCGTCATGCGGCCCGTAACGGGCTCGCTCCCCAGTGAGAGAGCGCTCTCCACCGCCAGTGGGTGCAAGTTGAACTTCACACCAATGCGCAGCATAGCTAACCGGCAGCCCATGTCGCTGCCCGCTCTCGACATAGAGATCCACGTCACCCGCTTGTTGTTCTCCTTGCTGCTCCCCGTCGTCGCGGCCTCGGCAGAAGCCTCCTGGCCGGACACCAGAGCGGACGGCGGCCCAGCACTACCAGAAGTGGAATCTCGCGTACTTGCGTTAGTATTCTCGAAGAAGAAACCACGACTCGTACGCCGGCTGAAACGGTGGGATGAAGTTAAGTGCACCGAATGTCGGCTGCTGCTGGGCACCGCCACGTGTTGGCCCGAGATTTCGTCGCCCTCCACAAGGGAGTCCACCACGCGCGTTCTGTGGATGCTCTCTGCGTCGTAGTCGATGCAGCTAAAACTGTACCCGCAGCCGTGTGCTGCCAAAACCTCTTCCTGTAGATGGTCGTGTAAAAGCAATTCTAGGAAGAGAAAACGCACGATTCGCTTGAAGCCACGAAGTCCGAAATCTTCAGGCCCAGCAACTGCATTATGCAGGAATTCGCGCCACACCATCTCCGGAATGCGGCTGCTCTCCCTCTCTCGCGACGCCCCGCTCGCACGAGACACGCTCCGCTCCTTCACCTCAGGTAGGCTAGTTAATGTAGGTCGAGAATCTAGTGCGGAGGTACAAAAATCACTCCCTTCGCCGGTTCTCGTGACACGTGGATCCGGTTTCGTTGGTGGCGACGCATCCTTCGGAGTGCCCCCTGGCTGGCCCACGTGGCGGAGTCGCATTCCAAGAACCGCAAGACATTTCGAGAACTCAGCTGGCGTGATGTTCCCATCACCATCCGCGTCTATCTCCTTATGGAGGGAGTTCAACCGAAAGGGCGACACGTCGAAGCGGCCCGCCAGATCGCAGTTGTCGATATTCTCGTCCAAAGCGTACTCAGGACACTCGAATCCGACTCCGAGCCGCTTGAACAAGTCCCCAATGTCATATTCTTTCAGCGCGCCTGTAAGCCGCCTCTTTACCTTGTTGGGATTTTTCTCGTCTCCGGACGACGATTCCTCCGCCTCGATATGAAGAGGCCCGTGCTCGCCTTCCCCTCCACCTCCCGTTCCAATCGAGTCGCCACCGTCCCCGATCGGCACATTGGCCCACGCATCTTCGCCAACGATGATCTGCGTTATACCAATCCCTCCTGAGCGGCCGGTGCCGATGTAAGAACTTTCGCCCATATTGAAATTGTTGTAGTTGAACTAGACTTTCATGGTGAACACCAAAGAACTTCAGATCATTCGAAGCAAATCTTACTATTGAGGGAAACTTTTCTTTCCACGAATTCTGCAAATGAGGATTAAGAATAAAAACAGCAGGGCACGTCGAGCAGGATCAACTACTCATCCACTTTCACTTCAAAACAATGCATTATCCACATAAATAAGCGATTTTTTTCTCACGTTGTTATCTCCGTTTTTGATTCTTAGATATTTTTCAGTCTCAACTCAGTTACACACTCTACCAAGCAGCGTGACGGTTCTCGAAACGATTAATGCGTTATATGGTGCGTTATTTGCAGGTCTTGGGCCTTCGACGTTTCTCAGTAGCTCTGCACTCTTTGAGTGACGCTCTTCTAACACTAACACACGACCAATTCGATCATTCGAACAAGTCAACGTTCGAAGATAATCTTCTATCAATTACTAGTTCGAGATGAATTCATCCGTTGTGCAGAGTGGAGCACCCCACAAAGCACAGCGCAACAAATAAGAAGCGATTTGTTCGTCTCCTGAGGCAGACTATTATTAAGCCTGCTGTAGCCTGAACTGCAAGGAAGACATAGAATCCAGCTAAAAAGTTGCGTAGCACAAAGCGAATAATAGTTTCTTGCTGCGGAGCATTTTTTCTGGTTACGCCGCAGAAGACCCCGCGGACCCTAGCATGTCGAGGACGTCAAGTTCGACAAGACTACCAATGTTTGAGTGCGTCATGTCAGATTTATTTACGATCAAAGAAATCTTACCCCTCGATCAATATCCTTATTGAAAGAACGAAAGACGTATACACAAGACAACAAGAAGTAAGTATTTAGTGGAGCAGTATCGATACTTAGAACGATTCAAAAGAACAAGCAGCTTATTCTCTTTACCTTTTTGTACAACTACAGGGGTGGTATTTCATTTTTTTCTAGTGAGACAAATACAGGCTACGTACACGACCTCTTCCCAAAAAGCTCCAAGATCCTCAATCATGAATAGATAGCGCTAGGAAAACAAGCAGATTTTTTTACTTTCGATCGTGTATAGAACTACAAATTCAAATATTATATGTTACAAGTACATTATGCTTTTCGAATACTCTAGGGCAGACACTCTCATGAACATATCTTTACTGCTCGTCGGAACTTTCTCCTGGTAATAGTCCGCCATGCTCGTGTCGCGCACGCCAGAGAGGAGGTACCTGGTCTTCCGATGTGCTGTCTCGCTTCTCATATTCGATCTCCTCGTGGAGCGCTGGCTCAGACTTACTGGCTTAGATCTTGGAGTCCATCTTTCTGAGGCACATCTTCTTGGAGGTCGTGTTTTACCCCTCTCACACCAGCTCACGTCATGTCATCTACCTTGACGCTCTTTTCGTTCTTTTCTGCTATGTTTGTAGAACCCTACTTTTCCAAGAAGGCGACGCTCCTTCGAAAGATGCATTTCCTGAAGCCTTAATTAGACGCTTCCTGGTGTTGTTCCTCTTCCACACATCCCTGGCGTCCCGGGAGAAAGGCTTCGCTGAGTCGCTTCAGCGTCTTCCTTACGGGAGACATAATTTTCGATACTAGACTCTGCCGTTTCTCGTCAGGCCAGTGAACCTGGAGGTTTGCGATTAGGAAAGAAATCTGTTGCTACAACAAGTAGTACTTGATTCCAAAGACAGTTCATCTACTACTTTCCTACTTCATTCAAGAGCATCTTCACTTTTTACCGACAAAAGTATTTGCATGCAGCACCACTTGTTTTCTTTTGAAACTTTTTTGTTTACTTTTGCTAAGCACACACACACACACACACACACACGAAGTGTAATTCACAAGACCTTTCTCGCACTCTCTCCTGGTGCGTTGTCGTCTTTCTTCATACTCCGTTGCTGCTCTTTTTGAGGAACACCTTTCTGTCCTTGCGCAGAGGAAGCAGACGCAGCAGATGACAATGCGCTGTTTTGATGAGAAGAAGAGCTGCTGCTCGATGCGCTTGCTGTAGACGACAAAAAAAGTCCACCCGTGTTTTCTCCTAGCATCTTGCCACACAAATGTGGAAAAGAGAAATCTTCATTGCACTTTCGTCCTCGCTCGGTTTGCTCGTCATCTTCTAAAAGCAAAGAGCCCTGACTTGCGTTGAGTGCCCGACCACTACCTCCGCCACCACCACTGCAAGCAGCTGGAGGGCGATTCGAGTCGTCCTCGAAAGCAAGCACCTTCTTCGTTGTTTCGCACGTTTTGCTATTTCGCGGGACATGCATCTCGCTGTGCTTGCCATCGCGAATCAGTTTCGAGGAGGCCGCAACTTCACCGGCGCGCGGCAGAGCCGGAACAGAGGTCGACATCCGCCGTCCGCCGTGGGCTTCTGGCGTTTCAAGTCCGGTACTGCGAGATGCGCCCATTGCCCTGCCCTCTTCCTTGACTTTGCTCGCAGACCCGAACAAAGAAGACAGAAATCCGACCTGCTACTGCTACATTTTTTACATCTTGTGTCTTACACCATTAGCCTTACAGTAATAGCGCAACTACCAGCTATTTTTTCACTTTTTGGGATTATTTACGGTCGTTCCTAGCAGGTAAACGAAGAGTCATATTTTGGGTTTAGAAATTGCGTTTGATCCTACATAGAGCAGACGATTCGTTGATTTGGATGAAAAGCTGGAAATTGATTTTCTTGCACAACAAGTGTGTCTTGTCATCAGGGTGTTCTTGTCTCATGTATAGTTGGGGTGTGACATCAAACAACTACTTATGTTGTTATTTACCGACTTCGGTGTCGCCGCAGCATTCGGCTTCTTGATCGCTGATCTTGGAGTCGGTGCCGGTCTCTCTCGTGGTTGCCCGCGTAGCTCCAAATACTCGAAAACCTTCTCGACCTTCTGCGCGAACGCGCACGTCTCCTTCTGCGCCTCTTCTTGTAGTGATGTGAACTCCTGTAATTTGCGCTCCACCTCGCGAAGTTGCGCCTTTGCGCTCTGCACTGCGGCGTCCGCACTGTGTTTTACTTCTAGCTTCTCCGCCAAGAGATCCTCAGCGACTTCACGATTGGCAACTTCCGCTGCCACGCAAGCCTGTAGGCCTGCAATGAATTGTTGAATGACTGGATGTGGTAACCAGCCACCATTTACACTTCCATACTAGGCAGTATGCAGCATGTTCTTTTCAACAATTACGAAAACCAAAAACTTAAAGTACGATATCAACAACGCGACACCGTATTTAAAATACCCTGTAGCCTCTCTTCACGATTCTTCAATGAATCGCTAGCATCTGTCAGGCGGTCCCTATGATGCACAAGCTCGCTGTCCAAAATCGTTTCCGCGCGGGCAATGGCTTTCTTCCCGAACGATGCTGGCTCATGCGCATACTGCAATGCCTGTAGCATTGACTCGTCTGCTTTGCACCGTCGCAGGTGATGCTCGATTGCATCTGTGGGATCGAAACAAGAATCATGATTAGAATAGGTCTATTTATCAAGAAAGAATTGCGCTGTGTAGTGACCACACATTCATCGTGATAGTTTTTGTTACGGCGTGTATGAGCAGTAGGCAGAAAAAGGAACACGCATCAACAAGGAGGTTTAAGTGCCTTTTTCTGCAGCGGAGGGCTTGACAGAATCGCGCGCATTTCTCAGTCCCTGCAGTGCTCGCTCCAGTTCCTCAACTGTGCACTCAATTTCCCTTCGGTTTTGTTCAACCGTACGAGTTCCATGGCGATTTATTTTTACTTCTTCCTCTAATTTGGATACCGAATGTTGAAGGGCTTCTGCCACCATTCGTTGTTCGCCCTCCCCAGCCTTCGCGCTCTGTGCGAGATCTTCGGCACCAGCAACGGTTTCGCGCGACTCCGCAACTAGGCTCCACTGAGCCGTCGTGGCTGCGATGGTGAGCGAAGAAGACAATACAGAGAAAGATGAAATTCTCTAGATCGTAAAGTGCAAATCTCGTCTAATCACTGTAATCGATCCCTTTAGTTAGTCATTCATCGTTATTACGACGAAGCTCTATAGGAACAAAACGTCATACCAGTTTAAAGAAAAGCGACTAAAAAGAACGGTGACCAAGAGACTGAAGCGAGGCTTAGCTGCAACAGTCACCGCTTAAGCGAAGCGAGGATTAGCTACAGCAGTCACCACTTAAGCGAGACAGGGCTTACGCGCAACAGTCACCGCATAGGCGAAGCGAGGCTTAGGTGCAGCACTCACCACTCTAGCGACACAGGGATTACGCGCAACAGTCATCGCTTAAGCGAAGCGAGGCTTAGGTTCAGCACTCACCACTTAAGCGAGACAGGGCTTACGCGCAACAGTCACCGCTTAAGCGAAGCGAGACACTTAAGGGAGAGCCGCATACCGGAATCCGAGGACCTTGGGCGAGGTACTTAAGGGAGCACCGCATACCGGGTGCCGAGGCACTTAAGAGGGCGCCGCAGAATGGGGGCCGAGGCACTTAAGCGAGACGCTCAAGCGAGGCACTTAGGGGAGCGCCGCATGACGGGGGCTGAGGCACTTAAGCGAGGCACTTAAGGAAGCTCTGCATACCAGGGGCCGAGGCGCCTAAGCAAAGCACTTAAGAGACCCCTGCGCCTCGGGGCGCGAGGCATCCAAGAGAGACGACAGACAACATCTAAGCGAGCCATTTAAAGGACCGCATTATCTAGGCACGGGCACAGTCATAATCAATCGTGGACCTCCTTCCAGTTGTTTAGAACTAGATACTTTCTTCTACTCAGCACAACAAAAGATACCTTCTTCCAGTTGTTTTTTTCGCTGTGCGAGCTGTGTCGCGCCTTCTCGGACCAGCTCCCCAACTGCTGCAAACACTTCTTTGTGATTTTTGTTTCGTCGACCTGGAACGGTAGCCGCGCACGCAGGAAAGCAGCTCTGCAGCAGCTCTATGCGCGCATCTGAGATGGTCGTGTTATTTGGCGTTTCGCCTGCGTTGTTGGAGTTGTAACCAGTTGTACTAGAAGAAGTTGAAGCTGTATTTGTTGTGCTACAGACATCAGCGGATTTTTTCTCGTCTTGAGGCAATGCCATGCTCTCAACCTGGTGTCCTGATGTTGCAGGAGCAGGGCTAGTTTTTTCTCGCGTTACATCGACTTGCGACGCCTCTTCCCCCGCAGACACAGCTGCTGCAGATTCCACATCGTCCCCAGCACCTGAAGACTTGATATTTTCGCTGCTTCCCACCGGGCGCCGCCCATGCAGTGCTTCGAATAGTGCAACAAGCATGGCAGACGCCTCAGTAGCATACTCCATTGACTGATCCAGGGTGTTCTCTGAAGAATTCGGACCTCGATTTTGATTTTCAGCGTTGATCGATAGCTTCTGCCTTTTGGCCGGCGGCTCTTCTTCGCTCGACGCACGGCGCTTCGCGCACGCACCGCCACGCAAGACGGATGCCATCTTCGTCGTCGTAGAAGCAGAAGCTTGTCACTAACTAGAAAAATAAAAAAAATTTGATGAACAAACAAACGCTCACGCTGTGATCAGCATGTAGAAATCATTTGATGGATGACGCAACAATACAGACAGATTGAAAAGATGCCGTTTCGTACAGGGTTGTAGCTGGTCCTTACCGTTATTGTTTTAGAGCAGCCAGAAAAATAATCCAGTCAAAACGCTAGTCGTGGGTATAAATACATATTTTCGATTGTCTTTTACCTGGGAAGAGCATCTTGCGATAGCTAAGTCGACTCTGCGGGCTCAACTTTTCTATTTCGTTTCGCCTTATTGATCGCGCAAATTGCTATGCTTCAAAAAATAAATTGAGATTCTATAAAAATCTATGAAAAATCTCAACGCTGCACCACATTGATATTTTTGGAAAAGGGCTTGGTTGTCAACAATATGAAAGCATGAAACATTGAGTCACCGATTTTGAGGCTGATGTACAATTTAACCCTTGGTTGCGCATGGATGGACAACTTTTGCTTCACTTTTCATCTTCCTGCCAGGTCTCCAGACACTTTGGTAGACGCTTGATTTTTCGAATGAGAAATGCAATGAATTGACAGGCGCCTTCAATTTTCGTGGTATCTCTTTTGAAATCGATTCTGGAAATGTGGAAATCAACGAGAGTGGGCATCTAGAAAACTCATAGTTTCGGAAACAGCCAACGAACGAAGACGATGACTTAATTAACGTGCTTTCTCAAGACGTTTCCAAGACTGCCACAAGCGGAAGGTAGATATGCTCATGCTATGCACAATAAAATAATGCATGGATGCAATGGCTCACAGAATTGGGCGAGCAACAGTATCTTCAACTTTATGTAAACATGTGCAGCGTGCGTGAATGCAGTAGAGCGCAAAAAAAAAATCAGAAAACGAGGGCATTTTTCAACAAAGAAAATAGACTAGTAGATAATGCATTTTTTTCGGTATGAAAATAAGACGTAGCATTCTTATTAAGGAATGGCTATGTATCACAAGGACGTAAGTCGGATACCTTTCGTTGTCGCAATCTAGTGAACAACAAATTAGTGTCTCGACACAGGATCCTGTGACTGTGGTCTCAACAACGCAGAGAAACGTTTCATTCCAATCTTAATTCTCAACTTGCCAGTTGAAAATATCAGAAACTTTGTTCTACTCGCCGTCACCCACTCAGTCACGCTACCCCCCCCATATTACAAGTGGAAGGCAACCGATATTCCGCTAATGGGATGCGTAACTCGCCAATTTTGCCAGCAATGGGCCTTCGAAGTGAGACCGTTGCTTCGGGGTGCATTTAATAAGGCTCTGCAACATGTGACACTCAACTAATCACTTACCACCAACAGCTTTTGGTGTGCCGAAAAAAGAAATAAGAGGGAGGAGCCTCTGCCTCTTCAAGTATAAAATTTTTGAATCAGAACAGCTCATTGGGAAATGCGACGGCACAAAAGAATCTGATACGAAAACTTCGTGGCTTCTTATTCCGCAAAAGCAATTCATCGAGAAAAACCTCTCAGTTTCTGCACAAAAAAAAAATATGTATCCAGTACATGACCAAACGAGCCTTTGAACTAAAGGAGCCTACCGGGGGCTGAATCTTTGCCCTTCCCATGATGGATTCGGGGAGGTGCTACTACTACAGTATATGCCAGGAAAACTTGAGGACACCAGCGCGCCTGTCATCCTGTTGATTCAAGCGACCATTACTACTGTTGTGAGTAATACTAGAATTGTGAGTAGCGGTAGTTCTCGAGGGAGCTGACACCGGTGGTACTAGAGTTGTGAGTAGTTGTTGTAATAAAGGGAGTTTGCTAAGAGGTCGTGGAGTATCTCTAGGCTTTCTTTTTTCCTTTCTCTGCTTTTGCACCACCGAAGCCCAAGGCTTTCGAGACTCCCTTCCAAATTTCATAGCCCCAATAGAAGTTCAAAAAGCAGAACCCGAAGTAGCAAGCTGCGACGCCTGCGGTGATTTGGTACTGTGGAAAGGCGATCGGGCCCTGCTCTACTACTTGTTGCGGAAAGAGCCAGGAGGCCAGGCCCGCGACCCGCGAGATCTCCAGGACTTGCGCGAGCAAGTTACTCAGAAACGGAACTCCGCAGTTGAGGCACTGGAGCACTCCCCAACCCATTGGCAGGATACGGCATAAAAAAAACGGAGATTAGCGCGCATGTTACGGCATAAAAAAAAAGAAAAAATCACAGCCACTCAGTTTCTAACGTTCATTTTTTCAGGATTCAAACGACCTGTGGAAATGAAATACAGTGAGCCTTAAGAAAAGGCAAACGCAAGTCCTGCTCCTATCCGCAAGTTAGTAGGAGTCGGAATTCCTGTCTCAAGTGCCTTGAGACGCATGATATTCCGTGAGTGCAAGAATATCGTGGAAAACTCCGAAAAATACACGAACCTGGAGTTTTCAGCAGGTAAAACACCACTCCTTGTTGAAATCTAAGAATCTATATATCAGTTGAACTGATGAACATCAAGGTCACAAATTCAAGTGCCAAACGCCAAATTTCCTAAAGGAATCTCGCCTAGAATTTTCTGCATAAATAATGCAACGTTAGACTTATGCATTTTCTACCTATTGCAGAAGCGCAGCGTGTTCAGGAGAGTCAATTTTTCGAAGTCTGCGCTTGATGCCGTCGGAGGACGAGTAAGGTCATATCCCCCCAGGGCTTTTAAATGAAGGAAGCTCGGAACCATTCCAAGAAGGCCCAAAATGTGATGATAGTACACCTGAAAAGGATGTGACAATCGTAAACGTTTCTACTGCTAAACTTACATTGTAGAACAAACCCTCGTTTATCGGGACTCTGTACGCTCACATAGTACTAAAGTCAAAATAGACAACGTGACGAACTGCCTTGAAACTTATTATTGAATGACCAATAATATCACACTTCACATTCGTCGGAAGTGACTATCATACCGCCAAGTATTAGTTGCCAGGATTACCTGATAGACGAATCCGGGAATCGCTTCTCCTTTTTTCAATAGCTTGTAGGTGTCGAGTGGCATGTAAATGAGGGAATCGACCACGCACACGGCCATCATGATCGCCCAGACGGCACTCCACGCAAGAAGTTCCAAATTGTAATGTGTCACATCCACAAAGTTGCCTCCCGCATCAACTGGAGTCTTACCTGGAGAATCAATATCAATGGTTGGCCTAGAAGAGTGAAGGAGAGAAGCATATTCCACGTATCATTGTAACAACTGCAGACGCGGATGTAGAAAATATTTAGGGAGAGATCGAGGACACGGCCAGGGAGGAAAACTTCAGTGGTAATCAGATGTCGACAGCGAAGAACATGACTGCAATCCCAAATCCTATGCTCTTTCCGATAGTCATCTGTTCTACCAAAATACCACACTGTTCCAACAAGGGGCATCCATACTTCTCCAAACAGTTCTTATTCATGGCGTTCTCCACAACTAACGAATATCTAAGTAAACGACCTAAGGAAGTTCTTAAATATCTGACTAGAAAAGGATATAGATTAATTACTACCTGTCGATCCTGAATAGTATGGGTAAGTGAAAAGCGCTAGCTCAGCCGCTGATGACGTGAAAGCGACGCCGAGGTAGAAATAGCTTGCACCCTTTTCCTGCCATGAGCACATCCAGAGCCAGAAGGTAAAAAAGGTACACGTGGCAATGCCCGCAAGCCCCAGTGTTTCGCCGGTTAGAACGTTTCCTTCGAACGTCCCTTCCGGCAACAACATTTTTTCTACACGTTTTTCTACTTATATCACACGATGAGTAGGACTCAACTTGTATCACACAATTAGACGCGCAACTATAGAGAATTAAACACTAGTAGGTAAACAACAAGAACGCTAGACGTTCTGCACCCACGCGTTCTGGACTTTGATACACGTTGTTAGAGAAATATGATTTATTCATGTGGTTTTCATCTATTGCATTTTTCATTGTAGCCTTGTTGCATCCAAAGTTTCCCTCGTTGCTTTTCTTAGATAGTGGTTACACTTCTTTTTCCATTTTCACGATATCATTGTAAAACTTTTGCTGACGACACAAACGCATTTCACGCGTGCCTACTTTGCAGTAGCGATTGCTTAAAAGCAGATGTCTCTAACGTCTTACGACTCTAGCTTTAACATCGCGTCTGAGCCTCTCGGAGTTAACATGTAGTTCAGCGCTGGAGTAGGATCGCACAAGTGTAAATGGTGGCTTGTCTCGTAGATGTCGCTACCAAAAAAAAATTTTCGTCGAAAATTCTATTTAATCGAGAATAACATCTATTTGTCCTGATCCTGTTCAACAGGATCAGGACTTCATTTTCCTAGTCCTTTGCTACGTCACTTCTTGCTCGCCAGTAACCAGACCCATAGTCTATAAAAAACTCTTCACCTGCTGTGACATCACGTGTGCACACGGCTATGGCATGGAACAGCGTACGAGATTTGTGTGCAAATTTGGCGTTGATTTGGTCTGGGCTGCCGTGATTGATGTAGCGCGCTGCAGCAACTGACTGCAGCGCGTCTACGCTGAAAAGCCCGAAACCGCCTAAGCGATAGTCGGTATTCGGCGCACCAGATGAACTCGTCGCATGACTCTCCTCTGTGGTAGCATTGGTCGCTGCTGTCGTTGCTGCTTTCATGCGCTCTTGAAACCCGACTCTTCGTCCGAAGTAAACACAGATCCATTCATCCTTCCGAAAATTCCGCGTGGCGAAGAGTCCTTGGCCGGCGCCTGGGATCGTGCTTGGTCGACAGGATAATCCAAGATTATCATAGGTTTTTTCCGGATCTCCTGCACTTTGTTTTCTAACAAAAAGAACACCACCTGCTCCACCACCACCACCACCACCAAATCGGCTGTCTAAAAGATAGTTCTTTTCATCGGAGAAAATCATGTATCGAAGGAGATTCTCAGCGGTTGATTCCGCGGCTGGAACGGACTTGAAGCCGAGGATTTTCCAGTAACTCTCAAGCCGAGAGAGACTAAACTTTTCGGCGTCGCTGACTGCACTCCACACATCAGAAAATTCGATCCGCAATAATTCCTCCCCGTGGCAGCTCTTTGTGTCATTTTAGTAAAGAGGGACGCGAGAAGGGTGTACTTTGCAGGTGTGACGGAAACCCTACGCCAGAGCCGAGCACCGGCGGTAGAGATTTGTGAGAATGAAATCGGGCATCCTATGTCGATCCTCTTCTACGCCTAGTAGGCGATAATAACATCTGTGCGCGCGAAAATCTCGGGGGCCTGCGTTGCTGTGCTCAGACTTAGCCTTTTTCAACAAGGCCTTCGAGTACGAGTAGGTACCTCGTACACGCCAGTTTTTTGAAACGCTGCCGTAAGCGAGAGATTCGTCTTCGTAATGGGAACATGATTAGCGGCCCGGTCACTTTTCTGACCCCTTCTCGCCGTCTCTATCATAACTTTTTCCTGACTCATCAGCCTGATTTTTCACCGGCAGTGAAAGTGGTTTATTGCGGGAGTCGTCAGCTGCATATTTTACATCATCTAGTTCCGCACGAAGTTTGTCTGGTACAATTTCTGACAGCAAACCCGTGTTTAGTTGTTCGAGGCCCACAGTTGGCAGGTTTTTCTTCTCACCAGAATGAGCATTTTTTTGTTCCTCAGTCGTAGGCACCCACCGCACACTGAGCGAGTTCACACAGTGCCGCTCCGTTTCGCCCTCACTCTTGTGACCTAAAAATACATGCCCTAAATGACTGCCACACCGTTTACAGAGCGCTTCCAGCCGCGTTCGACCGTGGTCGTCGTCCCTCGCGTAGCTCACATGACTTCCTCCCAACGCGTCAGAGAAATAACAGGCGTTGTAAGCAGGCCAGCCACACCCTGAGCGAAACTTTGCACTTCTTGGATACAAAGGCAGTCCACAACCGCGACACGCGTAGAATCCTGCTTCGTCGCTAAAATGGTTCGCGTATTCGCCCTTACCTGCTGGTTCGGTTCCGCGCCTACGGAGGATCTCAAACTCCTCTGAAGTCAGTCTCGCCTGCCACTCCGCGTCGGACAGAGGCGTCCAATGTGCTGTACAACTGCCTGCGCTGCCGGTGGTCATCCTTACAACTACTTAGACGTACCCACATGATCATTCAATAAATCCTGGATATATATCATGACGGAAGAATGAGCTAACAGCGATCAAGCAAGTGACCACTTTATCGAAGACATCTAACGACGTGCCTGCCCGGAAAGAAAATTGATGGGAAGAACGGGCTGAATTTTGCTTCTTCACCACCAGGACTTTGACTATTCATTTTGGACGAACAAAAGCTCGTGCCGATCGTTTCAAGGAATTTCGTCCGGTGATTTGGTTTGCGTTATTAAAAGACCATGAACGCCTTCAGAATTTTGTATCACACACAAGAGAGATCGACTCGCCATGACACATTTATTGCGCCGAGCAGAATACTGCTTTACCAGATCGCGCGCGCGATACGTACGCGATTGGTACACTTTCCCTCTGCCGTTAAGACATTCTCTTTGAGAAGTAATGGGAGGCGTAATAGTCAGTTTTTGTTCGTCCTGCAGTCGCGCTGGTGCAATCGCAACAGCTACAGGAAAAAAATCAGAAAATACGGAAATGCACATTTTTGCTCATCATCGTTATAAATATAATGGGATAAAACATAACTTTACAAAAATCAGTGACCGCCGCGAAAGGCTCTTCGTTATCGGTATAGCTGCACACGTAAATACAAAACGAGCAAATGGTTCCACAAGAAAACTTTTCGTGCTCAGTCACCACTGCATTTATGTGCCGGACACGCGGGAACAAGTCAGGGGGATGAAGCGTATGATCGTGAATCAAGAAAAATAGAAATGCTAATGTGTCTTTTCTTCATGGGCTTTGGTAAATATCATTTACCGAGGCCCCTGATTCATCATGTTCATCATATTTTGCAAAGCTTGTGGATTGTTCATCAAAGCCTGCACTTGCGGGTTGTTCATCATCTGTTGCATCGCTTGCGGATCGCTCATCAATGCTTGTGCTTGCGCCGCCATCTGTGGGTTGCTTGCCATCATTGCCTGGGCCTGCTGCGCTAGCTGTGGATTCCCTCCGCCTAGTCCGCCGGGTAATCCGCCGAAGGCTCCTCCAGGCATGCCGCCAAGCCCTCCTCCCGGCATGCCGCCCGCTAGGTTGTTCAACAATGGATTGGTCATCCCTCCGGTGGAACCTGGCATTCCTCCAAACCCGGCTGAATTTGGTACTATTTGTGCTGGGAGCTGTTGCGGCGGACGCTGCTGCGGCAGTTTCGACTCTTGGGTCGAAAGCTTCGAACAAGCAAGCCGCAAGTCACTTAGAGACAGGCGTGATGGATCGAAAACCCAGTGATCAACGCCATCTACCTCATCCGGAGCAAAGCCTAACGCTAGAATGCACTCTGTGCCGCCTGGACACTCCGCTACTTTTTTGTTAAATGCCGGATTTTCCATCTTGATTCGGCGATACTTGACTTCGCTCGGATTGTCGACGACTTTCATGAAGAGGGGAGAAATGCTAATTTGACGAGTTTTTTTAGGTACTCACAATTGTGGTCTCCTCAGCGACAAGCATGCCCTCAAGCTAACAGAAGTTGCAATCTTTTGCATAGGCTGCACTGATGGTTGTACAGATTTCGTGAAGCATTAATACTGGAACTAGAATTATTTGAAAGGTAACAATCTGATTTATTCTCCGCCATACTGTTGAGGCACATCTTGTTCAATGTAACAAGACAGGCGCGCTTCTTGTCTACATCAGAAACGCCGCAGACCTCGGACAGCGCGCGATCGAAATCTGCCAAACTCGACGACGAAGACGAGGCAGCTCATACTTAGATAGCGGACGTTGACTTCCATTTAACGTAGTAAATCATAGTCGGAGACAGGATCGTTTTGATGATGTCGTTCTACTTATATACCAGCATTTGAATCAACTAGTGATGAAGATGCTTGTGTGTAAGAAATCAACAAAATGAAATCACGAGCTTCTACTCCCTGTGAACAAAGTAAAATCAAACGCACGCAGAAGTTGAAGTATAGCTTCTATTTTTCTTCTACAAGTCATGAATGAGAGAGGGAAGTGGTAGATAGATCCACATCCAGCATCATCTTCACATAAGGTGTTGTGCCCAAAGCGCCTGGTACTGTGCTTGTGGTGTTCTGGAATGGATTGAAACTATTGCCGCTATTTTGTTGTCTCATCTGCCTTTCAAAGCCCTCGATCAGTCCGCGCATTTGTTGGCCTTGTGGCGTCGACAGAGCTTCATCCGCTACATTCACAATGCGGCTCGGTACTTCGGTCACTGTTGTATGGTATATCTAATTTTGTCCTGTTGTTCTCCCATAAGGTTTTGTTATGTCACCATGGTGCTGTATTTCTTGCAAGTCGTGTGCGAAGCTGTGACAGCAGGACTTCTTCAGAGGCAAAAAAATGAAAATTTAGCCTTTTACCCTGACCATGCAAAACGAATTCAAATGCTTCGACATCCTTGAAGATCGATTATTTCTACAAGTACCTTCTAAAAACTTTGCGACTGCGTTGGCGAAGTGATTGCAATTGTGCGACAGAAGGTTGTAAGTTTCCGTTGTGTATTGTGGTGATATCTGTGTCAAAAATTGTCCGAGTTCGCTCTCGGTCTTTGACGTATTCCCCAGCTCTATGACCTCACATGGCGGCATGGGAACGGCCTTGCCTGCCTCTGTCACGCATACGCCGCCGCCAAAAAAATACTCCTTGCCAAAGCAAACTATCCCACTATGCGGAATGATGTCAACCTGGTCGTAGGTAGGGAAGTGAAGTGAAAAAGCATTCGTCCAACAACATTCTCATTGCGTTCGGGACAAGCTGATATTGTGGATTTGGCTTCTCAGCATCCATAGGCATAGTTAAAATTGTGGTTTTCTATTGCGTCTGAGCACATAACGTGGGAGAGTACCTGTTTTCCCAATAGGGGCATCGACATCATTCTTGCCATTCCTTGGCTAATGTCATAGACATAGCATTGCACCCGCGTCATTTTCAAAAATCACCGAGAACGACTGGTCTGCAACTACCAAGAGGTTAGATAAACTTGCGGTAAAGGTCCTACGCTCTGTTCGAAATTCCAAAATGAAAGTCACGCTCTTTTATTTTCCGTTGCAGAGGTCAGAAACTAAAAAAACAGCTGATATTTGAAGATGATGCTTTCTCTATTTCGCTTCATGGCGGAAAGGAGCTCGGATGACAACAGCCTACAATAGCGCTTTTAGCTTCACGAAGAACTGTCTTCGCAACAAGATCCCGACCAAGAAAGAAGTCAGGGGGAGCTTAGGGCTGATGCACGTAGGAGCCTCCGTAGAGAGGTTGGAGAAAAAGGGTCTGCGTTTTTCATGTATTGGAATCGAAATTATTTAAGTGGGCGTCGCTTGCATTGTTTTTTGATTCGTTTGACGGAACTAGATTGTTGCCTAGTGTAAAAGCGAATGTGAACACTGTTGATCAGCGATTTGCGATGTTCCGATTGGTTCTTGTCTCGTCATGAGTTCCTATGAGTCTCTCCAGAATAAAAGAGAAACACTCGTGAATGGTTATGTAGTGATGCTGCATCGACCGGCACTCGTGCGTTTAAGAAATGGCGGTCATACATTTACGACGCGTGACGCCGCTGACCCACTTGCAGACGCGGGTTGGGTTGACCGAGAACTGGAAAGCGCGGCGCCGCACACGCACAGGGAGGCCCGTGGCAGTCTCCCCGGAGATCGTCGCGGAAAGGGTTAGAGCCTTGCCACGCTACAGCCCGTCAAGGGGGTTGTGTCTATGCCCATCGAAGACGAAGCGCGGACAGGTTGGCTGGCCACGCTCGTCAGGCTAGTTTCGTCGCTGGACTAGCTCCGTCGCCGGATTCGCTTCGCCACTGGATTGGTTTGGTCGTGGGGCCGGTTCCGTCACTCGGTCCTTAGCACCAGGCCCGAAGCCGGCCCCATGTGTGCGGGCCCGTGCCCCTTTTCTCCAAGGCCGGCTCCTTTCCCGGTTTTCTAGGAGTTGGGGCCACAACTGGGCCCGCGGTGCCTAGCAACTGGGCCCGACCATTGGCCGCCGATTAAGAACTTGCCGAAGTCCCTTCCAGTGCGAGGCGGCCAAAGCATCCAGCGCCCACGCCACCCCTGCCCAAGGCCTTCGCGATGTAGTGAGCCACACACAGGACCGAGGCGGCAAGAGATGCCCGCTCTGTGTCCCGGGACCGCTACCCAGCCGCAGCGAAACTGGTGACAAGATGCCAGAAAAGCACAGAAAAGAAGAGAAGGCAACACACGAAACCGATGACAAAACGGGCGGCACAAAAGCAAACCGCGGCCACGCCTTGGGCAGGATCGGGGGAAGCAAATGAAGACAAGAAGGGGCAAAGAAATCCAAAAGGGAACCGAAGCAGCGCCGTCCCTTAGCGGTTTCGCTTAAGAGCTTTGCGGGGAGGACTCCGATGGCGCGCAAGTGTCTCCCGAGACAGCATAACAGGACTGCGGCGCAGAGGTGGCCGACCCGTGGCATTATATAGAGAGGGACGTGAGGAGGCGGGAGAAACAAACGAGAGAAAGCAGCCGGCGCGAAACCGCTAAGCAGTTGCCAGAAAAGCACAGAAAAGAAGAGAAGCCAGCGCGCGAAACCGATAACAAAGCGGACGGCCCAAGAGCAAAACGCGGCCACGCCTTGGGCAAGACTGGGGGAGGTAGATGGGGAAAAAAAGGGGCAGAGAAATCTACAAGGGAACCGCAGCAGCGTCGTCCCTTAGCGGTTTCGCTTAAGAGTTTCGCGGGGAAAGGAGAGCCGCGCACCATAGCGGGGGGATTTGCGTTCTGTTTCGGCATCGTCGGCGTGTTCGCTGCAGGTGGCGCCAGCTCTCCGCGCAGTCTCTCGGCGCCGCCGTCGTGGTGGTCGTGGACTTCCAAGGGTGCACGCACGGCCCCCAGCCCTTTCCCCGTGGGTTCCCACGAAAGGCGGACGCCTGCCCAAGCCACTCCCTTCACTAGAGACGACGCCGCCAGCAGATACCCCACGCCTCGCGGGTGGCATCTTCCTCCTCACTACGACGACCACAAGCAGAAAGGGCAGCGCGGTCCGCTCTTCACGGGTTCGCACAAAGGACAGACGCCGGGACAAGCCACGCCCTTCACTCGAGACGGTGCCGCCAGCAGATACCTCACGCCCCAGCTGTAGAACCTTCAGCAAGACGACCACAAGCATAAAGCGCAACGCGGTCCACTTTTCGTGGGTTCCCACGAGAAACGGACTCCCGGCCAAGCGTTCCCCCCCGCTAGAGCTGACGGCGCCAGCAGATGCCCGATAAGGATGCCTCGCACCTAGTGGGAAACGCCTTCCCCACGCTAACCACGAGCATAACGAACAACACGACCCCCAGCCCTTTCCTCGTGGGTTCCCACGAAAAGCGGGCGCCGGTCCAACCCACTCCCGTCACTAGAGACGACACCGCCAGCAGATACCTCACGCCTCGCGGGTAGCGTCTTCTTCTTCATTAGGACGACCACAAGCATGAAGCGCAGCGCGGTCCGCTTTTCACGGGTTCCCACGAAAAACGGACGCCGGGCTAAGCCATGCCCTTTACTCGAGACGATGCCGCCAGCAGATACCTCGCGCCCCATCTGTGGCATCTTCATCAAGACGACCACAAGCACAGAGCGCAACGCGGTCCGCCTTTCGTGGGTTCCCACGAAAAACGGACTCCCAGCCAAGCGCCCCCCTCCGCTAGACCTGACGGCGCCAGCAGATGCCAGATAGAGACACCCCGCACCTAGTGGGAAACGTCTCCCCCACGATAACCACGAGCACAACGAACAGCACGGCCCCTAGCCTTTTCCTCGTGGGTTCCCACGAAAAGCGGACGCCGGCCCAAGGCACTCCCTTCACTAGAGACGACACCGCCAGCAGATGCCCCCCGCCTCGCGGGTAGCATCTTCTTCGTCATTAGGGCGACCACAAGCATAACGCGCAGCGCGGTCCGCTTTTCACGGGTTCCCACGAAAAACGGACGCCGGGCCAAGCCATGCCCTTCACTCGAGACGATGCCGCCAGCAGATGCCTCACGCCTCACGGGTAGCATGTTCAGCAAGACGACCACAAGCATAAGGCGCAACGCGGTCCGCTTTTCGTGGGTTCCCACGAAAAACGGACTCCCAGACAAGCGCTCCCCTCCGCTAGGGCTGACGGCGCCAGCAGATGCCAGATAGACATAGACTTAGACATAGAGATGCCTCGCGCCTCGTGTGAAACGTCCTCCCCACGACGACGGCGAGCATATATAACGAACAACACGACCCACAGCCATCTCCTCACGGGTTCCCACGAAAAGCGGACGCCGGTCCAAGCCACTCCCTTCACTAGAGACAAAACCAGCAGCAGCAGCAGCAGATCCCTCGCGGCTTGCGGCTAGCGTGAGCATCTTCGTGCTTGTTAGGACCACAAGCATAACGCGCAGCGCGGTCCGCTTTTCACGGGTTCCCACGTAAAACGGACGCAGATGCCTCGCACCTCCCGGCTAACGGGTGGGCGTCATCACTCTCAAAGAAAGCGACGCGCTGCGAGTATCAATTGCCCGGAATTCGTGGGCCCCCACGAGTTAGCACACGCGGGGGCTCCAAATTGTCCGCAATTCGTGGGCCCGCACAAAAAGCGGACGCAGATGCCTCGCATCTCACGGCTAACGGGTGGACGCCGTCACTCCCAAGCGACGCGCTGAGAGTGTCAATGGCCCGAAGTTCGTGGGTTCCCACGAGTTAGCACACGCGGGGGCCCCACAGAAAGCGGACTCCGATGCTTCATATCTCACGGCTAGCGGGCCCCTCGCCAAACTCTTAAGCGAAACCGTTAAGGGACAGTGGTGCTTCGGGGCCGTTTTCGATATTTTGCCACTTTTCTGCACAGTTTGGCACGCCAGTCCCTAGACCGCGGGGCCAGGCAGTTCGCCTCTCTCCTTTTCCCATTTCCTTATCGGTTTCGCCTCCGTCTTTCCGGGCTCTGCTCAGATGCTTCCGCCATTCCCTTATCGGTTTCGCCGCTCGCTCGGCGTGCCCGTCTTCTCTGCAATCCCTCCGGCTACCGATACAAACCGAATGAGACGACAGGCGACACCATCAGACACGGGCCCGCCCTCCTTTTTAAGAGTCTGGAACACCATTAACGGGAAAGGCTACGCCTGTGCGCCTGTAGCTCTCAGAAGTGCGCCCGGTATAGGTAGCACACGCACACGAAGAAGGCCAAGGAGATAACTTCAATCGCGAACATCTTCTGGGAAGGCCGCAGAAGCTTGGTGAGACACCCTGCCTGGCGCATCGTCCCGCTGGCGGCCGAAGGCCGCCAGGGGCGATGGGGCGTGGGCTAGTCCTTCAGCTACGCGGCCGCCTGTCAGGAGCGTTCCCCCGCCCCCCTTTTACCCCGCGCCCCCCTTGTACAAGGTTACATGGTTGGGCACAGTCCGGGGGCGCGTTCTTTGCTGCAGGCTCGTTATATGGGTTCACAGTCGCGCAAACCTTTAACCTTGTACAAGGGGGGCGGGGGGCGAGATGGTCACGCATTGCCCCTCGTCCTTGCCGCCAGAGGGACGGCGCGCCACGCTGCGCTGGTGGGCGCGTGGTGTGCGCCGCATAATCCAGCGCGAACAGCCCAGCAAGGCAGCCCTCTGCCTCCTCGTCCTTGACGGCCTACGGCCGCCAGAGGGACGACGCGCCACGCTGCGCTGGTGGGCGCGTGGTGTGCGCCGCATAAGCCAGCGCGAACAGCCCAGCAAGGCAACCCTCTGCCCCCTCGTCCCTGGCGGCCTACGGCCGCCAGAGGGACGACGCGCCACGCTGCGCTGGTGGGCGCGTGGTGTGCGCCGCATAATCCAGCGCGAACAGCCCAGCAAGGCAACCCTCTGCCCCCTCGTCCTTGGCGGCCTACGGCCGCTAGAGGGACGACGCGCCACGGCACAGAGATTAGACACACGGCAGGAGCACACGAGGGGAGCACATGCGAAGACGTAGAACACAAGAGCAGCCAGGCCAGAAGAACACAGACCGACCAAACTGGAACAAAGACGAGCCAAGCCAGGGGAACACAAGCCGACCAACGTGAAACAACCAGACGGCGGCGACCTCTCTCGCGTGTCTCCTGAAATGAAAGAAGTGGAAGCAGATAGAGGCGCGCGCGGTTTTATCGAAAAACCGCCGCGCGGAGACCTATGAAAGTTGATGGACAGCAAACTACGCTTTATGGCTGCGCGCCTTCTAACAAATATGTAGAACATAATTGGCCGTGTGCCCAGAAAGAAACTCCTTTCTTTAATGAAGAAATCTCCGAATGAACTATGCTAGTAAATGCATGGTCATAAGCTGTTCTCTGCTCGAGTCGAAATCTGAAACAGCACAACGAGAAGATGCAAAGTATCTCTGTGTGAGAATGCCAAATGTCTGTTGGAGTGAAATGGAGATATCGATCGTACCTATGGGAAGTTGGAACAACGAGGTGAGTTGATCGAAGGGATCGAAAGGAAAAAGAGAAAATCAATTATATAAATGACAATCTTCGTTAGCTACCAAAAACTGAGCATGATAACATGTACCACAATGCAATGTCTCAATGAAATTCTCCAACACTTTCCCATGTAGGTCTTTACTTCTGTGAGTCTGAGTAATATTAAGTATTGCTCCACTACTGTTCCCCTTTGGTTGGTCATGTATTTACATGAACTTCTTGAAGCCTCTTTGTCTTGTTATAATCTTGAATTGCATCTCCACTGAATGAAGTCCAACATTATGACCTTCTTGCACTTATGTGCTCTCATTCTATGCTGGCCTTATATGACGCTGCTGGGAGCAGCAAATACCACAGGTGTGTCATCATTTGATCATGTTCTTATCACAAACTCCAAGGGAGTGAAGCCACAGTGTTCTACGCTAGCAGAACTGATGGATCAGATGTCACCTCCAATTTATACTGGGTACTCAATGAATGCATTACCCAGTCTCCGGTGGGATATAACTCAGCTGTATTCACTACTACCCCCGTGTGGGGATCGGTTGTTACGTTCTGATGGATCCATAATATCAGATTATTTAACTCCCGAAAAATCTGATACTGGTAGCGGAGAGTGGTTACAAATTGCATCACAACCAAGTGATACAACTTTCAGACTTACTAGGAGTGCGTCTCCACCTATTAATATCTCCTCAAACTTTCCAACCAAGGGGAACACTTGCTCTTGTCAAGCAGATGGCCTGTTATTCTGTTTAGGTACTATTCTTCTTGTTCTGTGGTTTAAACGAAAGATGGGAGGCGACAGAGAATCGAGTGCGCCTCGCTTTTCGGGGTCTCCCACCCGACTACGTAAATTTGAACAAGAAGCACAACTCTTTATTGACAGTCACAAAAAGGATGAAGACAAAGCTATCATCGACATGGTTCGTTCGTGGGACGACGAAATCAAGGAAGAACTCTACGATTTGATTGGCGGAGCGTCCGAAGTTAAAAACATAGGAACCCTCGACTGTCTCATCAAACACCTTCACCGAATTGCTTTTGGAAGTAGACTTGAGCAGAACTCTATCCTCATCTATCTGAAAGGACTTCTAGAACACAAGATCGACAGCGGTGCCAGCGCTCAGAAACAACTAAGAGACTTCAATCAAAAGTTCTCTGACTTCAATGAAAGCGTACACGCATCCCGCATCTGCCTGAGCGGCGTTCAATGGGAAGCAGAAAACAGCTGCCCTGAGTGTTTTGTGAGTAATCTACCTTTCAACCACCATAAACCTACGTGCTCAAGGCGGGCTCCTGTGAGCATTTATCCCAGGGAAATCCTGGGAAAACACATCAAAAGTTTACTACTGATCATCAAGATGAAGCTCAATGAAGAAGAATTACTAGAGCTTATGCGGAAATGCCAAATCTTGGATTGCGACGCTGTGAGCGAATATTTGCGTGACCGTGATCATGCGCGACGTCTACACAGCGCAGCTAGTGGAAAAAAAAGTAGTGGCATCTTCCGCCTTGATAATCATAACCATGAGGATGATGTAGTGGGCGATAGTAGTGAGTTTGATTCGCAAGACGAGGAGATGTGCTATGACGACATGTCCGACGACAGCAAAGAACAAATCGCAGATATTCTTTTTGCTGGTCAACAACGGTTCAAGCATAAAGGAAAAGGGAAGGGAGGAAAAAAAGGAAACCGATATCGCGGCATCTTCAATCGCCGTTTCCTGCGAGGAGCCCGATCTGGAGTGAATCAACAAGTCAAGAAGAATCAGCCTCGTGCTGTCCGTCAGGTGGAAAATACAGGTGGCAAGGGAGCCGGAAAACCCTTTGCTGGCACCTGTTGGTCCTGCGGCAAGGAGGGACATCGAGCATTCGAATGTCCTGACCAGAAAACAGCAGCAGCAATTCGCGCGATTGCCATGAAAGAATTCAACATCAATGAAGTATCTGGCACATCTTTCAACGAGCACGGTTTGGCATCGTCCTCCAGATCTTCCCAGGAAAGTAAAGATTGTGGAGCCGCTTTGTGCGGTCATGTCGGTCCAACGGAAAACGAACATAACGAAGTCATGGTATTTCAAGATTCCTTTTCTTCTCTTGAAGAAATGTTCTCTAAAGATGTGTACTACCACTGTTTTGAATATTATCTTGGTTACCATGAGTGTCAAGAACCCGACATCAAGACCTTCTTTGAAAGCGATGTATTCGAAGAAGTTCGAACTGAGTCGCAACGGAACCGGGTTCGGCGACTTGAATGTGAACGAACCTCCCGTGAGGAGCAGGTCTTCACAGCTGACACTTCTGAGTATCTTCCTCCAGGAAGTCAGGTAAGTGTCGTATATGCTGGATCCCCTGGCACTGAGGAAGTTTTAGTAGCCTGGAATAAAAACGAATACTCAATTTGTCCTGTTGGTACTGGTAAGGATGGAATTGATATTCGTCAGGCAATATTAGACTGCGGAGCATGTCTCAACGTGATTGGGTACAAAAGATTACGTATCCTGCTAGAGGAATACAAAAGAATCGGCATGGGCGTGCCAGTTATCTTACCGTCTGCGCGACGACTACGTTATGCTGATGGTAATGTAGGTAAAAGTAAAGGAATGATCCACTTACCAATTCGGAATCCTAACTTTGAACTTATCATTAACGTAGAGGTCATTGACGGCGATGCCCCACTGTTACTGGGGTTACCTGCTCTGAAAACGATGGGATCCGTTATCGACTTTTCTCGTCAAAGAATGTGGGTTCGTAAGAGTGGCCATGTGAAGACAGTTAAATTATTCACTCCCACAGCAAGCACTTATACTGTGAGTATTTTACCTGGTGGAAAAGAACAGGTTCCAGATACCCCAAGATCAAGTAAGCCCCACTTTGTGGGTATTTTGTCTGAATATGAAGAATCCGAGGGAAGAATGAAAAGTGGGATATGTGATCTCATCAACGCAAGATATCGTCCTGCCACGTGGAGGATTAAAGTCGAAGATTACAAGCGCTTCTGTGAGAAGCTTCACAAAGCTTTAGGTCACAATTCGGATAAGATTATGCTACTTCTCCGTCACGCGGGCGCGCCCCAGGAAATATTAAGAATCTACGAAGGAGTATGTGCTTCCTGTAGTCACTGCAAAAACTACAAACAAAAGCCTAGGGTTCACCCTGCGGGGGTATCTAACTACGTGGATGATAAAAACGTATTCTGGAAAAGCGATGTGATCTTCCCAGAAATAATGGGAAACAAATATCCTTTCTTCCACAATGTTGATCTTTATGCAGGAGACTCTTTCGTAAGATATCTAATGCGTATGGATGATAGTTGCTTTCTTGATCAAGCCTACGAAAATGGGCACTATTGGAGAGGATATCCCAATATGTGGGAAATGGATTCAGGATCGAACTTTATTAGCAAAAAGGCTCAGAAGGAACTAGAAGGGATGATGTCATGTACTGAATTTTACTGGGATGATAAGAAGTGGGAACACACCCACGGAGGTCGCCCTTCATTTGCTCCGGCTGCGTCGCCTGAATGCGTTAACTTTGTGGAACGCCGTGGAGCCTGGATTAAGAAATTAATCGAGATTACAGCAGCAACATACATTGAACATTTTCAGAAGATGCCTAACCTGCGAATGCTTGGGATGGAAGTCAGCCGCATCGTTGAGACACTTCCTCTATCTCAAACGGGCGAGACCCCATGTCATCGGCGTCTTGGGCAATGTCCTAAGGACTGGATTCCAAGTGACTTGATTGATCTGACTCAAAACGGACCTGCGGGGCACACCATGCAAGAAAAAGAATTACTACGAGTTTTATCAAAACTTGCGACTCAACAAATCAAAGGAGAGGATGTAATTAACCGAGCTATCAAGAATTACGTGCCTCGAGATGATCGAGTCTATCAAGGAGGAGAACGAGTGAGGGTATGGAACCCCTTTAAGAAGACGTGGTCTCGTGAGGGATACTATATGTCATCTGAAGGTGACAAATACCACCTAATTCAGTTTCAAGGAGAAAAGGCTCCTACTAAAATCAAATCCACATGGGTACATCATTGGACATCTGAAAATGATATCCCAAATGCAATCCCGGAGGACCTTATCATAGAAAAGGAAGCTAACAAGCTACTTCAGGACCAGGATTCGACTCTCCTGCGCGGAGATATTAATCCCCAGGCATCCTCACCATCCACTAGAAACCCAGGAAGGGAAAGTGGAATTGGTCCTCAAGAGAGAGACGTCATGTCTCCTCGAGAAAGAACGCATGCTATTATAAATACTCCCGTGTTGGGGAAGACTCTGCTGTCTACGGAAATTGTTAAAAGGTGTCGAACTGCTTTCCGTGGGGTTCGGCCAAATCAGTTTAGTATAGAAATGGGGCCGTGTGCCAGTAATTTGAAAGGACGGAAAGTCTATCGACGTCCTGGCCGAAATGAAGAACTGTATAATTGTCTGGAGACGTTTGGGCGCGAAGTCCTGCGAGGACAATACAACAGTGTACGAATTCTTCAGCCTGGCCATAGTGATAAGTTTGCTCTACTAAGTCGTTCATCCAGTCAGAAAATAATAACCCTCCTTGAGGATGGAAGTTTCCGCGTCATAGACTATCTTCCTGAAGCAAAAGGGCGCCACGCTGATATCAAAAGTGCTTTGCGCGAGCTTTCCTGTGAATTTATTATAGCTCTAGGACGTGATACTCGTCGTAGCCTTGACGGGAAATTAGAATGCGGAGCGATTATATGTAAAGAGACAGAGTGTAAGAAAAGCAGAACTGTTAAACTTGGAGAACAACTCGAAATAAATGCAATGTTCCCGAATGGTATACGGTGTGGTGACTTACGAGGATGTAGCTGCCAGTTTGCCCAAGAAATGAACTCAGTATGGTCAAGACGCGACGAACTAGAGAAAGTCAAACAACAAGAAATTTCATTTTCATATAATCACCCTGAAGGTGATACTCCAGGGGTCATCAGATATCGGGGAATCCGAGCACAGCCAACCAGCAGGGGGCGCGTCCTCATCTGAATTTAGTGACATTAAAATAGCAAAGAGAGCAGAACATACAGGGGGTGCGTCCTCCTCATCCTCTCCCTCAAAAATGTTTCTTCCTCGAAACAAAAGGAGACGATCTGACGCCTCCGATGACCATCGGGAAGACTTGGTAAATAAGGCACCTAGAATAAATCACATTTTAGAAGAATTTCAAGTTGGAGAAACCTTTACATCCGACCGACTTGAGAAGGTTGAAAACTGGTGCGTCCAGCATAATTGGCGCATTTGGGCAGGTACTGGAAATGCTGAAGGACCCGCGTCCAACTTGATTCTTGGCAGTTTGATAATTAATCCTCACTCAGGAGTCATAACAAGTTTTCTGCCTGCTTCCGAAATACCCAAGGATGACTACGGCATCTGTATTCATCGAGATCCAAAATACATTGGAGATACTTCGGGAATTCGACGTCTGAGCGACGATCTTGAAATATATCGGTGTTTTAATATCAAATGTCATAGCGCCTGTGAGGCTGCGTTGGACTGTGAGGCCGTGGAAGAAGCATTTAAAAATTTAAAACCTCATGTCCCCGCGAGCTATCATGTACTCGACCCTCGACAAGCCGCAGCCATCTCGTCATCCGGTGCGGCCGAGCAGATCCGGAGAGAAAGCGAAGAGTTAGGCTTCCAAGTTGTCTTTCTCGTCCAAAAGGAGCTTACGCATGATCAGGTAAATTCTGATCCGATTGACCCTGGATTTAAAAAGGCTGAAGAAAAGGAATGGCAGTCATTTTTAGATAATGACAGCCTAGAAATAATATCTCGAAGCCAAGCCCGAAATCTTGTGAAACCTAGGCTAGTTAGAACTTATAAATATGAAAATCCGAGTGATCCTCATGAAATTACCAAGAGGAAAGTGCGTGCAATCCTACAAGGGTTTTCAGATCAACGCTTGCGAAGCGGGTTACTGACTGATAGTCCAACTGTGATGTTAGCGAATCTCCGTCTCATGATTCAGTTAGGACTCCAAAAATCATGGAACTACAAAGTATTTGATGTTCCTACTGCCTTCTTGAGAGGAAGGATCGATCAGGGCGGAGTCGAGTTTGACCCTCCTCCGAATCTGAGACAAATGTTAAACATACAGAACAGGCCAGATTTGGTATGTCGTTGTAAAAGTTCTGTATACGGCCTTGCTGATGCGCCGAGAGCTTTTTATCTACAATTCCGATCAGACCTCGAAAAACGCGGCTTTCAAGTAAGTGCCGCAGATCCGTCAATCTTCCTCTACTTCAAACCTTGCGAGGGCTCTAACAAGTTGAGTAGTGCTAAAAAGGAGTTATCAGATATGCTGCAAAGACGAGTAGCAAGTGCAGAAGGTACCCGCCATCATGACATGATGGAGTATCTTGATAAAGAAGCTGTCCGCAACCGCGAGTTGATTGGGTTCATTGCCCTCCATGTTGATGATGGTCTCGCTTATGGAAATGATTTCTTTTTGAACGAAGTAATAGGAAGTTTGGCTGAGGGCTGGGGAATCAAGGAATTTAAGGAAGGAGAATTTAAGTACCTAGGAGGCAGGATGATACCCGAAAATCGAGAAACATTATGGATTGACTTTTCTGGACACCTAGAGAAGTGCCATCCTGTGAAAATACCAAACCAACTCGATGGATCTGAGTTCTCTGATGATGCTCCTCTAAATAAAGTACTTCACAGTGAGTATCGTTCTCTATTAGGAATCATAGCATATGTAGCATCACATGGACATCCACTAGGATGCCACGAAGTCCATAAATGTTCTTCATTTGCAAGTTCTCCTACGTTTGGAAACCTAAGAGAACTAAATAGGGTATGTCGGAAAATGAAGCACATGCCTATGAAGATTAAAATGAGTAAACAACCAAGTCCGTTTCTGGCTGTATATGGTGATGCCTCGTTCGCCACTGGTCGCGGAGGTAAAACTCCTGTGGGGAGAGTACTGGCACTATGTTCAAGTGAAGCGTTAAGTCAGGAATGCCCAGATGACTCCAGTGCTTCTTTACTGAGCTGGAAGTCTCACAATCTCCACCGTGTCGTCCACAGCACAAAGGCTGGAGAAACATTGAGTATAGTTGAAGCGATAGATTCAGTAGAACTTATGCGTTTTCTCTGGTTTGAATCCTGCGGGGAGATTTTACCAATTAAGGTGTACACAGACTGCCAATCCCTAATCGGATCAATGACAAAAATTAGCTGTCCGAAAGAAAAGAGTCTTTCACTAGCAAACGAACGAGTCAAACAGTGGCTGGAACAAGACTACGAGGATGAGTTTCGACATATAAACTCAGAACATCAGCTTGCTGATGCTTTGACTAAATCTTTCACTTTCTCTGAGAATAACTTACTTTACCAGCTCTGTTGCAAAGGAGTTCTTCGTGGATGTCGCAGGAATAAAACCACCCGACTGAAAAAGATCAGTCGAAGCAAGAAATGTTATACAAGTAAGTTCAAAAACCAAGTTGGTGTGTTTGAACAACATGTTCAAGGAGGTCTTGTGGTGTCGAGCGCACCAGGACGTGCCGAAGCAATTCATCACTCAATGAAAGAAAGGGATCTTCAAAATCAACGTGTATTAGGAAAAATTCATCACGCTCACTCTTCCTCATCCCCATCTCCTGACTCAGGACGAACTTCTGGCCCTAGTGTTGGACGACAATCAGCCGGAGACAAAATGAACGAAATACGTGGTATTTTGAAAACTACCGCGAGTAGTACCAAGTCCGGAGATCGAACTGATAATCCGAATTTGAAGTCAACGAAATGTGATCGAAATCAAAAACAAATCTCCTGGGCGGATGAGAACTCTCAATTTCTTGAAAAGGATAGCGGAAAATGGGCCTTCTATCCGTCTAAGAAAATGTGGACACTTCGAATTGATACTCCACGATCTACGATACCTACTCCATGTAAGTGGACAGATGGTCCTGATCCTGAATCATTATCATCCCGTCGAGAAGTGTATTATTGTGTGGTAGATTCTCAAAAGCAGCATTCTTCACGAGGACACCATAGAGACAATTGGAAAATTGATGGACACGCTCTTCTATCTCCAAACAGACAATGGATAGGGCTGTGTACCTTCTTTCTGAAGTAAATATTTGTGACCTCAAGGTGTGAGACACGTTAAAAATTCATCATGAGTAAGAATGAAGAAAGTCTTCCATTGGAAGACAAAGATGAAAAGGAATATAAGGACTACTTAGTAGAAGAAGACAATATCAGCATGCCATCTGCGGCGGGAAATGCATCTGGTGACTTTGAGGTCTACCACCGCGGTCGCAACTATGTTTTGTCAGAATTTCGTGTGGTTACCATTCAATTTGAGAACTTTGATGAAGTGCGTCGTCTGCGTGACAGAATTCAATCCAAAATGCAGTTCAAACTGGTGACCGACAAGGAAAACACCAAACAACGCGCGAAGGTGTACATGGGTGCTGAAAATCTTGTTCTCCGATGGTGGGGAAACAGTTACAGTGGCCGAATTCGAATGGAATGCCGGCGCTTTGCGTCTCAGCTGTGTGCTGGGTTGTTGGAACTCCGGGCAGAGGATCTTCTCAAGAAACAGGAAGACGTATCTCCTCAAGCTCGAAAAATGGGAGTCACCATAGTTGCCAACATCATGACCGCCGAGTGCGAAAAGATTACTGGTGTGAATCTCAGCTTTGAAGAGATCCACTTTTTCAACCAGAATATCGGATGGGCTCCGAGGAAGAAGAATATCGTTGATCACGCCTACGAAAGATCTCCCAACAAACTGGATCCTCCGAGCTCCAGCAGTCGTGAAGGAACCTCAATCGACCAAGTGACCCACAATGTGCTGACCAAAATCAAAGATGATATGGACGAGATGTATGTTGGGATTCATCAAACTCTTGAGAAGAGTTTCCAAGTTCAGAGTCATGAGTTTATGTCATCGATGAAGGATCGATTAGATCGGGAAATGGTGAATCATCGAGAACAAATTCACAACCTACTCCTCGACTCAAGTCAAAAGGAACGTGAAGACCGGCTACTTCGAAACAGTTTAGCAAGATCCGTTGAGGAGTCGAAACGTGAAGTGAAGCGTCTGACTGAACTCTTTGAAGCTCGCTTTGATAATGTGATCTCCGATACGGAGACTGAGGCCTTCGAAATCAGGAGTGGTTCAACAGATAGTTTATTGAAGGGTAATAAGCGGTCAACAGGAAAAGGGCTTCCTAAGGGAAATATTCCCCCGATGTCTTCAAATTAAGGATGCTTCAACCCGCGAGGTTAATAACATGCACTTAGTACAGATCTGTCCTGCGTGGACAAACGTGTCGTAGTCCGAAGGAAAAGAAGAAACATGTATTTACTGTGCTGCGTGCTAACCATGTAAAAATCTGGAGACAACCGGTTGGAAAACCCGTTTGGAAACTTAATCGTGTACGAATGACTTGTGTTCAGGATATATCATAAATCTTGAGATGACATTTTATAACTTAAAAGGTAGGATGACAGATGAACCACTTGAAGAAAATCATATAATCCTGACAACATATCTCATCTCCCAGGGTCGCAACAATGCAATATGAGATTGCGAAAACTTCATCCTATTGTGAAACATAGAATACTCAAGCTCTGCCTCAAAATGCCTTCAGCTGCGCGGCGTCGTCGCCGGAAAGAGAGGCTAACAGCGGAAAAGCTGGGACGGGAGAATGCTGACGGTAAAATAAATACTCCTCGTCTAGATGACAAGAATACCACTGCGAGTGGAACTAATGTTGAACCTAAGAAGACTGGAGAAATTAAATGGAGTGAGCTCCGAAGTAGTAGTTCAGGCACCGCGAGTGCAAGCAGCAGTGATAGTGGGAGTAGTGATGATGAACAAAATATCCTGAGTGGAGACAATAGTATTCGTCCTGAAAGTAAACGCAGTCGACGAAATTCTTCTGATCACGAGGGATATCAAGTAGTAACCCGTCGTCAGTCCAAGTCTCTAAACCGGAAGGAGCCTCGAGGTCCTGATGGTCGAAACAATATCGCATCATCTTCCACAGCGAAAAAGAAGAATTATCCTGTGAAGGAAAAATCATTAGACACATCGAATAAAAAGCACGTATCCAAGGGACCCGAGCTAGATGGCGAAGCTCTGGATGATGAAGAATTTATCTCGAGCAAAGACAAGAGCCTCGTCAAAAACAAGACCTGTAGTAAAAAGAACATCTCTTCTTCGTCGAAATCTCACTCATCACCCAAGCGACGTGACTCTAAAGGAAATGGAGATGGAAGCATTCGAGGGCGCGATCCCACCGCGCGTGGAACAAGCTGCAGGAACGCGGGAGATAAACAAGCCAGTGATGTCGAAATGGACGGTGTTTCTCCCGAACGCAGTCCAGGAGGAACTGTAATTATCAAGGAAGAAGGGAGGAAAAAGCATTCAACGTCCAAGGACACTCTCTCTACTTCCCGTCAGTCGAGTGCTGAAGCTGAAGCGGCGTGTTTACCTACTTGTAAGTACAAAGAAGTCGAACCAGAGCTAGACTTTCTTACCATGTCTAAAGGAATAGTCCGATCACGCATGATCCATGGTGACTACATCCGTGCTTGGAGGAGTATCGAACGTAACCCTGACATGGAGAACATGCATGGATGGGGACTGAAATCCAAGAACTTGTGCGTCGAGGCAATACCAGATCACGTATTTTCTCTGAAAGAAATCCATGTTGTACAACGACCCGAATGTTGTTCATGTCGTCGGGCACTCTGGGATTTTATTGTGGAGAAAAATAACAGCCGAGAGCTGATGGAAAATGGAAGACGAAGTGTCATCACTGCTGGAGATCACCTTCGACACTTCATGACTGAAAATGAAAATGCGAATGCCCTACAACTAGCTCAGTTTCTTCTTGAACCGCGCATCATGATCCTGTACGTGTGCAATTGTCCTACGGTACTGAATCACGACGAAATCATGTGTGGGGCCACCACCTTGCTTCTGATGATTGAGAAGGACAGGCAACACGACATGGGGAAATCGCCCTGGGTCTCTGGGCGACCAAAGTATGACCCTGTGGTAAGTCATAAAGATCATGAAGGTCAAGGTCTTGGCCGCTCGAGTGGCGCCATCCTTTATTTTGTTGACCTATTTCTCAACGGAAACGGAACTTCTGGCAGAGAAAAGAAAGTAGAGCGCCCCTTCTTCAAACAAGTAATTTTGGATTTCAACTTTGAACGGCTGCGAGCTCAGGAAGCAATTGCACATAAACAAGGACGAACTCATTATGTACGAGGATATCAAAGATCTTACTGGGACAACAATCACAAAAGCTGGCAGAAGGACTACTACTCGAACAACCGGAATTACAACGCATCCGGATCCTCATCATCTCAGCATCAGAACTATGGAAACGGCAAGAGTCATACTGCCGCATTCGAGTATGAAAGCAAAGGTAGTAAGTACCAGAATAAAGGATCAAATACCAGTAAAGATCAGAAAAAGCAGGACGAGGAGGCACCCGTCGCTCCCGAGTTGGAGAGTAAAGAGACTTTCCCTTCTCTAGTTGGAAGAGGAAAGGATACTGAATCGGGAGTGGAGAAGTCCGGAAATGAGTCGGATCCTCATGCCGATATCCGAGGAATTTGGAAGAAGCGAGAAGCTGCCATGGCTGGCAAAATCATGGATCCAAGCCCGGTAACTGGAGGAGACACGAAGACAACCAATAGTAGTGTAACGAATCAAGGAAACCAGGGACTCATTCCGCTCTCCATCGGGGAAACAAGTGAGCTTCCGAAAGAGTCCCACTATGGAAAAGGAAATCTGGGCGAGCCACCTACTACCGGAACAAATAGTATTCCAGTTGCCACTCCTGGACCCTTGCAGATTCCAGTATTGAACACACAGTTTTACTATCCTTCTCCAAATCCAGTGACATCCTTCCCAACACACCTTCAAGGGAAAGGAACAATTGGCTGGGAACCAGTGAGAAGTGGCGAAGCCAATAGTATTCCATCTTCGACTATCCCTAGTGGATCAAACCCAGGCTTCATCTTTATTCCTCCTGCTGCGAGCAGTTCCCATATGTTACCTCCATCTGCTTTCGATAAGTCAAAAGGTCCAGTTCTAGGCTCTGTCGCGTGCAGTTCTTATAAAGAAGGTAAAGGCCCGGTATGTCCTGACGAAGAATGGTACTGGGATACAGGTTTAAACAGATATGTTAAATTCAGTGAAAACGCTGGACCCCGATGGGTAAAAGGAGTAGACGGAAGTTTTTCTCTGAAATAAGACTGAGTGTCGAGAAGATATTAATAGGTGCAGGGGGTGTATGAAAGTTGATGGACAGCAAACTACGCTTTATGGCTGCGCGCCTTCTAACAAATATGTAGAACATAATTGGCCGTGTGCCCAGAAAGAAACTCCTTTCTTTAATGAAGAAATCTCCGAATGAACTATGCTAGTAAATGCATGGTCATAAGCTGTTCTCTGCTCGAGTCGAAATCTGAAACAGCACATCGAGAAGATGCAAAGTATCTCTGTGTGAGAATGCCAAATGTCTGTTGGAGTGAAATGGAGATATCGATCGTACCTATGGGAAGTTGGAACAACGAGGTGAGTTGATCGAAGGGATCGAAAGGAAAAAGAGAAAATCAATTATATAAATGACAATCTTCGTTAGCTACCAAAAACTGAGCATGATAACATGTACCTCAATGCAATGTCTCAATGAAATTCTCCAACGCTTTCCCATGTAGGTCTTTACTTCTGTGAGTCTGAGTAATATTAAGTATTGCTCCACTACTGTTCCCCTTTGGTTGGTCATGTATTTACATGAACTTCTTGAAGCCTCTTTGTCTTGTTATAATCTTGAATTGCATCTCCACTGAATGAAATCCAACATTATGACCTTCTTGCACTTATGTGCTCTCATTCTATGCCGGCCTTATATGACGCTGCTGGGAGCAGCAAATACCACAGGTGTATCATCATTTGATCACGTTCTTATCACAAACTCCAAGGGAGTGGAGCCACAGTGTTCTACGCTAGCAGAGCTGATGGATCAGATGTCGCCTCCAATTTATACTGGGTACTCAATGAATGCATTACCCAGTCTCCGGTGGGATATAACTCAGTTGTATTCACTACTACCCCCGTGTGGGGATCGGTTGTTACGTTCTGATGGATCCATAATATCAGATTATTTAACTCCCGAAAAATCTGATAAGACCGGCGAGGCCTCCCGCCTGTGGCCCATCTTTTGGAAGAATACGACGAAGCGAAACCGATAAGGAGACCCGGGAAACGCTTGCGGCGATTTTTGTCGGAGACGCTGCGGCGGCCTCTCTTCTTCTTTTTTTTGTGAATATTTGAGAGAATTCGAATACTTTCCAAATATTTGGGACTATTTGCCGAATATTTGCGAACAAACTTCTTTAAAGTATTTCTTTTTTTTTTAATGAAAAGCGTCCTCGGATCAGCTTTCTCAGATAGCCCCACGAGCAGAACTCATCGCGGAACTGCATGAGCATGCCCGGAGCCTCTTAGGCAGTTCGGTTCCCGCATGGTATGAACTGCGCGCGCGGTTTTTCATGTTATTCCAAAATATTCACGCGAGAACTATTCTCGCAATTAAAAAAATGCTCGCAAACATTCGGCGAATATTCTGAAATATTCTTAAATATTCTTAAATATTCGCATATATTCGCAAAATATTCGTAAAGTATTCGAATACTCGCAAAATATTCAGAAAAAGAAGACGAAAAAGAAAAAGGCCGCCGCAGCGTCTCCGACAAAAATGCCCACAACGGTTTCCCAGGTCTCCTCATCGGTTTCGCTTCGTCGTATTCATTCTTCCAAAAGATTGGGCACAGACAGGAGGCCTCCCCGGTCTCCACGTGGCGGCTTTTCGATAAAACCGCGCGCGCCTCCATCATCCACCTGCTTCCACTTCTTTCATTTCGCGAGATACGCGAGAGAGGTCGCCGCCGTCTTGTGTTCCCCTGGCTTGGCTCGTCTTTGTTCCAGTTTGGTCGGTCTGTGTTCTTCTGGCCTGGCTGCTCTTGTGTTCTGCGTCTTCTCATGTGCTCCCCTCGTCTGCTCTTGTCGTGTGTCTAATCTCTGTGCCGTGGCGCGTCGTCTCTCTGGCTGCCATAGGCTGCCAGGGACGAGGGGGCAGAGGGTTGCCTTGCTGGGCTGTTCGCGCTGGATTATGCGGCGCAGACCACGCGCCCACCAGCGCAGCGTGGCGCGTCGTCCCTCTGGCGGCCGTAGGCCGCCAGGGACGAGGGGGCAGAGGGTTGCCTTGCTGGGCTGTTCGCGCTGGATTATGCGGCGCACAACCCGCGCCCTTCAGCGCCCACCAGCGCAGCGCGGCGCGTCGTCTCTCTGGCGGCCGTAGGCCGCCAGGGACGAGGGGGCAGGGGGTTGCCTTGCTGGGCTGTTCACGCTGGATTATGCGGCGCAGACCACGCGCCCACCAGCGCAGCGTGGCGCGCCGTCCCTCTGGCGGCCGTAGGCCGCCAGGGGCGAGGGGGCAGCGCGGGACCATCTCGCCCCCCGCCCCCCTTGTACAAGGTTAAATGTTTGCGCGACTGTGAACCCACATGACGAGCCTGCGCCGAAGAGTGTGCCCCCGGACTGTGCCCAACCATGTAACCTTGTACAAGGGGGGCGGGGGGCGCGGGGTACAACGGGAGGCGGGGGGATGCGTCAGACAAGCTGTCGCCTGTGTAACTGAAGAGCGAAGGCATGCCCTATCGTCGGCCGCCAGCGGGACGGTGCGCCAGACGGGGCGCCTTGCCAAGCTTCTGCGGTCTTACCGAAAGGCGTTCGCGATTGAAGTCACCCCCCTGGCTCTCTTCGTGTGCGTGTGCTACCTATACCGGGCGCACTTCTGAGAGCTACAGGCGCACAGGGTTAGCCTTTGCCTATAAGGATGCCCCAGACTCTTAAAAAGGAGGGCGAGCCCATGCCCATTGGTGTCGCCTGTCGTCTCATTCGGTTTGTATCGGTAGCCGGAGGGATTGCAGAGGAGACGGGTACGCCAAGCGAGCGGCGAAACCGATAAGAGCACGGCGGAAGCATCTGAACAGAGCCCGAAAAGACAGAGGCGAAACCGATAAGGGAATGGGAAAAGGAGACAGACGAACTGGCCTCGCGATCTAGGGACTGGCGTGCCAAACTGTGAAGAAAAGTGGAAAAATATCGAAAACGGCCCAGAAGTGCCACTGTCCCTTAGCGGTTTCGCTTAAGAGTTTCGCGAGGACACTCTGCGGCGCGCTGCGGCGTTTTTTGTCGCAAATAGGAAAAAAGCCAAAGCATATAACGACGAAAAAGCCGCGAAAGCTTTCGCAAAAAGCCCGCCAAGCTGTTGACCGTTTTGGGAGTCCCTTAGCCGTTTCGAATTCGCGAAATGTCCTCCCCTAATGGTTTCGACTTTCATGCGGGTATCGGTTTCGAGGGGATCCTCGCGAAACTCTTAAGCGAAACCGTTAAGGGACAGTGGCGCCCCTGGGCCGTTTTCGATATTTTGCCACTTTTCTGCACAGTTTGGCACGCTAGTCCCTAGACCGCGGGGCCAGGCAGTTCGTCTCTCTCCTTTTCCCATTTCCTTATCGGTTTCGCCTCCGTCTTTCCGGGCTCTGTTCAGATGCTTCCGCCGTTCGCTTATCGGCTCCGCCGCTCGCTCGGCGTGCCCGTCTCCTCTGCAATCCCTCCGGCTACCGATACAAACCGAATGAGACGACAGGCGACACCATCAGACACGGGCCCGCCCTCCTTTTTAAGAGTCTGGGACACCATTAACGGGAAAGACTAAGCCTGTGCGCCTGTAGCTCTCAGAAGTGCGCCCGGTATAGGTAGCACACGCACACGAAGAAGGCCAAGGAGATGACTTCAATCGCGAGCATCTTCTGGGAAGGCCGCAGAAGCTTGGCAGGACACCCTGTATGGCGCATCGTCCCGGTGGCGGCCGAAGGCCGCCAGGGACGATGGGGCGTGGGCTAGTCCTTCAGCTGCGCGGCCGCCTGTCAGGAGCATTCCCCCGCCCCCCTTGTACCCAGCGCCCCGCGCCCATTATTCCCGCACTCAAAAAAATGCTCGCAAATATTCGGAGAGTGTTCCTCTATATTCTCCAAATATTCCCAAATATTTGCAAAGTATTCGAATGCTCCCAAATATTCGCAAAAAGAAGACGAAAAAGAAAAAGACCGCCGCAGCGTCTCCGACAAAAATCGCCGCAAGGTTTTCCCGGCTCTCCTTATCGGTTTCGCTTCCTCATATTCTTCCAAAAGATTGGCCACAAACGGGAGGCCTCGCGGTTCTCCACGCGGCGGCGCTTCAATAAAACCCCGCGCCACACTCTGCGGCGCGCTGCGGCGTTTTTTGTCGCAAGTAGGAAAAAAGCCAAAGCATATAACGACGAAAAAGCCGCGAAAGCTTTCGCAAAAAATCTGCCAAGCTGCTGACCGTTTTGCGAGTCCCTTAGCCGTTTCCAATTCGCGAAATGTCCTCCGCTAATGGTTTCGACTTTCGTGCGGGTATCGGTTTCGAGGGGGCCAGCGTCGCCAATTTCTGGGCTCCCACGAAAAACGGACAAAGGAGAACACAGAAAGAACCTCGCGAAAACGCGCCCAATCTTTGCCGTATGGGTTCGAACTTCCTGCGGGTATCGGTTTCGAGTGGAATACGCGCGCACTCTGCCGCGCAGGCCGATCAAAATGGGGCCAATGCTGTGGCGACAGTGCAATAGAGTCGTTGATGGGCTGGCGTTTTGTTCGCCGTGGTCCATAGTCAATTATCTAGATGGGGGAGCCGCTCATCGATTGCGCCCTCTTCCGAGTGGCTATCGCGCTGAGAGGGCGCGAAGGGAGCAGGCATGTGGCAGTCGCTTCTCTATTTAAGATAAAGGCAAAAACTATAGGGCTGGATAGGGTAGCTGCCGCAGGCTTTTTTTCCGGTGCGCCCTCTCCTCTTGCTTTATTTCTGCAGAAAATTCCTGAAGTCGCAAAACTTGTAAAAATTTTAGGGGGTCAACTTTAAAAAAGAAAAACAGTTTCTGACCGTGCATCGCCGGGGCCGCGACTGCTTTCAGCTGGCGCGTTTCTCGTTTGTGGCAGAGCTCTCTCGCAAAAACATAAATTTTTCAAAATACGCGCCAAATTTTTCAAGATCAGCACCCTCCCCCAAGCGGGAAAAGACTCAGCCCAGGCGCCAAGCGGGTGCACTTGGAGGCGGGGGTGGGCCTGTGTGTGTCTATTCTTAGCAAGCGCCGCACTTTTCGGATTTTTTTCTTTTGAAAATACGCGCTGACCTTCTCGCAAGTAGCAAGCGAGGCCGCCAAATCGGTCCGCATGCCGGGGCGGGGCAAGCCCTGAGAGCGCGCGACCCGCCCACAAGCCAGAAGCCCTACGGCGCTGCCGCTAAATCCTAGAAGCGCGCGGACAGGGGACGGATAGAAAAGCCCAAACCCTGAAACCACACGGACAGGGAACCGCCGCGAGAAGCCTAAGCCCTAAAAGAAAACACACGAGCAGGGAAGCCAATACAAAAAGCCTAAGCCCTAAAACCGCAAGAGCGGAAAGCCCGCACAAAAAGCGCAAGCCCTTAAACCGCCTGAACAGAAAACCGGCCGCAAAGCCTGAAACCCTAAGACCACGCAAACAGGAAACCAACGAAAAAGCCCAAAGCCGTGGGGCATCATGGGCAGAGACCCTGCCCAAAAACCGCAAACCGCAAGCCGCGCGAACAGAAAACCGACCCGAAAGCCATAGACCCACCCAAAGCCAAACGAGCAGAAAACCCACCCAAAAGCCGAAAACTTCGAGCCGCGCGAACAGAAAACCTACCCACAAAACGAAAAACCCGAAGCCGCGCCAAAGGAAAACCTGCCCAAAAACCACAAACCGAAGGCCGCGCGAACCGAGAACCTGCTCGGGCTGCGCTCGTGAGTGAAATGGCCGCAGTCCAAAAAGCTCGGACATGGTGAGCGTTAACCATTCAGCAATCTGGCGGACTTCCTCCGGCGCCGAACATTTGGCAGGCAGTTCCCTCGTGTTTTTGGTTTAGGAGGGGACCGATGCCCCCGGGGGGAGACCACGGGGAGGGGCGTGCGGTGTGAGGCGGGGGGGCGTTGCTTGGCGGTCCCGCCTTCCCCCGCCCCCGCGTGTGGTCTTCTGAGTTGGGTAGCGCCTCCCAGGCGACCCCGCTCGGCTCCCGTTTTTCGTGTCGTGTTTCTGTTGTGTTCCTTGGATTGTTTCTCCCCCTGGCTCTCCCAGTTGCCTGTGGAGTTCCTCTCTTGCGGGTATCGAAGTGGGGACGATGTCCCAAGCGTTGACATTGAAAAAAATTATAGCGAGCAACTGTTTCGTTTTTTAATGTCAACCCTTGGGACATCGTCTCCACTTCGATACCCGCAGGAGAGGAACTCCGCAGGCAGCTCCAAAGGCAAGTCCCGAGCTTCGGAAGGAGTTGGATTCCCCCATGGTATGAGCCCCTGGGCGTGTTTTTTTCGTTCAGCCGAAATATTTCCGCGAAAAACATTCCCGCATGGAATTAGGTACTTCCTCACATCCCCCCATCGAGGACCTTTTGGGAATATTCTCCAACAGTCCCAAAGTATTCGAATATTCCCAAATATTCAAAGCCGACGCAGGTTGCAAGAGGGTCCCCTCAGGCGTTACCAGCATAAAATAATACTCTTCCCGCGCGATGTTCTTGATTTCGCCGCGAATCTCTTCCCATTTGCGCTGCGTGACGGTTCAGCAGAGTACCGCCAGGCCCTCTCTTCTTACATTAATTTCATCACGCGGCTCTCCGTTCCTCTCGTGAGTGTTCTGCGGCATGTTGTCCGCCACCCATCTCTTGCGCCTTGGGCTCTTCCGCCAGTCCCTCTAAGATTAGTGGCGGCCTTTGTCGGTTTTCCTCCACGGCTGGCGGAAGTCCCTGAGCAGCTCGGGGACTTTGGCGGGGCTTGCGACCGGGGAAACGCGTGGGGGAGCTGCCTGCTTGGAGCCCGGGTTTTCATCTATGACCAGGACAAAATGGGCAATGTGGAAAAAGATAGAAACCAATCCTGAGGCTTTTGGTTTTTTAGGTGGTTTGGCTAGTTGCTTAGTAGCTTGGCTTCGCGCTCCCGCCCACAAGACAGATGGCGCGACGTTCCGTCTTACGGCCGAAGGCCGCCAGGGACGACGGGGCAAAGACTTGGCCGCGCGCTTCCGCCCGCGAGACAGATGGCGCGTCGTCCCTTCTGGCGGCCGAAGGCCGCCAGGGACGTTGGGGCAAAGGCGTGGCGGCGCGCTTCCGCCCGCGAGACAGAGGGCGCGCCGTCCCCTCTGGCGGCCTTGGCCGCCAGGGACGATGGGGCAAACGTTTGACCGCGCGCTGCCGCCGCCCCCCCGCCCCCCTTATACAGGGTTAAATCGGGAGAGACGGGCGCCCCCCCGCCCCGCTTATACAGGGATAAACAGGGATAGACGAGGTGACCATTCGGCGATCGCGCGTATGCGACGGAGATCGTAGCGTGCGGACACCCGTACCGAAAAGGCCCCGCAACTTCCTAATCGTTTAACCTTGTGTGATTTGCCCCATCGTCACCCGGGCTACGGCCGAGTGTGAAGGCCGGAGCGTGGAACAGAGAAAGCCGCGCGCCGGTTGGTTACGTATTTGCCCCATCGTCCCCGGCGGCCTACCGCCGCCAGAGGGGACGGCGCGCCATCCGGCCTACGGCCGAGTGTGTATTTGCCCCATCGTCAGGCGCGACCGGCAGCGCGCCTGCCAGAGTAACAACGCAGCTCCCACTATCTAACATAGTCGCCCATGCTTGTCGCAGCGCGGCGCGGACGAGTTCAAACTCCTGGATCCTGATGAACAGCCGGAAACGAAAAAGGAGAAGAAGCAAAGGCCAAGGCAAGGGGAAGCGCGCTGAGCTGACCGCGGAGACCGTCGGACCTGCTGCCGGGGATGTGCCTGAGGAGAGTCGCGCGGGGCCTCGCGGCTGTGGAGGGAAGAGAGCGAGAGCCGAAGACGAGACGGACGCGGACCCAAAAAGCCGAAGTCAGTAAAGGGCAAAAGGGTTGGCGAAACCGATAAGAAGATAGGAGAAGACTGAAGAAGGACGTCGAGGAGCTGCGGGAGGCCTCTCTGGCGGTGGACCAGGACCGGTCGGGCGTCTTGTCCAAGGCGGAACTGCGGGAGGCGCTGTTTTTGGAGGGCACCACGATCACGATGAGCGACGCCGAGTTTGACGCGTTGTTTGAGCAGCTGGACGCGGACGGCTCGGGCACGGTGACCTACACCGAGTGGCTCGCCTTCGTCTTCGAAAGGAGCTTACTGAAGCACGAAGAAACCATCCAGAAAGCCTTCCAGTATTTCGACCTGGACGCGTCCGGGGAAATCTCCTTTGAGGAACTGTCCACGGTCGTGGGGAACGACGAGGAGGAGGCGGGACGGATCCTGCAAAAGTTGGACACCAACAAAAGCAACAGTGTCTGCTACGAAGAGTTTAAAAAAGTCGTTCTGGAATTGGCGTGAGAAATTTCATCTCTGGAGCAGTTTATAGGCTCACCTGGTCTCTACTTTAGTACAGTAGCAAGGGCAGCTTCATCTGAGAGCCTTGCGCTCCAGCTGAGGCAGTTACAGGGTCTTGTTGAGCAGTTCGAAAATTAGGTAAAACGCTGTAAGATTGTGAGCTAGTAGCACACAGTTTCAGAAGTTCTTTCAGAGCTATTTCTTTATATCGCGCGACTTTCCAAGCTCGCTGCGGCGGGGGATGATTTCAAGCTACGCAGCAACGCTGTTCCTGATCAACATACTGCATCATTCTCATCGTGACCAGCGTCTACTGCGCCAGCTGCTTCTATCCCTATCGTGAGTGTACTATCCGCTTTTGGGCATTATGGTGCAGATTGCAAGTAGATACTTTTAGTGTGATCCTACCGTCAGGCTCTCAGTTGCAATTTTTGCGTTTCACGCTTTCCTTCTGTGCTTGCTGCACGGTAGAGGTAAGTACAAGTAGCTCGCTTACAATTTTTTTCTCCCGCCGAAAAAACTCAAAGCCTGGCTCGTTTACTTCCGCGGGGCATCACCCCAGGCATTAACGGCAGTACCGTGCAACACCTCTTTGCGACTCAGCAACAATCGAGATGTGAATTCCAGTCGACAGGAGGTAGGACCCTCGCGGGGTCGCTGCAGTACCTGACAGGAACAGGAAAGGGGCGGTAGATGCAATTCGATTACGACGACGATGTCGATGAAGCTTTGATATATGAATTCCATTTCCGAGTTTCATATTTGGACTCAGCGCCTTGGTTCGGCGCTGAGCAAGAGCTTACTGAAACAGAAAGAGATTTGCTATGACTACGACGCGTCGTTGACGGATGCAATATGTAGTTTCATGAAAGCACGTTAGTGGTCGAAAAGCATTGACAGTGTCAGACACATCAGAAATAGACGACACATCGTTTTGACATTAGCGCAAGAACCAACTAACGGAGAAAGATCACGTTTCACCGCTTGCTTTGAGCAAAGCAGGAACGAAAAAGAAAATCTCAAAATTGTCACTGCCTGTTTGAAGACAAGCAAAACAGACCTGATAAGATCTTGAAACTCCCTCACATGAACCAGAAACGAAGCTCATCAAGACGAGCATCGCAAGAGCAAAACATCAAAAATTTCCATTTTCTCCACAAAACAAGATCGAGACACTGCAGGATGACGCAGCTTGTAAAACAAGAAGATCACTAAAAATTCTGAAAAAATTCGGCCCTATTCGTTGTCCAACAAATTGCTTACGGGGGACTAAGTGGGGCTCAGGGGTTGTTATCTCTTTTGCAAAAAACGACGAGTTTGAGTTGTATTTGATGAGAGAAAAGCAACTAGGAGAACGAAAAGGAGCTAGCTACGGAAAAAGAAATTATTTCATAAAAAAGGGGGCAATAAAGTAGACGAGAGAAAATGTTGTTGCTAGTTCGCTTCTAACCAACTACAACTAGCATGCTGGTAGGCTAATATGGTATGGAAGTGTAGTTCTATAAGATTTGAAACCTTGACCTAACACTAAGAACAAACCAAAACTTCGACTTCCTGTGCTAGTTCTTGGTTCATCTTTTCCTAAATGAAAAAAATGCCGGTTACTTGTATGGTTGAAAATATCGAAGGCGATGGTGGTCGCTTGAATTGGTGCTATTTCCGACCAGCACCTCCATCTGTAGACGACGACTATAAGGACGAGCACAATACGACATCAGAGAAAGAGAAGCCATGGCTAATCTTTTTCCCCGGCGACATCTCCGATTTCCTGATGGCAGGCGCTACTCGAGTAGACTGTCCCGAAGATGGCGTTCCAACGATCGATAGTCATTGGCTCCTCACAACAGGTCTACCCTGCTCTCTAGATGACATTTTCTGGCTTCTCTGCGCGCGCTTTCCAGACCGAACGATCCTAATGATCAGGCCGTTTGAGTTGTGCGGTTTGAGCGCCGTGTATTCCAATTTTGCTTTGGTAGATGCGAAGCATGGAGAACCTAAAGTGAGGCTGAGCCATGCGGCTTTGGCGAAGATGAGAGAGGATGAAGAGAAGCCATTTTCATCCGGTGGAGATCCTACTGTACATCCGCATCTAGAACACACTGAAGTTCCACTACTCCTTTCACAAGAGTCTTCTAGCTCTTCGGCATCGTCTTCTTCAGCATCAAGCTCATCCCCGTCAAGTACTTCAACGCAGTCATCGCAGAAGGAAGCAAAGGCAGGTGGTACAAGTAGTAATTATACGACGTTGCACAATTATGGGATGAAGAAGATGAACAAGAAAAAGGCAAGCTCTTCTAGCCAGTTGCCGAGGACGCAAAGCAAGGAACATCAACAGACGATAAAAAGTGCTGCGGGAGTAAATAAGAAGGGGACACGAAGTAAGTGTAAAACTAGCAGACAAGGAGAAGCTGCTACTGCTAGTACCTCTCCAACAGCAATGGAGATAAAGACCCGACGACCGCGTTTCAGTGAGAAGAAATTGGAGCAGACTCGCCAATTACTGCTAGAAGCGCCCAACGCCTGCGAGCATTTGTGGAAGATCATAAAGAATGTACAACAGCGACATCAAATGCATACGACGAAGACTACATCTACTACGATCTTTACGACTCTCATGCCAACTCTTGCTCTTTGCGGTTTCTCGAAAGGCCATTTAGTCTTGAACGCGCTTCTCCTGCACGAAGGTGAGCATCGCCTGTGGAACATGGTCCAAGAGGTACACTATCTAGACGCTGGCAAGGCAGAAGTGGTCGACACTTATCCTAGTGCGGTGGTTTTGGAACGATTTTTGTTGGGTATGCATAGAAGGCGAAAGCGGGCACTACAGCAGAAAGAACAACAGCTGCAACTACAGATCGACAAGGAATCATCCACAGAAGAAGAACCAGTTGCGGAGCCGAAGAAGAGAGAGCCTTTCGCACAAGCCTATTGGCCTCTTCTACCACCTCTTGTGGTACCACATATTTTCCTTCACGCAACTCCACGTCAGCTGTCCGACCCAGACGAACCAGGAATGCGAGCTCAGTGGGAACAGTGCGAAGTCGACTGCAAAGAGCTGAATTTTCCATGTACGAGAAGAGAATACTTCAAGGAATGGGATTCGCCTCAACTCCATGAAGATCCGAGTCAGAAAAATAACGCAATGAAAATCCATTTCAAAGTGTTGGAGGAGTTTGTGGTGCTGGCTGGAGAAGCAGAGGGAGCGGACAAGGACAAGATAGAAAGCACAATCTCAACTACAAGTACAACAGAAGAATGTGAACAGGAGCAGGTGGCTGGAGAAGAATACAAAGCGGGTGGAGGCGGGGTGAAGAGTCGAAATAAGATAGAATTGTGGAGCCTCGTCGGAAATCCACCCTTGAAGGTTGACGCAATGGAGGATATCTGAAAAAGAACGTCTATCACATAGAAGATTGATAAATTTGCATAGATAATCCAGCGATGACGACTACCACAGAGACTGTGAAACAACAAGCCTCCTAATACGGAACCAGCATCCACATACTTTGAGTTTGACTTTTGCGATTGGTCAACAACATACATAAGGGGTACCCTTCTAACCCTAAGGGAGCATACTTTGTTTCCAACTTTATAAAGTCTTTTTTACAAAAATAGCATGGACATACTTGTTCTTGAGTATGGACATACTTGTTCTTGAGTATGGACATACTTGTTCTTGAATATGGACATACTTGTTCTTGACCTCCACAATGAGTTTTTACAATGATCGAAGATCAAACCATTCCAAACTTTTCACGTCTTCATCATCAAACGATTGAAAAGAAGCCGAAACACAAAGAGGACAATCGCAGTTGGAGCACGTCCTCGTACGCTGTGCCTGCAGTGTGTGGATGCTTTCGTGTTCCAATTCCGTGTAATGTATGTGATCCTTGTTCCCTCCAATCGGAAAACAAAACTTCGTTGACGTGCTCTGTCATGACCACCTGGTGTCGGTTTTAATAAATTCGGTGTCAAATAGACAAAACAAACAATGCAGGATCGGTCTCGAGTTGAATGCAATCGTCTGTCAGCTCGTCTACATCGGTTTGAAAATAGTAGTCTCGTCCTCGATCAAGATACACAACATGCCAGGTCTCCAACTCTCACGCCTCCTCCACCACACCTCTCAAGCTCCCATAGCGCCGTTCCTAAGGTAAAAACCAAAATCCAAACCATGGAGTGAGTCTTCAAAAATACTTTGCTTCGATTATAACCATGTCCATGATGTAGCGTAGCTTTAGGTAGCACATGACTTTTCATCTTTCAGCACTTGTTCTGCTCAAGAATCATGGTAGGTATGCTCCTCTACTAACACGAAAATATATTATTTCATCGAACATCTGCCAATTATGCATCCAAACAACTCATAGTGTTCTTGTTGTAAACTTATGAGGTGTATTATTTAATCTGTGAGTAATATCACGGAAGATACAACTTGTAACACTACTAGTATTAGTGATGACGCTGATTTACGTTTAGCTGCTACAAAATAGCGTAGTGAAAAAATGTCGTCAGCTTCTATGCATTATCGTGCCTTGCACGAGAAGCAGTTTCAGCAACTGCTAAAAAATGAAGGCGCGTACAAAAGACTCCGTATGATCCGGGATTGCGAAGCGCAATATCTGCCGGGGGTAATGTTTTTGATACTGTTTGAAGAATATTCCACTTGGTGTTGGTTGTTCGAGACATGCTGACGAGAAAGACAGCACTGAGTCTATTGTGCTTTTTGCATAATTTTTTTACAGCCATGGTCATTAGGAATTGTTGATGTCAGTGTTCACTTCGTTGAAGGACGAGTGTCAGAAAATTCCGCTAGAGTAGCAGATTATGCTTGTAGTCATTCATAAAACCTATTGCCTTTTCGTTTTTGTGTCTGCATCGCAGGACTTGACTCTATCTGTGTCCCTAGCAACTTTGATTTCCTTTTCCCTATTTTCAAAAATAGAAGCGACGTCCACGACGTGCGCAGTCATTGGAAAAGTACCATAAGGCTCGTGGTCTCGGAGCGGCAGTTACCTATGGCGGTGCAGCAAGAGGCACCTCCCAACATCGCTCTCCGAGTTTGTCAACACTAGACCCAAGTCTCGAAATGTCGATGTCACCACCACCTCCGAGAAACGCTGCGCCAAGCCCCTTCGGGCAGCGCAAGGTGATCCACCATCCCTATCCGGAAATAAAAGGAGATGCGAGTGCGAGGAAGTACTTTTCACTTTGCTCCTTATGGTTCAAGTCTTTTGACTTTGCTGGTTATGGTTCTTTGGTGTTCAAGTGCCTACGATGAACATGAAGTAGATCTTGTTTATTTTCCCTAACTTCTTTGTCGTGCATGAAGATCGTCCTCCATCCTGATTCTTTTGTCCCCACCACCACAGCATCTCTCCCGAAGCAGATCCGCTCTCCTACTCGATGCCAATTTTGCCGAAACTAGCCGGTATGCCACGTCAAGGCAACTCGACCACCACGACGAATAAGGAACCATCAAGCAAAGGCATTGAATCCCAGCGCAGTCAACAGCCGTTTCAGTACTACTCCGAAGAGAAGTCCAGTACTCTGAACCATGTCACTTTCTCCGCCAGAAGAAAGTTGGAGCTGGCGAGCATTACGAGGGAATTGGTACTATCTATCATCATGTGATTGCATTTTTGATCCTTGTAGTGAAGATGAGCCGGACCGTGAGGAATGTACTTGAGACCGCAAGAAAAATGACAGTCATTTTCTTCTCCTTGGTCCCACATCTACGAAGTCTCCTTCCCACATCCAATCAATCATTCTCTTCTCCTTCTCAATCATTCTCTTCTCCTTCTCATCTCCCTCCAAGGTCGCGGAACTCAAATCTCCTCCACCTGGAAGTCCACTCGCGAGTCGTGCCAACACACCCAAAAGGCGGCGCTCTCAGAGCCCGCGCATGGATGGAACCGCATCACGAAGAGGAAGCCAGAGATCGGAGGCTAACATTATGCTGAAGGTTTCTGTCAAAGTGAACGTGAAAGCTACATTGATTCATGAAATAACCAAACAGCGAGAAGCCGTGTTTATTTTCTGCAAAATCCCGGCTCTATTCTAGCTGCAAGAAAAAAACATTTGCTCTATTCTAGAAGTTGTATCTCTTCTCCTCTAACCTTCCCGGTGAGCACAAGCGTCAGTTCTGCGCTGTCTTGCGACGAAAATTCGGTTCCGTTTGCAGTGGATGGCGCTTCGGATTCCGATACGATGGCGCTGTCCATTTCAGTGAGTTCTGCAGTGCATGCAGACAACATGGTATTGGTGGAGACATTCGAAGCGTCTGGGCTGAGTTGGATGCCAACCAGACTGGTGTGGTCAAACTAGAAGATGTGCACCCGCAAGCAGCAGCGACATTGAAAGCGTTCTATGAACAGTACTCGAGTTCTTCAGGGAAGTCGTTTCGTAGGTCCAATCCGAACCGAATAACATCATCACTTGAGTTTTTGAGATTTGGACTTTGCTTCTCTCTCTCTAGGTTACTGCAACCCAGTGTTCTTGAGTATCACTAGTGATTGTGATGTTAATCTCAAGCACAAAATTAAACCATGACTATGATCCCACAACATCACCGAACAACCCCAACCCTCCCAATCCCAATCACCCCCCAGGGTCCAAGCCAAAGCGAAGAACACTCTTGCTGCATGGCGCATCCTCGATCCGCACAACACACAACAAGTGGAGAAACATCAGTTCATTTCGAGGATTAAGAAGATGAACTACGAAGGAGACCCAGAACAGGTGTGGCCGTTTTTGCTGGCGCCATTCAAGAAGACACTGTCTGTTGACGAGTTTGACCCGGTTGCCGGTTTGGCCCAACGCCGTGGTGACGATGACATGTTGGCTTTGACCGAGAACTCGGTGAACTACAAGAGGGCGATGGTACAAAAACTATTTTTCGATGATTGACTATAAGACTCAAAAAAATGGATACGCTGTACAACTAGGTTTCTTGATGTCAAGGAGAATGATTGCAGCACCTGCTCAGTCTTATAATGACTCCAAAAGCCTGCATCCAAGATGTACTCCCAAATCTTTTTCCAGACCCTCAAAGCCCGTCAAGAGTTGGCTAAGGAACAAGGCCGCCACTTGCTCAAAACGATGTCTGCTCGTACTGTCGAGGAATTTAAGGATCTGCTGAAGAGGCGATATAGCAACCTTTGGCGTGCCTGGTTAAGGGTGTAGGTAATGCATCTTTGACGGCATCCTTGAAAGGTATCAGGGAGTATTAGTATTACAAGGGAATGCCCCCCCATACTTTTCAAGGATGCACTTGAAAGATGAACTACGGACCTTTCTAACCTGGCGTAAGGGTCTAGGTTGTGACGCCACCAAGAAACTGTCCTTTACCGAGTTCTGTCAGGCATGCCGTGACGTCGGGTTTCATGGTACTACATTAATTCGTCGTTGGGTCGTTTGCCAATTTTTATAGCGGTTTTGACCTTAATACAACAAGAAAAAGATGACATTGATTTTGACATTCTATCATCTCCAAATCTTCGACGCAACAAGTACGCAACATTTATATTTATTACCATAGTAAGTACTACTACTAACACTAGTAAGAACAACAACCACCTCCATAACCACCTTCTTTCAGGCAACGTGAAGGGCACTTTCATGGAGATGGATGATGACAATTCTGGCGTCATCTCTCTGAAAGAACTCGACGAACCTACCTACAACAAGATCTTGAACTTCCGCCGTCTCTGCATCGAAAAGAAGGGCTCCCTACTCGAAGCGTGGATCTGCCACTTCGATCTGAAGCACAGTGGGCGAGTGGAACTGCCGGAATGGAAGAAGAAGTGTGAGGAATTGGGCTACAAGGAGAGCGCGGAAGAAATGTTCCGCTTGCTGTTGCTGGAGGATCGCAACTTCATGAACGTGGAAGATTTTGACGGCAAAGTTGCAGGAGCAGTGCGGTTGGACGACTATCGCGCGTTGCTGGACCCGACGTACTTCTAGAACTCTACTTACTTCTAAGTAAGTAGAACTTTACGTTCACTCAGAAGTAGTAGTAGAGATCATGATCATGGACCCTTAATATTTTTTTTCATCAACTTGATGTATGAAGATTTCGGCATTCTAGCTAGTACAACACGAGTTGAAATTATATTTCGACATCACCATTAACACTACAGTCTACTCAATGCAAATGCATCCACTTAGATCAAAACAAACTCACACCTGTCGACAATCGGATTCAACTACAACAGTCGTGAGCTCGCTTTGGACGAATCCCCAACTGGCTCTCCTGAGAATTCGCCGTCTCCGCGAAAGGGTCCTATGGACCAAACCTTCGAGGAACGACAGGAGGAGACGATCAGAAGTCAATTAAAACGTGCTAAGGACATGGCGAGACAGAAATTTGGTACTGATTCTGAATCTTATATTTCATGATTATTCGTCCCTATTGGTTCTGCTTCTTTATGTTATTACTCAGAGGATAATTTTAGTTTGGTCTGCTCCACCAACATTATTCAGAAGATAATGAATCATTCTTTATGAATGAATGAATGAATGCAGTAGGGCTGCGTTTCAATTTCTCCTGCCAAGAAAAGCAAGAAGGTCTCTACGAAGCGTAAACGTAACTACAATGCCACGGAGGTGAAGGCCTCTCTCCTAGCAGGTTCTTTCAAGGTTCAAGGTTCAACCCTTGAATCTAGATGAAAGCCTCTCTCTTAGCAGGTTCTTTCAAGGTTCAAGGTTCAACCCTTGAACCTAGATGAAAGCCTCTCTTCTAACAGGTTCTTTCAAGGTTCAAGGTTCAAAACCCTCGAACCTAGATGAAAGCCTCTCTCCTACTGCACTAAAAGCTGTAGGGGCAGTAGCGTAGTTGTTAAGGAGATTAAGAACTCCCCCCTACGCCGGTAGCTACGCGGAAAATACGCAGGTAGGATTTGATTTATCGGAACTCGCTCGCAAAACACGCAGGTAAGTTTTGACTTATCGGAACTCGCTCGCACTACAAAAAAAAAAAAAAAAGCGAGATTAATTGGATTGTATTGTAATAGGTTCTTTCACTTTCCCTCTACATGATCCAACCTCAACACAACTCACAACACAACTGACAACACAACAGCCATGCTCCGCCGTCGTGCTTCTTACCTGGACGCTGGTGAAGATCTGGGTCCTCAGGATATGCACTCCTTCAAGGCCATGCTGAAGCGTAAGTTTGGATCGGTTGCTCGTGGTTGGCGTGCAGGTATGTGCCGCGACAGCTGCAACGAAGGTGGAAAACTGGCTTTCAACGAGTTCTGTAATGCCGCTCGTGCCTTGGGATATGTGGGGAACTTGAGTTATCTCTTCAAGACGATGGATGACGATGGTAACGGTCGCATCTCTTTGGATGAGTTAGATCCGGATGCCCAACGCAGAATCGACACCTTCAACAGGCTGTGCTGTCAGAAGTACGGAAATCTGGTGAACGCCTGGAAGAAGGGCTTGGATGAAGACAAATCCGGTCGCTTGGAATTGGATGAGTTTATTAGGAAGTGCGGGGAATTGGGGTAACTTTTTAATATTAGAGTTGGATTTTGAGTTCATGAGGTCATCGTCAGGATTTTGAGTTCATGAGTTCATCGTCAACATCTGAAGATTATCTTCATGATGGGACAAGAACAAGATCATCTATGAAACCTCTTTGCCTCCTTCCAGATACCCCGAAGACCCCAAGCTGCTGTTTAACACGATGCTCCTCGAGCAGGGACGGCAATACCTGACAATGGGAGACTTGGATCCGTTTTTGATGAAAAACTATCTCTCTGGACACCACGAGCTCATCTTGTTAAGGTCAGCTCTTATCCATCCTTCTCGGCATCTCGGTACCCTTTTCCCTTGTATTCTCATGAAATACAAGGTAAAAGGGGTCAAGATGAGGGGGCCGAAGTGCAATCTCGCGGACTCTAATCTTGGCGCCAAAATTGACTTCCGCTGACCGCATGCGCATGACATTTCAAGAACGTCAGAGCCAGAGTTTCTCTGCACGATTGGCCAACTTCATGGGCTTGGAAAAGAGGGAGGCGCTTGTGAAGTACTTTCTTCTTTTGTCAGTCTTCTTTTCATTGTGTTGCTGTCAGAGTCACTAGTTGATGGGTTGCAAAGCAAAGTTGGTTATGCAGAGAACGCAGCAAATTTTGTTCAATGAAGATCTTTGTTTCGCGAAGACGCGACCACTTATTATTCCAAACCACAGAGCCGAAAAAGAAAAGAAGGCTGCTATGTTGGCTGCCAAATCTGAGGAAGGATTCAAGCAGCAGATTGTGAGAAGGCACGGCTCTATGGCTCGCGCCTGGCGATACGGTTTGGATAGCGATGGAAACGGTAAACTTATTCTCTAGTAGGCTTTTCATGGGAAAGATGTAGATTTTTCATTAGATGAGAATTAGAATAAGTTCCTAAAACAACTAGGTACGTCGTTTATCTTCCCTCTACTCACCACGTAGGTCGCCTCTCCTTCAACGAGTTTATGCAAGCTGCGCGTACTCTCGGTTACGCTGGAAATATGAAGACCCTCTGGGTCGTCCTCGGTGGGGAAGAGATGGGCTTCCTCGGTATGCAACACCTCGACAAACCGCTCAAAGACGACTTAGACGCTTTCAAGAAGTGCCTCTTGGAACGCTACACCACTATCGTCGATGCTTGGGCAGCCTTGTTGGACCTACAGCCTGGCCAAACCAAGAACGATGAGATCGATTTCGATGAGTTCAAGGAGATATGCAGTATTGTTGGCTTCGAGTCTAAGTCTCAGAGTCTGAAAGACTTCTTCGGCAAGCAGTTGATCGCTGAGTCCCATCGTAGAGCGTTGATCTTGTCAGATTTGAAGATCTTGATGTTGGAAATGGACAAAAAGACTTACAACGAGCAGTGGTTTGGAGGGGCGGACAGGGCCAAGGAGTGGATGAAGACCTATAATGCGCATAGCGGGAAGCAGCAGACGGTATTTTTGGAAGTTTTTAGAACTGAGTTTGCAGATGTTGCTGTTCTTGTCGTTGTGCCGCAGGTACTCTAAGTAAACTCCCAAACGACATCCTTCGACATCTCACCCACAATCAATCACAGGTTGCCGCCGAAATCGCCAAAGAGAAGGAGGAGTACGAGAAGAAGATGGGGGCGATTATTGCGAAGTCTAAGGAGGGTTTCAAAAAGATGGTTTTGCACCGATATGGCTCGCTCTTGCGTGCCTGGAGACAGGGTCTGGATACGGATGGCAACGGTACGACCAATACTATCTTATGCTCGAAGTTCGTCGATGTCGAAGTCTTTACTTTAGGGTGACATTATTTTAGGGTCTCAGGCGAGCATCTTGAATCCATTTTTTTAATTACGCTCATCACAACTCTTCTCTTCGTGCCTACATTATGCTTTCTCCTCAAAAACCGCATCAGGCCGTCTCTCCTACAACGAATTTATCATGGCTGCGCGTACATTCGGTTACACAGGAAATATCAAAAACCTTTGGGAGTCACTCGGGGGATTCGAGACAGGTAAATACTTGTCACCTAGAGCTGCATGGTCCAGAACCGAGCTACTCAGCTTTTCGATTAGAGGAAAGACTTCTGACTATCGGGGTGCTTCACTACATAGCACGCTTTGAATCCCATCAGCTTTCTTCTACCAGCTACAGCTTCCTCCTCCCCACACACCCTACAGGCTTCCTCGGTTTGGCTGCGTTTGAGCCCGATCTCAGAGATGACGTGCACGCTTTCAAGAACTGCCTGCTCGACAGGTATGGATGCATCATTCTCTCATGGGAAGGCATGCTTAGGGAGATCAAGGAGGAGACGGGTAATAGAATCCTTTTAGATGAAAATCCTTTTAGATGAGAATCCTTAGATGAGGTGGTGGATGATGAGAATCTAGAAGACAGAAATAGAATCCGTGCTGTCTTTTAGATGAGAATAGGCACCGCCGTGCCTAATCTGCTTCGTTTTCATTGCAACTCACTGACAAATGACAATAGGAAAGACGACTAAAAAGGCATGAGAGGCACAATAGTAAAACCACACGCCGCGGCTATGAAGCTTTGTGTATAACAAGGTAAATCCTCTTGCTATGACGTTGCCAAAGGAATTCAACCACTGCACAAATCACAGGTAAGACAAAGCCCGACGTCGATTGGGAAGACTTCAAGTTAGTTGTTGGCAAAATCGGCTTTACACCGAAGACCTCCTTGAAGAAATTCTTCCACAAAGAGCTGATTGCTGAGGCAGGCCGCACAAGGTTACTGCTGGAGGATTTGGACGTGCTGATGATTGAGCTCGACAGGAAGCAGTACCAGACTCAATGGTACCATTTGCGTTTTTGTTTTCAGTGTTTTTTCTTCTAAGGCTACTCTCTCATTTTTAGGTTTTCTCGGCATGACAGCATAGAAGTATATTTTTGTCAGAGTCGAGCATTCCCGAACCCGCCTCACCCTTCCAGGTACGGTTCCGTCGAAGCTGCGAAGAGTGCCGCTTTGTTGAAACACGGAACAGGAACTCTGCACAGGACTAAGTCTAACGTTTTGGAGCTTCAGAGACGGCAGAAGACGATGGACGCAGCAATGTTCGACTCAATGAAAACGGATGAGATCAATTATGGAAATCGTGTTGGTGTAGTATTCCATGGCGAAATAATCACTTCACTCCGATCTCGAAATACTCACGATTTCGCTCCGCTGTTCCCTATCCGGTGATTATTGTCTTCAAAACCTTCCCTAGTACGCCTCTACCTCTAACCCCCAAAGCGCGTATCGAAGACCATGGGACCCACCGTAAATACCGAAAAAAATCCTCGATTCCGAAGCAACAGTATGCAAGCGCTCCAAAGTAAGAAGAGAATGGGCAGCAGTGGCATTCCCGCTGGACGCAGTGTCCGTAGTCAGTCACACAGCACGGCGCGCAGAGAATTTACCATTGCGCCAGATGAAATGCCGGAAGAATTATGGCCGTTTGACCCCTACTACTCCCTGACATTATCTCTCGATCACAGTCACAGATGTGCGTGTGCCCATTTTTCCGTGCAGCATATTTTTAGATCTTTCGTGAGAATTTTTGAGTAGATGTTTCTCTGTCTGAATGTGAATGGATCCTCTAATCGTCGCCCCCGCTCCAGTCGAAGAAAAGCCAGCCGTAGTCGTGGAAAAGCGTGCACCATCTAAGGAGGAGCAGAATCCTTCGCTTGCGCTTGACGAGGCGGCAGAAGAGGACTTAGCCAGCACCAAGCCAGCACCAAAACCTAAGCGATTGGGTAAAGGCATGCGATCGATGACCATGAGAATCGAAGAAATGCCACAGGATCTGGATGAGGTATGAAGAGGCGTTTTTGATGCTCGTAGTGTGTTGAAGTGGTGTTTCGGCTGTTGTCTTTCAGCATGATGAAGATAGGAGATCCAGATCAATTCCCAAGAAAGAGTTCATGAAAGTGAAGAGCTGTTGAAGAAATAATGAAAAAAGATCTGTGGTTTCGTTGCTAATGCGCATGCAGTTCTACTACCCGTAGTCATCTATCCCCGAGACCAACCCCCACCTTCATTCTCCGCTGACGACAACGCGATTGCAGCAGCATTAAAACCAGTTGTGGATGAGGCGGGTCTCTTCGACCATCTTCTTACAGAAGAAGCAACTAAATCTGACGAGGTAGTAGAAGAAAAAGATCCTTACGCCGAAGATGACTTCGAGGCGGATGATGCGCCAGTTGTTGCGACAGTGGCTGACGTGCCAGAAGTAGAAGAGGCACCAGCTGAAGTTGCTGCTCCTGTGGATGAATCAGCTGCAGTTTCTGCAGGTGAACCAGCGCCAGCGGCTGCAGAAGAAGAAGAAGAAGAAGAAGCTACTCCTCCTGCACCAGCAGCAGCCGAAGAAGAGGAAGAACCAGCTGCTGAAGAGGCACCTGCGGCAGCGGAAGCGGCTAAGGAGGAAGTTGATCCCCTTGGCGCAACAACGATGGCTGAAGATACACTAGTAGAAGGCGATGCGACAGTGACAATGGGAGAAGATGCTACACTAGCTGAGGGTACGACAATGGCGGAGGCGACAGTCGAAGAAGCAGCTCCGACTGAGGAACCGGTAGCAGAGGAGGCAGCGCCAGCGGTGGAGGAAGAGCCAGCTGCTGCCGCGGAGGAGGCACCTACTGTAGCGGCTCAAGAACCAGCAGCAGAAGAGGCTGCTGCACCAGCTGAGGCAGACCCAGCTGCAGCTGAGGAAGCACCGGCAGCGGCTGAAGAAGAGGCTGTACCAGCTGAGGCGGCACCAGCGGAAGAAGCTCCAGCAGCTGCTGAGGAGGCGCCAGCTTCGCCAGCAGAGGAATACGCTGAAGAATTCGAGAAGGAAGAATAGATCTAAAGATTGACGTAAAGGTATCAGTAGTCATATGTGGTTATACTCATGTGGAACAAGGGTACAGATAGCAGGCTAAAAGACGGATTACAGAACTGACGCTAAAAACTAGAATGAAGATGAACTATCTTACGTTTACAAAACACAACAGAAATATTGACTTCGACGTCGTTCATGATCATAATTGAACTCTAAATCTAATCTACACTAAGTGATATCGATCCCAAGATGCGACCATCTCTATCTTACAACTAGGCAAAGTTGTCAATATTAACTAGCTCAGCAAGAACTTTAAGATCAGAGCACTCTGCTTGTCCCAATCACTGAGGGAGTGCCTCTAAGTCGTAAATTGATCATAGCAAGTCAGCTACTTCGCAAGTACTATCTACCTACTGAACTTCTACTAGACGCTTCGGCGTTTGAAATGCAGACTACTGACAAAGAGGAGAACTACAACAATGAGAACAATTATTCAGTCCAAACGCAAACACAGAACTGCACACACGACTTGGATTTTCGATACAACCATGCAGCCGTATACACGAATCATTATTCGAATGGACGCCATCGCCATGTGGGGACACATAGCTGATCCTTCTGATAGGGTCGTCAGTGGACCGACCGAACCTGAGAATAGATAGCAACTTCAAGCAGGAGCAACACATCTAAATTACAGAGATCGTCACAATGTCATACTTACACCAGAGCAACAAGATTTGCACAGGAAACATGAATTATTTAGATCGGGAACGGAATTTCTACTAGAATAGCAACACCAGCTGAATAACCTGGGTGATGAACAGTTAACGCGCCAAATACGCAGCTGCGCAGAATTTCATATCGTATTGAAGGATAGTGATCAACTAGAGTGAACAGCTACACCAAGGGCACAAGAACAGGCACGATAATCATGCATATCAGGACCTTCTAAATGAGAGTATCAGGAAAGAGCGGAATTCTAACATCAGTAAGATTTAGGAACGGTGTAACAAGTGGCAATTGGAACAAGAGTCTATCTATTTCAATGGGCTCACACAAGAGCTCCCCATCTTCTAATGATTGATCCTCTGAAGATTGTACAATAAAAGGTTGGCAATGCAACTAGGTGTTAACTATTATAGATCTAGTCTACAATGGACTCTCAACAGTCACAGGGCTTTTCCTCACAACCTAAATTCGGGCTTAAAACCTCGAGATCACAACTAGCGTCGCACTGAGTCGAGATCTAAAAAATCGTGCTCCACAGGGAAAGATGCCTTACAAAAAGCTGCTCGCGCATCGAGATCAGCCCTCGGAAATCTAAATCCTGTCTCAGTGTTCGTAGTGCCGGATCGATCTGTCTTCCAAAGGGTCGTAGAACAGATCCAAACAGGAATGAATCTATCTGCAGAAGTCAAGAAAGTTCAGACCGAGCTCGAAAATGAGCCTTTTGTTGTGCTGCGACGCAAGGGATCGGTGAAGATCAGTGATCGTTTGTCTGACGCCGAATCTGTCTAGAGAAGATCTAAAGTCCTGGACTGATCTAAATGTAGGATCACTTCCTATGGAAGTGATAGCGTAACAGCTCATACTTCACCCAAGTGAAGTATGAGCTGAGTCCCTAGGAATGGCCAACACTGCTACATACACAATCATTATTATGGCTGTTACCATGTCGACTCTGTGTGTTGCTTTGCAGAGTCCTAAAAATGAGAGAACCACAAAACAGTCACATTTACAAACAAACTTTCAATTAGCAAGACCTGTGATCATGAGTATGATTGCTGCTATCTTGGGTCCATCACTAGGAGATCATGGAAAGTAAACTGGATCGGAAGACCTTGAGATCCGCGTGAGGATCCTCGTGCCTTTTTTGTCTGGAAGTTGCTTTGTGTGCGAGAATGATGGCGAAGCAATTCAACAAAGAAGAGCTTCTCTCTGATGACCAATTGAGCCTCAATTTTTTCCTGAAGATATCACTGATTCAAGGAATTCATCTTCTGATCTTCTACGACATCTCTAGTTCATCGCTGTGCTGCAGTAAATTGGGGTATCCTGCGGTCTGCTCCATACTTCGATTTTTAAGGAGGACATCTTTGTTCTTTGATGACGACAAAAGGCGATGATTTTGCAATCGGAATGTGATCGTCTGGCGCATATTGTCAAAGAATGAGACAGGTTAACTTCCCGTCGGGCCCTTGCGTTCCTGCATGAATTGTAATGATTCTCCAGATCATTTGTCCGTCTGTGGGAAGGCTACTCCTTTTTGTACTTCTGCGTGCGGGTCTGAAGTCGTTTCGTTTATCATGTAAACTATTTGTGATTGTGCAAAATATGTACTTGCAAAATTGAAAATGCCCAGTGAGGGGTCTGATCCTTTTGCCTCTTGTATATTTCGATGGCTTCTATTGGCACCGGAAGGAATACTGGTCTAGCAGATATTGTGTTCATGCGCTAGAACAAACGACTCAAACCCAAACGCCAGTGACGAACCCTGGGGGATGCGCTTTTTAGGTAAAAGAATAAGAGGACATCCTGGACAGGCACATCTTCGGGATGCGCCGGCGTGTGTCACGCCTGCCGAAATAAACTCTGGGCTCCTGGAAGTGCCCCGCGTGACCCTCTCAGCGGACCTCGATCACAGGTACAGGAATTTTCTGCGCGAGCACGAGATTGCTGCAGTGGATATCGAAAATGAAATACGGACGGGTGCGGTAAAAGTTTTAGCCACGAAAAAGCAAGTGTCCGAACGTACTAGAAACGCCTATAAGGCCCACGAAGCGACATCAAACCTTTGTGGTCTTCATGTTGAGGCGGCAGATCCGCTTGCTCTCGCTGCGGACCGAAGCGGCTTTCCGCCTGCGCTCTTCGAAGAGCAGGTGTTGCGCTACCCAAAATGCCACTTCGATTTTCAAAGCCTCGTCCGAGAGAATCTGCTCCGGGTGGATGGGTTTGAGCAGTATCAAGGCAAGTCTTGGGTCAGTACGGGGTTAGGCAGTAAAAATGCGTCCACCCGGAGAAGTTCGGCGGCCGCACCGAATGTGCCGTCAGTAGGCCTCGACGCGACGGCCTTATCACCTTCCACGACGGCAAACTCGGCGCGCGAGTGGCAAGCCGCGGCACAGAGCTTGCATAACCGCGTGCGCTGTTGCAAACCTTTGATGGACTTGTACGAAGCTTTCATCGCGGCTGTGATTGGTCCGCAACTCATAGAAGACATCTATTCTACTACATCACAGAGGATTACTGAAAGGGAGACAAAAAGCATGAATACTTCTGATACAAGTATGATTGCGAAAAGAAAAACGCCGGGCGAAGAGAACGACAGCTCGTGCTCATCGAAAGAACGAGGCGAAACTTGTAGTGAATCCATGGAAACGGGGACAGGAGATAACCCTGCAACACATTCAGCAAGAGAAGAAGAATGCGTGACACTTTTATATCAGTATCCGCCAACGCTTCGCGTCTTCTGCTGCGAGGCAATCGAAGTTCCTGCGAAGAACAACAGCTCTGCTGCTACAGAAAATTATCAGGATGATATGCGCTCTTTGACAGTGAAGGGCCCAGGCGAAGCGAAACCTAATGAATGTTTGTCGGCCACCGGTATTAACCGCACTACCGCTGCTGCTACAAAAGAGAGAGGAGACGATGCCGCTGCAGCGACAAATAATCCTTTTACCACGGGAGGTGATCCTAGTAAAGATGAACTCGATGCCCGTGGTCCTCCTATGAGACCTAATGAACAAGTCGATGCTGCTGCTCCACGAAAAAAGTACAGGTCACTGGGCCGCATGCACAATGATTTGGAGTATAACCATCAGATGGGTGAGGTCAACTATTGGATGCCTTTGTCTGACACCAATATAGAGAACACGATGTGGGTGGAGTCACAATATTTAAAGGCGGATTGGCGACCCATCTTGCTCTCCCCGGGTGAGACAGCTGCACCTCCCGTCAGGAGATATTCTGGCTGCACATCGCCAGCAAAGTCTGCCATATCTGCCGAGCTGGCTTTGAAACAGACCCCTAGCAAAACCACCTCCTTAGACTCCCCTTCCACTACAATGATGACCTCTACTGCTACCAGAAATGAGGATGGTGAAAGTCCTGAGCGCAATTCATCGTCGCAGATGGTTGACCATGGCTGCGAAAAAAATAGTTCTCCCTCGGGTGAACCTGCATCAACTCTGGACGCGAAGAATTACCGCACTGTAACTACCACTACCGAATATGCTGAGGTCCTCCGATTTCATGGCACCAGTTGCAGGCATTTCACACGACGCAATGGAAGTGGGGTGATACGCGTGTCAATGGATTTTAGGTGTGCGTTGGAAAGTCATTTTGACCCTAATTTTCGGACAGCTTTCAGTAACCATCAGCATGAAAGACGAAAGATGCGTTTTAAGTTGAATTATTTGCCGTCATCAAAGGACTATGCATCTCCATGACGCTTAATTATTCTAACTTTCGTATGCGCAGATATACGAAGCCGTGTGAGATTCACTGGCACAGCGAACAATTATTACCATTTGTTGCTGCAAAGGTGGTGTTCTGATTTTTGATATCGTTTACTTGGCTGGAGAAATGGTCTGTGTGATGATCAACAGAAATCCACGGACTTTTGATACGAATCACTATTTTTCAATACTGAGCGAGAGCTATCTGATCAACATCCGACCAGAAAGAAGACGTCGAAAATATTTTAGTGCGCGTGCGTGCACCTGTAACTTAGGTACTAAAGATATGACGGTTTAAGTTCAAGTGGGTTTTTTTTTATCAGTTACACGAGAGGAAAAAAAATGGTTCAAATGCCAGCCCCGTGTCGTTTCTTGTTGCATGCACTTCTCCTTGCGTGCATCTGCCCTGTTGCGACCGCGCAACTCCGCATAGTGGACGTGGAGGCGGACATCCGAGACCTCGACGTCGGCGACCTCGATGACGTCGGCGCTGACTTGCCCAGCAATGTGCGGGATCAGATATTGCAGATGAAGCAGCAACACGAGATGTTTACGTCTGCGGCCAGCGCAGGAGGTAGTGCAAAACACGTCGATCCCTCAGACTTAGTCCAAACTATCGGTGGAGGGCAAACGATCATGTCCTTCGCAGTTCTGAAAATGGACTATGCCGAAAAACAAGACCGCAATGCAAGAGGCTCTCACGACTTGGCAAATCAGTGGCAAGCATTGTTGGAGACAGGTAGTTGAAAAACGAACGATCACTATTTAATTGTGGTTAGTATAATCGTGGAGAACTTATGCTCAGGTACGGGAACGATTAGTATCTCTAGTGGATAATTTATGATTTCCTCAGATCATCTTTTCTGTTTCAGTTTTTCGTCCAAATCAAAGTTATAGATCAGTAGTTAGTTTCACAATAATTGAACTTTTTCTTTTCTGATGCTTGCCATAGTTATTCTCTCGTCTCCCTCACCAAAACAAGATTGTCTTATAAATATCTTCTACAATGAATCGCAGGTGGTACTGAGGCCAAGTTCTATGCAGTGGACCCAGATCGGATCTTGATTGTGACCAAAAGTAACTTGGCATTGCAAACGGTGAAGGATTTCGTTCTCGGGTATACAGAGTTGGTGGATTTTTTCGAAAGCAATCAACAAAAGTTCTATCCTGCGGGTCGCACAAGAGAACTTGTAAGCGACGACTACAGGCGGCGCCGCGGAGATGCGTTAGGCTGGAGTCAGAGGTATATGCCCGAAACTGAGCGACAGCCGCGTGTTACGAAGCCCGCAGATGCAAGTGTCGAGGGCGAGTCAAAAGCAGCTGATACGAGCACTGGGAGAAGCAGTGGACAAGAAACTAGAAATACTAGGAATAGAATAAATTCAAAAGACAAATCCTTTACTTCAACAGGGGCACAGAAAAGCAGTAAGACAAAAAAGAGGAAAAGCACAAAAACGGAACTTTGAGTAATATATCTTCTTGCTTTCGACAGTTCTACCTTTCCCAAACCAATTCTTGTCATGGAGAAAGTAAGAAAAAAGTCTATCGCTACGGAGCTCTTGTTTGACTAGGGCGATCTTCAGTCTAGCTGTTTGTTCTTTTCAATTGCAAGGGGATTTTGTTGTTTGTTCAACGGACGAAGTATGAAGAATTCCTCAAAGGAGTGTTGGCCATGTAGGTGGCGCCGCGCTTGAAAAAATTCGAGTGTTATCTGGATCTTGAACCAGAATGAGAATCGTGCGATATACTTCCAGTACCAGGGGTACCTTGAATAGTTTCTCTTGGGTTATGGATTATCAATTTGATAAATACTGTACGGAATAACATTTGAAATTTTCGTACTCACAGAGCTGAAACGCTTGCACCATAATACTTCGCAGAGCAGGTAGTTATATCATGACAGGCAAAGTGATAACACCCGAAAAAGAGCAGAATGTGATAACACCGATAGAGATTTTAAAAACAGAAATCGTGTTTCACCAGCTGATCATAATGGAAGTCTCTTGGACATAAAAGACCATAATTCACGTGTGATTTCACGAGGACAAATTTTTCACACTGTAAACCACCATGGTGTCAATGTCGACCTTACCCGCGGACGCGCGGTTGCGGAATTTCATCTCTAACGGAGACCCCGACACTGACCCTTTTCAAGGACACAGTGCAGAGAGCAATATCGAAATTCCAGAGGAGATATGCGACTTGGCGGTAGACTACTACGGAAAGCGACTCGCCGTGGCTACTCCATCAGCAGTTCTCGTGTATCAAATCGCAGCAGCTGGTTCTGCATCTGGGGACATCCTGTCGAAAATCGCGACAGGAACAGATGACGCAACACTTCTAGCAAGACTCGAAAGTCCAGACGTATAAGATTTGATTTCTCGATCTTGAAGCTTTGCCGTACAACAATTTCGACTTGTTGATTATTCGAAGTATCCATTTTCATTTTATCGTGAAGAGCATTTGCTTTGTCGCAATTCTGACTCCATATTAAATGCTTCTGTTTTATTCCTACTCTGTGCTTGATCTCCTTCTTACAGATTGCCGGTCCCCTGCAGCAAATAGGCTGGTGTGACCCGAGTCAAGGAAGTATGATAGTCGCCTGCGGTCAGTGCGGCAGCGTAGTTGTGTATCGCGAGACATCGCCGCGAGGCTTTTCTTTGGCATGGAAGGAAAAGATTGAAGGTGCCGCGACCTCTGTGCAATTTGGTCCTAAGGAGTTTGGTATGCTTTCCATTGCTGTGGGTTCAACAAGTGGTCTTGTGACGATTTTTGACAACAGCGGTGGGTCTCTAGCACGCACCGGCGTGCTGAAAGCGCACCTGAACGGTGTTTCGTCGCTCTCTTGGTCCACGCCTATTTCCCCTGCCACGTTGGCGTCTGGACCCGCAGTGCAATCTGGGTACTTGATGCCGGCCAACGCACCAAGACGGCTGGTCACCGCCGGCTCCGACTGCAACGTAAAAGTGTGGAGATACCACAGCGAAGATAAGAAGTGGGTTGAAGAATGTGCGTTGCCCGGAGGAGACGGGATCGTAGCGGAGGACACAACGCCGGCTGAGCACCGTGGGCCGCTCCCGGATGGCGGCGCCGAGCGTCCGGAGGGGCCACCAGCACTGCCCTCACACGACGCATGTGTGAGAGCAGTAGCTTGGCGACCGAACGTTGGTATTCCCAGCAATTTTCTTGCGTCCGGCGCAGAGGACGGCTCTTGCAAAATCTGGGTGCAGGAGATGGAGGGCCAACCATGGCGCAAGGCGTCCGAGATTAGGCACGACACTCCAGTGTACCGCGCGCACTGGTCTGTGACCGGACTGTGTCTTTGCCTTTCGATTGGCGACGAAGCTGTGTGTATCTACAAGCAAAGCGCTAGTGGAGAGTGGTTGCGCGTTGATGGCACCCAATCAATAGAAGACTAAGTCTCCTTTGAGACAAGACCACAACTCTTCCCCTTTTCAACAGCTTCTCGGCAGTTGTTCTGAATGTTACACCCAAGACCTCCCTTGATTGTTTCTTCCTCGAAGAGGGTTGACAAAATATTATGACAGAGAGTTGTACTATATATGTACACGACCTTTCAACCCGCCAAAATATCAGGATGTCTTTCCCGCTCGTTGCTCGTCAGCAACCTCTCGCTTTGCTAACGTCAGAACGCCCCTGTCCAATTCCAGAAAAGGTTCCATAGCGCCTCAAGATAATCTGAGGGAAATATTAAACCGAGGAAGCAAAAGTGGAGCTGGAGCTTTCCACCTGTGTCTCCGGTACCAGCTGCAGGCTTGTTCATGATCTTTAGACGAATGCAAAGCACTTGATTGCACAATGACTGAAGAGGAGAGTGGAGCGAATGGCCGCTGTTGAGCGAATGTGAGTCTTGATTTTCCGAAAAGATGACGAATTGCCATCTTGTCTAATCCTGCTCTTAGTTCTTTTCATTTGAAGAGAATGAGACGCTTTGCCAAAAATCTGTACCAGTTGAATGCGATTGAGTCATGATTATACTGATTGATGCTTCAATCATTATCACCGAAGAAAAAACTGATATTACTCAATTTTTTAAACCAACGCCTCCATTTGTAGTTGTTTTGGATGGAGAGTGCCTGCTCCAGGATTCAATAAAGAGTGGACATTGATGCGTGCACAAATGTCTCTAGGCCCCATGGAAACCTGAAGGACGCCGCACCGCAGATTCGCCTGAAGTGCTGCAGCTGTTTATCGTTGCTACAGGTTCTTACCAACGACGTCTCTTGCAAGAGGCGTGGCTGACGCTGAGATAACGACTAAAATAGCCTTACTAGGACGTCTACGCACAGATTAGTACGACTAGGATCGCACCGTTGATTCCTCGTATGGCATACACCTGATTAACGGCTCCGCATGTGGATTCCTATCCGTAGACGAAGCGACGATGTCGAATGTTAGCAAAGCGTTGGAAGGCCTCGAAGGAGAGGCGCGGTCACGCAAGATTCAGGAGCTGTATCCCCGAGAATGGGCGATATTTCGCCAAATTGATGTGAACAGCGATGGCTACGTGTGCGAGAGCGAGCTGGCCCTAATGTGCCGCCAAGTAGGAATACACCCTATGGTGTCCAGGGACATCGCACGCCAACTCTTCGCCGACGTGCTGCGAACCAAGAATTACAGGGCTCGCCTTCAGAGTGCCTGCAAAGAGGATTATGATCGCAGTGATGTAGTTTTCCCCTTGAACTTTTGTGTACTAGCTCTATACTTTTGTGTAGGCGTTGTTCGCTGGAGATTTTTCTCAAAAATGTGATGGACCGTATATTTTCGTCACTGATTACGCCCAATGGAAAATAGATATCCTTGGGATGTCGCGTTTGCGACTAGGTGAAGTAGCTAGAAGAGACCACATGCTATATTGATTTTCTACATCTTTGGATGATCTTCTACATTCATATTAGTATTGACGACGGATTCTCAGGAATGCGTCGAACTCTTTCCGACGGACTGTTCGGTGACACTGCATCATTATGGACGCGTCGAAAACATTTGTTAAAACTTCTTTTCAAGTGAGGATGAGACGAACTGAAGTAGTACTGATTGTTCAGAAGTGAAAAGTGATTTCACCCTCCACCATTTCTAAACCAGCCTCCCCTAGCAAGCGGCAGCCCCGACAAGATCCCGCCACGGCTCAGTAGCAACGCTGCTGCAGTATTGTCGCAGGGTAGTCCACAAAATGCACGCGAGGGCTTCACGGCGAACGCGCCACCAGCTAGTGCCAGTAGCGGAAATTCCTCGTCAGCAGAGGCTGAGGACGCTCCACGAGATACGGTCATAAGAGAGACCTTCAGATTTCTCGCCAACGGAACTACAGCACATTACACGACAATCATCACGGAGAACGAGACGGAGGACGGCAAAGAAAAAGCGCTCCCACACGTAAGAAGTTTACCTAAATTTCGAGATTTGTTAATATCTTCTTCACTTGGCCAAAAGTGGTGTTTCTGTTAGATTAGGTTTCCATTTCCCCCTACTTGCTAGTTCTATTTTTTCTTCTCACCGAAAAAAAAATCGAAAATTCTACATAGGCTCGAAGTTCAGCGAGCAGCAGCTCTCTGCTGGAAAATGAACCTGGTGTTTGCTTCGAAGATATGCTCGAAATGTTCGACGAAATTTATGCAGTGAGGCGTATGGCAAGAGAAAAGCAATGGAAACGAACTATAGGAATCGGAGTAGCGGGAAACGTTGCTGGCCATATGGAACAGGCAGGTGAAGCGGATAAGACTCCCACGAAACAAGAGGAACAGGTAATAAATTTTCTAGGTCGTAGTTGCTATTCTACTAATGTCGTATATCGTCTGAACGAGTTGTCTTCGACTGACTCGAGCGCCTGATCCCGCTCTGACATTGGGTCGTTGTGTTTCTCATGCAGCACATTAGAATAAAAAGTGGTTGTCCTGGCCAACTGCTGTTGACAATATCTTTGTGGTTCCACACAGGTGAAAACGCCGGCTGCTATTTTCGCTTTCTATTTGCCGGACGGGTCGACTCAGCGAGAAATTCTAGAAACAAATTCGACTACTGCAACTCGCAGCGTGCTTGAGCGGTTCGGGTTCACGGTGTCGCGACGGATTCAGACGTTGCGGGACGTCTCTCCAAGAAAAACGTCAACGGATCCCTCCTTGCGAAAAGCCCGCATCAGTGCTGACTCGTTGGATACCAAGCACCCGCAGTCACCAACCTCGTTTCAACCGTTAAGTCTTTTATCTAATAATTTCTTGTCTTCAAGAACTGAGAACTTTGTTGATTGTTCTTAGGATATTCTGATTCTGTACTACAGGTCACAACTTGTTGTGCATCTATGTTCACGGGTTATAGCGGAGGTCAATGTCATCATGCCTGGAGAAGTGTCAGGGAGCCGTCTTAAGCTCTAAGTCCTGACCGTCGAACAACAGTGGACGCTTTGCAAGACAAGGAAACCGACTCACCGAGGAGCTCCAAAGAGTCACTAGCGAGTTTGGATCGACAAGAAAGCACCGACATTACACATTTAAGGCCAGGGAGTGAGGGAATGAGTAACGGCTGCCTCTTCTTCTCTGATCATTTTGACGACTACGCCAATGGGCGTTTACTACATCACGGTTAATGGACGACGAGAGTTGCACCAGAGAAGCTCCAGCTTTATTCAAATTGGTTTTTTTTGTCTTTAAGAAAAAGCCAAAACTTGGACGATGCCAGGACACGGGAAGACTATGACGCTTTAGACGCGTTGGACGACGACGACGAGGAGCCCGACATTCCAGCCCTGGTGAACACGGCGAAAAAATCAATTAGCAACTTGGAACGAATGCTGGAGAGGCAGGAACTGCGAAGAGGCAGTAAGTCTTTGGGAGAGGCGCTAGAACGTCTCACACGCTTTCCTGTCACTAACGCGGTCATCTCGTATCCCCACGACGGCGGCAATGTGCAGGTGCATGAACAACCTACTCAATAAGTACTTCAAAGCTGCGATATCATGAAACGGATTTTTTTGGCTTGTTTTGGATCATCTATTGCAGGACTTCAAATTCAAAATTTCAAAATCAAAACTTCAAGTCTGTTTTCTAGCAACAGCTGCCACGACTAGACACTCATCGTAGATGTTATTTGCATACTTCCAATCTTTCTGCTCGCCCGCTCCAGGTCGAACCCGAGGTTGCTTTGTATTGCGACATCTGGTACAACACGTCGGGCGATCCAGTCTACCGTAGTTCTAAAGCGAGTCCCGCTAAGAAGAAACAACGGCCGGTGACAGTAGAACGACTCGTGCCTCGAAAGATCGCTGCTTTCAACGATTGCTCTATTCGTCAACTTGACGGCAGCACGAAGTTGTCCGAAAAGAAGAACTGGGGACACGGATCCAAACTATGCTGTTAATGTTCTGCATTTTCTCTATGTAGGATGAGATATTGGAAGCGCACGAAAATAGAAGTTCGACTACTTTCTTCATCCTTGTCTTGTTCGCACTCTGTATAGCAGGTACACGCTAACATCGATCATGATAAATCTGACCTCTAATACCTGGCATCTCGTTGAATAGTTTTCGACTGCAGGATCCGGACAAGGATTTTTCGCCAGAGGGCTTAGCACAACGCCTGGTTTTGGTAAGCTATGTCAAACGTGGTTCGCAGATACACCTCTATACGCACCCTGCCCCTGCACGGAATTACCTTCTCTATTACAAGCCCCTGCTCGCGTGGATCACGGAACAGATGAACTTTCAGGGCGACCAAGACAAGTGGGAGGTAGTTAGGTTTTTTTTTGGAAATACGCGATACATAATTTTTCGATAATTGCGGATCAAGTAAGTTCTACTTATGCAAAAAGTCATGAAAACTTTTCATAAAACAAGGATGTAAACGAGCTTCTTGAAGCGTCGGAGTACCCGATGTCGTGCTGGATCGCATTGGGCGCTGGAGAATACACCGAATGGGGCCAGAAGAATTTCATGCGGCCGCAAGACGAGGCAGTAGTGATTGTATATGACGAGGAGTTTTTTCCAGCGGGACCGTCAGAAATGAAGATCAGACAACTTTTCGATGACTATGGCCACGTCGAGGTCCGCGGCCTCGTGGCACTTCACCAAACCTTCGTCGACGAGTCTCAGTGAAGCAAAATATGAACAATTTTTCCTATTTTGTGATGGAAAACGCTTTTGTGCGTCCGCAAAAGAATTTGTGCAGGGTAGACGGAGATTTAAAATGCTGCAGCGGGCATTATGGATGCGCAATACGTCCAATCAGGGCAAACTATTGAATTTTGTATTTTTATTTTTTTGTCATGAAATTTTCTATTTATAGGTAAAATCATCATCATCATCATCATTGTTAAAAACATAGACAGTGACAATCCAGGCATGGTACTCAAACAGTGTTGCTTCATCTCATACGCCATCAAAAGCTAAAAGATATTCTCGTACACAGGTTCACAAGATGAATTATCAGGCTGCTTTTTCTCGATTCATTCATTTGTCATACATAGCACTAGTCGCAAACTTTCAAACACATCGCAATGAGACCTAGCTAATCATACTCACGATCTATCTTATTTTTTTTTCGCGTAACAGGACTATTATTTAGAAGGAGGTTGTTCTTATCACTCGTACATGGCTACACGACTCCTCGGGCAGCGTTGCTGCAAAGGGTATGGAGATAGCCATCAGCATGTTGCCATAAATGTACCTTGGATGTCAATATGATTTTCATCAATTTCTAGAACTTCCATTCTAGTGTCAGACTTTTGGAGCATCATTTTTTGTGTACAGAGGCACGCAATGTACAGTACAGTGAAAAGGAAAGATTAAGATGTTTTTACCTAGTTCTAGAATTTGGAGAATGAATTTGGCTAGATCATCATCCGATCTTAGTTCTTGAATTCCTCTATGCCTTTACGGGATCGTTGACTGGGATGGCATTGTCCACTCTTCTCTGACACCGTAAAAGGCAGGGGGCTTAGGGTACGAGGCTAGAACTTCTTAGTACTTATGCTTAGTACTTATGTAATGTACCTGTCATGGGTAGCGTATAACACTGTTGTAAATATTCTACTATATATAAGAAAATGTGAAGTGTAAATACAATCGACAACAGCTTAGTTGACATCTTGAGGGGTAATTTTTATGCCGTTGGTAGACGGTATTACTGCTCGGGTAATTTGCATCAAAACTAAAGTTCAGCTCGTGGAAGGCGCGTTGGGATTCGCGCTTGGCCTAATAGTGTACAGAAGATGTGCTCCGTTATACAGGGACGCACGCCCCCCCTGTATATGGTAGTTCATCAGCGGACTAGGTGACAATATTTCCCTGACTGACTGCTCGGAGGGTGTAGGTTCTCCCTGTGGGCGGCGAATAATTTCCTATCCTATTGTTCTATTGGTCATTGCCAACACGTCAGCGCCGCCTTCTTATTGAGCAAGAGCAGCCGCGTGCGAGGATATCTTGGTGTGCGTGCTGTACCAATGTCACGCTGACACTAGTAGCCAGTACAACCACAAATGGTTCGAGCTAATGATGTAAAGAATCCTTTCAGCATGAATGCTAATCGAGGATCGAGCCAGCAACAAGCACAGGTTGCTGAAAATGGGCTGCGGGAGAGCAGCAGCAACACAAGGGCGTGAACATGACGCCAGAAGGGACGGCTTGTGTGTCGGAGCTTGAACAAATGGGAACTCGCCCAGTTGCCTGCTCCTTTTTCAGTCAGTTTCGGGTGCGTCGAACTAAATCGAAAAATTTGCAATTGTAATTATCCAACGTTGTCTTTTTGTCTCTGCAACCTCCTGATGTTTAAGTTTATTAGGAAAAAAATGAATGTTTTTGGTTAAGAACTCGAACATGAAGGCAAATCCGTTCTCTCTTTGGTTTTTGATTCCTTGGTGCGGGGCCGGCTTCCCGGTCCTCCCACTCGACCTTCGAGAGCTTCGAGATGATCGCGCGCTGCTGATGCCATCTGAGACCACTGGGCAGCAAGAAGTGGTAAATATTCGCTTCGCACCTGGAGATCGAGAGGATGTTTTTTCAGTACGCCATAGTGAAACCGGTGAGAAAGTTCCGTTTTTTCCTTCGGCCACTGACGGATTCACCTGTTTGGACGCGTTCAACGCTTTGAGGAAGAACGCGCCGCATCGAAAATACTTTTTTCACGAAGCAGCAGGAGGCTTTCCGACAGACTTCAAAAAATTTTTCGCGCCCGAATACGCCCCGCATTTCTGTGAAGCCCTGGGCCTACCATCGCCAGTTTTCGATTCGCCTCGAGCGAGAAATCCAGTGGCAGATGAAGAAACCGAAAACGATCGCCGCAAGCGGGAGGTTTCCAGAGACAATTGGCTCCTTTTACATCCGCGCAACCCTGTATACGAAGCTAAGCGCATGCAATTTCGGAAAGGAACCGAGCCAGCAAAGTAGTGCGCGCATAGAGTTCCAAGCGAACTGCCGACTTGAATCCTCGGATTAGTGGCATGAGCATAGCCCAATACTTTGGGCGTGGTCACATGGTGGAGGATCTGACACTAGACTTGGAAGCACTTAGCCTTCTCGCTCATCAGAGCAATGCACATAGAGCAGATGCGAAATCTTTTTCACCAGCAAGCCAGGTAAAAAGCAGTGACGGCAGCAGTAGTCGTTCTAGCCTCAATGATGCAATCACGGTCGGAGGTGGCATTAAGCGCATCGAAGGAAATATTGCGGTGAATGCGCTCAACGTTGGTATCGCCGAAGTATTTGATGACCCCCTTTCGCGAATCCTTTCTAGAATATGTGGGCTGCTTTTCGAATAGGCAGAAGGGTACCACGACCAGATTCGCGAGGACATCAACCCTCGCGTGCAGCTTATTCCGGAGGGTCTTTTCCCAGACAGCGTTAGCAAATTTCTGTCGGCACCTGACCCCGCGACGACGTTCTTCACAACAGCGGGAGTGGATCAAAGAAGGGAAACAGGAGCGGCAAAAGGCAGGAAAGAGAGTGTTGCAAAAAGCAACGGTACTCAGCGCAAGTTAGATTTTTTGAAACTGGATATTGGGAGTTACGATTGCGACGTCTTCGAGAGCATGTTTCGTTTTTTGATGCACCTGCAAAGGCGGCAGAGCACGGGCACGCTACGAGTCGATTGGCGACCGACAGTTGTCATCCTGCAGACAAATTTGATTCCACCGCCTTTCCGTCATCCACTGTACTACGAGAAGACATCAGCAGCTGACGAGAATATGGCCCCGACCGAATAGAACGCAGTGTGGAATTAGAGTTCGACTAAAGTGCAGACCGTTTGTTCCATTTTATGCATCTAGGAGATAAGCTTAGACTGCTTTTTTTTATACAAATTGAGATTGAATTTGAAAAAAAATGGGTACTGCAATGAATTTGTACACTATGATTGAATTGATCCCTTTGCTTTCACATAGACTACCGCAGTACGGAGATAAGGATGATGCGCTCCGATTATTTTGAAGAAGGACAAAACTAGATAGCGGCGACGACCTTTTTCCTCTTGCAAATCTTCGTAGTGGAGTTATCAGATCCAGATGCTGTCGGATAAAGGCTACGACTTAGTTTCGAACGTGGGCGGTGATAATGTCTGTCTTCTCCGAGAAAGATATGTGAAGACTGTTCTTGCTCGCAACAGGCAAAAAGCACACCCACGCGAAACGCGACGCAATGCTTCTGCCAATGCAGAGCCGATCCTTCGTTCACTGCTACAGGATTATCGCGGGCTCGTAGACGAGTTTGACTGCTATCGTCAATTGCGCTACCAGAGTCAGCCTTTTCTGTATCAAGACGCTGCGGATTGGGGCTATTCGTATGAAGATTATCGTTCAGACGTCTCGCGGCTGCGCAACTGGAAACCAAATGTTCACATCCATGCTGCGAGACTGGTTCTTATTCTCCGATGTAGAAACCGCGTTTCCGCGTGTCTGCGGTAACACTACTCGAAATAATAAGAACGACGGCAAGTGATGGCCATTTACTTGTAGCGTTGCGTATTAAAGGTTTCTCTCTCGAAGTGGGAGGGATCATAATGTCACGAAGCAATTGTGCAAATATGACAAGTCAACAAGTGCAGCGCACTTCTGCTGGAAACATACATCGTCAAGGATTCTACCTGGAAATATCATCGAATACGAACATGCTCTATGCTACAAGAGTGGGATTGACATCATCAGATTATCATTTGCATTCTTGCTGGAAGCCTCATTATTGCAGGCCTACAAGTATTTTTAAAGCTGTGTGTTTGTGAGTTCGCGAACGCAGCTAGCTATCTCGAAGAGGTGTGTCTCAAATCGGTGGTAACACTGTCACGATGGTTGTCGACAAGAAAAGCGTTCTTATCCATCCCATACTTGTGTGATTCCTCAACCGCTGGTGTAGTCACTTTCTCTTATCGTTTTCAGTCGGTCCAGCACCAGCGCCATTTTTTGGAGGAGATTACAAGATCGTGACGAAGATGATCCCCTCTCGCGAATAAGACACCGCATCGGTGAACTTTTTTTGGCCGCATTGGATGCCTCTTCGTCGTCATTAGCTTTGCCCCATTAAACGAAGTGTCCCATGACACGCTTTACATGTCACAATTGAAATTAACAGATTAGGAATATATACCTATTCGTATGATGATGCCTGTTGCCACAATTGTCATCTGAAATGGAAGAGCAGTTTGATTCGAACCAATCGCTAATTGATCTGAAATCTGCGACGGATAGAAAAAGTCGATTTAGTATCGTACGCCGAAGAATAGAAAAATTACACATTCAAAGTAGCGGATACCATCTCCTTCGAAAGAGGTTTCATTTTGCGTGAGATAATTCTGGTTTGCTTTCCGACAGTTGCTGGCAATTGTACTAGTTTCTTTGATAATAAATCATCAATAATTGATCCCCACACAATCATTCGTGATTTGATATTCTTCCATCGTTTTGAAGATCGCGATCATCAATATGGCCGAACAGATCACAGAGCTTTCTGCGTTGGTACAAGCTGCAGCTCTTGATCCAGAGCTTCGAAGGAGCCTTGAAGCTATGATCCAGCAGAGCGGCGGCGCAAAACAGTACGCGGATACCATCAAGAAGGAGCACGGACAAAATAAAAGACCGCGAGAGGGATGTGCGGAGCCGTCTCCGCATGGCAAGAGGGTGGCCGGAGCAGATACTGGGGCCAACGATAATGCTGCCAACTCCGTCGGTGGCAGTGGGCTAATCGATAACCGCACTAGGTTCGAGGTTCCTAGTGCTTCAAGCGGTGCAGTACGATGCGAGACCTCGTCTCCGAGGCGAGTCTTCAACAATCAAGGCGGTGCGTCGTCATCATCTTCTTCGGCGCTTCTTGGGTCTCGTTTTCATGCAGCAGCGTCATCTTCTTCTGCAGCTTGTGGCCCTGCGGCAGCCAGCAGCTCTTTCAGTGCGTTAGCATTCGATGCCGCTCGTGTGAGTAACGGCGCCGCCGCGTGTGGATACTCATTGGCTGCGAGTAACAACAATCACGCCGCTGGCGCAGGCGCAATCCAGAGTGGAGACGAGTCTTCGGATAACGAAGCCGCATATAGCGGTGATGAGGAGGAACCCGATCAAGAGTTGATGCCAGCGAATGAGGACGACGGGGACGATCGAAACAGCTGGGACGGTGATGGGGCTGACGCGCGGCTGCTGGAGGATGAATGTACGCCGCCTGACGCTGATGCGCTTTGGGGGCCGTACGACCGCAAACAGAATGCTGTACACGTCGAGACCCTTGGGCAGGGACGTGTTGGCGCTGGCAAAAATCTTCTTGGAAAGCTTCGAACTGCGGACGCCCTAGACGATCGAAGCCGACCAGCGCCGGACAGCACAAAAATGCAATTCGTTGCGGGATTAGAGCGGCACCAACTGCGCGTGGCGCTGCTGTGGCGGGACTTCGGGGCGAAGAAGCTGCTGGCGTATCATCGTACTGGCGCAGGAAAGACCAAGTCCGTGCTAGCTATTTTGAGCGCGAACATGCGGCTCAAAGGCCCCGGCATTCTCGCAGTGAAGAATCGCGCGCAGAAGGATGTTGCTCTCCGTGAGCTTCTCAAATGGCCTAGCCCTCTGCGCACTTTCGTCGCTAGCGTTCCGGATGTAGAGGATTTCGCAACAGCATGCGCGTCTCCGCCACCTTCTCATCCTGCTCGCCGCAGCCTTCACTTTAGCGCCGCCGCTGCTTCTTCGTCTGCGTCTAGTAACAATGACTCAGCCCTAGCATCAGCTAGCAACCCGTTCGCAACGAATCCATTTTTGCGCGACCTCGTGGCACGTAATCAAGGACTTCTTCCACACCAAGCAAACATCGCAGCACACGCTCCATCTACATCTAGCAGCAGTGGAAGTTCAGGTAGCCCCGCGCGTGTGCACTGGCGCGATTTCAAGGACGCAGAGTGGGACATTAGCTGGGCCCTGGCGGCTGGCCACACGGAGCGCGATATTCTTAGTGCCGTTGAGAAGGCGCTGGAACTGCGAGGTCGCGTTAAAAATGGCGAGCTCTTGCCAGGAGAGGACAGGCGCATGCGCAAAGACATGCGACAAGCACTTGCGACCGCCCCAGAGTCGTTGGAACACAGTAAGGACGCGATCGACGCTCGGCTTCCGGCTGCCCCGGTCCGTCTGTACACGTATGCCGAGCTGGCTCGCGCGCTCACTAACCGAAAAAACCGCGATGCCGGTCTCAAGTTTGGGCAGGATGGCCCCAACGCGTTGAACGGGTGCTGCGTTGTTGTGGACGAGGCTCACAACTTGGTGGTGAACGCAGACACAGATGCCCGGCAGGTGCCTGCGTTGAAACGTTTGGGAAACGCACTGAAGAATACGAACGCCAAAACAACAGTGATCTTTCTGACTGCCACGCCTGTCGTGACGAACGAAGCCGGTCAAACGGATGAGAAGTATTTGTTGAACATATTGCATGGGGAGGCCTTTCATCGTGCTGCGCGCGCAAACGAACAGCATCCCTGCGATGAGGGCTTCGTGACTTTATACGAGGACACAGCGCACATGCCCCGAGTCAAGGAGCACCTTCTCCCGAAAGAGAAGTTTGACATCTTTGCAGAAGACAGCAATGAGCCTGCTCACATTGTTCCGGCTACGCTGCAGGGCCGCAGCTTGGCGAAATACTGCCTAATGCAGGTGAAGCTGCAGCGTGCGAAAGGCAAAGACGCGATCGACGATGACCTCCTGCTGCGATGGTGTAGTGGGGAAAAGCAGCTGACGAAGCACACTCGTGCTCCAACGTTGGACCCACTCACTGACCAAGCGCTTGCAGAACGCTACCCCAAACTGTACAATGTTTACGATCTGCTGCGAACACAGGCGAAAGAGGGTAAGTGCGCAGTTTTGATTAGTCGCCGTGCAGGTTTGGATGATCTAGCTCGAATACTGGAGAAGCGACTCCCTCAGGCTCGGCTTTTTGTCTACCGCGACGCGAAGGATTCTGACGGCGCGTTGTCGAAGTTTAATGCATTTAGCGCAGCAAATCGAGACTACACAGGGGCTGCAAATGGAGGGAGAGCGATTGTTAACCGCTCATCCTCGTGCTATTCGTCATGTGGTGCCGGTGCAGCTTCCTCATCTTCTTCTTCTACTCCACTTTTTCCGATTTTGATTGCCAACGTCCGGTTCTGCAGCACTTCCGTGACGCTGAAGGAGGTTCAGAATTTACATCTAGTTGATGTTCCGCAAACGTGGTCGGACTATCGACAACTCGTAGGACGTGCGCGCCGATTTCAGTCACACAAAAACCTGCCACCGGAGAAGCAGTACGTGCGCTACTTCATACACTGCGCCGAGATGCCATTTTTTATGCTCAGCGAGTGTACAAGAATGCGTAGTGCTTGACCAAAGTATTTACTTAGATCTCGCTACTTTCATGTTTGGTAAGTAACAGTCACTGAGATTCCAGCGTGCGCGTACTTCTCTTCTAATCACTCAGCGGCAAGCATCAGATGCCTTCAACATCCTCGGCTACAGCCGACAGATCTCTAGTCTCAGTTTGAGGGACTTCTTAAAGCCTCTAACCTCCTCACCTCCGAGTGGAAGCGCGTGCTCTATTCAACCATCTTGCTGCTGAAAGAGCCTGGCGGCGGGTCGATTTCAGCGAGTGGCGATGGTGAAATTGAAGAGGCGGAGGCGAAACGCTCGAAGTACGAGCGTGAGACTGCAACATGGGCGCAGCGTTTGCGAGAGGAGGACGACGTTCGAAATCGCGCAGAGTTTGCCAGGAAGCCGATCGATACAAAGACGCAAATAGTGGAAAGCAGTGGCATTTTTGGGCCAGAGCACGTGAAGACTTTTCGTAAAATCTTCAAGCCGGAAGACTCTACGAGGCTGTGGCGAACGAAAAGTAAAGCGGTAGAGCCAAAGCTGCGCACTGCAGCTCGGAAAAAAGAATTGTGGAAAGAAATTCGGCAGCAGCTGCGGATGAGGGAGGGAGCGGTAGACTTCCGAGCTCTTCGTCCTTGGTTTTAGTTTCGTACAATTATATATTTGTCCAGTATGCACTTGTTATGCTGAGAAGCTTATACCAATTGAATTGTCTCAGTCTCATATTTATCAGAGAACAAACACAAACACAGCAACTCACTCATATACTTCAGATTTGCGATAGTCTGCACGAAGAGGATGTTGATCGCATCTTGAAAGGACCTGGTGGTCGGTTGCCTTTACGCATTCCCTTCCAGCTACACAATGTCGAGCCAGTGCTTATTGAGCCTAGCGTGCTTGAAAAAGACCCGACTCTTCCGCCTTTCGCCTGCCGACTTACTTGGCGAAAAAAGCCGGAGCACTTTCCAGCCAAAGGCCTGAGTGTGTTGACGGCGCAGACGGCGGATCAGTCGAGGCTGGAGAAGCTGAGAGCAAGCAAAGTGGACATCGAAACGAAGCAGAACTTTTTGAAAGCGAAAGCAATCGAAAACGCTCAATAGATGATGGGTTTATTGCTCGCACTACTTGACTCATTGGGAATAGGTTTAGAGCTCAAAAACAGCGACTACTTATTTGAAAGGTACAAATACGATTAATTATGCATTCCCTAATCAATCTCTCTTCTAATGTTGGATGAGCGCCGTACTATACATTGTCTGGTAGCTGATCTTTACCTAAAAATGACGTGACATCACAATAATTACACGAAAATTTAACTGAGCCATGAGTTGACTCCCGAAACACAGCAAACATCATCTTCAGAGTTTATTCAATGACGCATGTACTTTTTTCATCTCAAAACAAATTTCGTGACTGTTGCTATCCCTACTACGACCTCTGTGTCCTCATTCAAACGAGAGCGAGCAGTCGTCCCTTCAAGAACTTGCAGAACTGTGAAGCAGAGCTTGTGGCTCTGCTCCTGATGTAGCTTCCTACAGAAATGGCGCGACTAGAAGTTACTTTATGGTAGCACTTCACAAACACTCAAGTCTTGCAGGTGTATTGTATTGCGACGAGAGTACGGTAAGTAGGTCTTGCTGTTAACAGATTTAGTCGGCCGGTAGATGAACAGCGGCAGCCTGCTACGCTAAGGTATAGCGACCGCAGTTCACGATCATGCAGCCAATGCTGAACATTGGATCCGATGAAAGCTAATGAAAGCACCTAAGCACCTCTTGCTTGGAAAGAGGGAAGGTGTTTCAATAGGCAGGATACGTTCCAAGGGCCGGTGACGAAAACGGAAAAATTGGCAGCTTTTTGTTGAAGGAATCAAGAGACTGAGCGACTTTTTTTGGAGCACAAACAACAGAGACGATAAGATTTAAAACGAAAATCGAACCGGACGATGTTGACAGCAAAATTTGGTGCAAGAAAACAGACTAGCCTGTTCAAGATCTCCCGAATTTTTGGGTTATTTGTTGACCTGAACTGTAGTTTTTGTTTCAAAAGGTTGATTATCCTGTTGTTCCACAAAAATGCTTGAAAGGCGGACTCCGCGCCAGGTGCCAGCTGCTTTGGAGCACTTACGAGAGCTTTCAAGGCGTGGCGCGGAGTTGTGCGGAGGTCAAAGTTCTTCGCAATTTGCCTCTAGTGCGCAATTTGCTTCCGCCCTGTCCCGCTTTCCTAGTGGTCTCAGCAATGTTGATTCTTTTCACGACGACACGGTTAAAGAAGATGCACTCCCGAAAGACCAGAAGCTTGTGGAAGTCCCGAAGCACTTGGCAACGGTCGGGGAGCCCCTGCGAAGCGCACAGAGTCCGTTGTCGCGAATCGGAGACGATCGTCCACCATCTCATTCAGATTCGGAACTAGAGGAGGCAGAGGTAGAAGAATGGAGTCCTGGTGTGGTACATTCAAGGACTGGGTCACCGCCTGCCGCAGAGACATGCGACGAGGGTCAGTCACATGACAGGAGTGGAATGCTGCCAATGCGGGATGTGCTGCATGACACTGAAAGTAAAAGGACGGCAAAACAGCCTGACTCGGCGTTACTGGACGACGACGACGATTACGAATTTCGATTGTTACGTGTCGAGGGTGAGGAAATGGCGCGACTGCGGGAGGAACTGGCAATCAAAGACTTCACAATAGCGTCGATTCAGCGCAACTTGGAAAATCTAGCGATTCTCGCGCAAGCTGATAAAGCGGAGCTGCAGACCACTCGAAAGTTATTGACAAAAGAGCGCCAGACATCTGAGGAGTTGCGGGAAGAACTGATAAAAGTTAAAGAAACAAACTTAGTCCTGCAGCAAAAAGTGGTGCGACTACGAGCAGAGCAAGTCGCAAAAACTAGGGCCCACACTTCTGGTGCTGCTGCGAATTCGTGAAAATAGTGCCACAACCCTATGAACGTTCTCGCAAGGATGTACTTGTGAACAGATTTGCACAGATAATGACGTTCTATGGCGTTCTGGTCAAAGATGATTGAAGAATGTTTCTTTCTAAAGAAGTGTCAACACACGATTGCAGGTGACTGAGAAACTCGTGTTTGAAGAGCAGCACCTGCCAAATAACGAAACTCGATGTGCGGATTGTGCAAGTCGCAAGCCATCAGTTAACAGGTATGCCGTGTTCTAGGGTGCAAATCGAACGCGTTGGCAGGAGACAGTGCCTGTCCTCGTGTAATCTTGGAATGCTACACCGAGAGTCGCTGGAGTGGGAAGTCATGTGAGAGCGGTCCGTGTCATTACTTGAGTGGGAAAGCCAGTGAGGTATGTGGGGAGCGGTAGTGGACGATGCATGTAGTGTTTTTGCGGAGAGGGAGAGGTTTTATCTACTTAAAGAAATCTCAACTTTAGCTCCTCTTCCACAAGAGTACTAGTTTCACAACAATAAAGACGAGTAGATTAACAGCTGCTAGTCGTTTGGATTCATGATCGTGCACATTACGGGCGTTGACAGGTTCAGCGTATACATTGGGTTTCGTAGAAGCTTCTAGGAATTGTCAGCAGTGCGTGGCTTTCTAGGCCTCGACGACCCTCAGGATGGAGGAAGAGTCGCGAGGGGACGTGGCAATGTCTTCGCCGCCGCCGCGTGCGACTGCGGAGCGCATGGTCGAGCGAATCATGATGTCGGCGGGTAGGTCTGAGGCATCTTCGCCGTATAGTATGGAAGTGGCGGTTTTGCAGGACAGCTATGTTGGTCCTAAAGCAGTTAGTGCCCGTGGATGTCCTGGAGATCCGAGAGCCCTGAAAACCAGTTATATTTCCAATGTTATGTTGCCATCGCACATCCAAACGCTTTCGGCAACATCTTCACATCCAGTGTTGTTCACGAATATGAGCGGTGGCTATCTCCCCACCGCACCTCACCCAGCGTGGGGCCGTGGGACTCAGGTCACGGCTCCAGGAGTCGCCCAGATTCACACTTCCAGTCATGACAGGAATTGTCCTGTGTTACTTAGCACGAGCGGCACGTACTTGGGCAGCAGCGCCCCTACATGTATAGGTATGGCCGCAGATGCAGCAGCGTCTCATAGTACAAGTGGAAGTGCGTCATCAAGAGTTATACAGCAGGAACAAGCGGGTCGTCTCTCCGCACCTTTAATTCCGCCTGGTGTTATAGCAGATTCAGTCGAACAAGAATTGTCCAGGCAGGGCGCTATGGCAAGAAAGACCACAACCGCCTTGATTCGCGGATCGTCCAGGGCGCAGAGCTCGCAGCCGAGTGAAAGACGGAGAGACCGACAGAGGGACTCCCCCGAGAGACCAACAGATGACGAAGATGAAACCCGGCGTTACGCAGAGCGGTCACTGAGCACAGATGCTAGAAGAACTCCGCCCTCGCGGCGGAAGACCACCCGTCGACCGCGGACAGGACTAAGTAGCGCGTTCATGGGTTTTCTGGAGGGTCTGCGAGAAGGCCCGCGTGCTGTGGAGGGTACGGAGATTTTAAGCTGGGCACAGGAGATGCCGACCGCGGAAAGAGTATCCTTAGACTTAACAAAGTCATCCAAAGAAATGACATATAATCACATCACTGTGATGTTGGCTTCTTCCGCAGAAACAGATCTCGAATCTAGCTAGATCTGGCTATTTGCGATGCATGTGAGAGTCACGATGTACAAGTAGTGGCAACTCAAAACAACTTCTGCTTATATGTATGTACTTGCCTGACAGGTAGACGCTGTAGTGCGTCTTATGCACAATTACGTTCAAGTTGAACGAGCAGGGCACGGAGATTCCTCGTACAACGCCCTTATTCGGGAATGCGCTGCGTTTTTTGGCTATGAAAGTTACTTTCAGATGGATATCGGGCCACCCTATTCGGTACTACAACTTGTGTCTGTTCAAACAGCAGTATAAATATAAGTAAGTTCTTCAAGGTGGAGCACCATGCCGTTTATTGAGATCGGCAAAAAAGGGTGCAACTTCGCGTCTCGCAATCAGCCTTCTAGGCACTCCTGAACCCACCTCAGGTTCCGTTCCTCTACGAGCTGTGGAAGCGGACTCACGATGTTTCTATGGAGTTTTCGTGCTATGTGGACGTGGCTGCGGTCGGAAGTCTCTACGAATTCAAGAAGCGCATCTGTAAGCAGCGTGGCATTTCTACCTTCCTGGAGCTCGGCGTCGGGCCTGCGTCAACCTTTCCGGATTTCCAGCTATATCTGGATGGTGGTACTAGCACGAGTCGCGCTAGGAGAGATCGGCCTGTTGCCGCTGAGGTGGATGAAGAAGGAGTTCCGATTTTAAAAAGATTCGAAGTGATGTCGGCTTTGACCGCGATGTGGCACGAGCGACCCGGCAAGGTGCCTACCGAAGCAGATCTGCAGAAACGGCTTGGCCCAGGTCGGGGTCTCGTCTTGAACCCTGAAGCTCTTCCACACCTGCTGGACAAGCTGCGAGACATGGGTGTCCTCCACTTAGAAGCGATTGAGAAGTACGCAGAAGCCGTAACGCTGAACGACGGGCTCTCTCGGATTCTGCGTACTGTCCCGATGTACACAGAAAGATGCGGAGCGCCCATATTGAGCGCACAGGTGGAGGGACGACCTTTATGATGATATTAAGCTAGATAACTCCTCTGAATTTGAATGACTTGTTTTCGGATAACTACTTGCTACAGTCGTGGCTTGCGTGTGCACCTAGCTAGGAAACCCCTTGGCATTAACCGTTGATTAACTTATCGTTGCCGCTGATTGTTTGTACAGCGTGGCAGGTGATGTGAGTGTGGCTTTTTCATTTCCTGCCGCGTTTGGAGAGGGGACGCAGGATGTTGCGAAGCTGTTTTTTCACGCGCGCCACACGCTTGAGCAGATTTTGCATGCGCGCATAGCAGGACTCTCTTTCGAAAGTGCCTTGCGGTACGTGAACGCCGTGCTCCAGAGGTTGGTTCTTATTAGACAGAAAAGTTCCAATGTCGACGCGAGACGAGGAGCATCAGCAGACCAATCGGCAGCCGACCCAGCTGAGGCTCTTTCCAGGAGAGTAATGGATGCGTGTTCCGTCGTAAAAGCGAGTGGCGGGGACGCGGGAGAGACCAAGATGAATCACGACAACCAAAAGAACTCAGCTGTCTTGGCCGACGTGGCTGGGGAGGGAGGAAGTGAACATGAAGTTTCGACTTTTTTGCTGCACATACTAGCATCTTATGTAGTCGCAGAAGTTCATTCCAGTAGCCCTAGAAAGGCGATCGCGTGTACACACGATTTGGAGACTGTACCAGAAGAAAGAGATATCAAGAAACTTGAATGGACAGTACAGAGCACCGCAGACGCCGTGATGGACATGGTATTATATGGACTTTCTTCACGTCACTTGAATTTGTTGTTCTACCTTGGTGAAACCACGGGAGACTAGAAACATATTTTGTTGCCAAGATTCCAGTTTGATGATCGCTCCCTACTCATGTCATTCCAGCAGCTCGACTTCCATGCGAAATAAAATTGTTTTCAGGTTGACAGCTTCCGGCTTGATGAGGGAGACTGGAGTTGGTGCCTCGTTAACGCCTTGTGGAATATTGAGCAGGAGACGTGTCGCTCCTATGGGGTGAAATCGTTCACGGATTTGACAGAGCATCGCCTATCGCTTGCCGGACTCGCGTATAGCTGCCCGCACGTGCTGCGTCGCGTTTTTTCGCATTTCCTCAAGATCGCTCAACGGGCGGGGGCGAAAAAGGCTTTCTTCGGCTGCGGAAATATACAAAATCAGGAATCAAAGTCTGAGACATACAACGACAACTCGTCACAGGACGCAGCTGTTCAAGCTAAAGATTCAGCACTACTGGAACTTTGCTGCGAGTACCTGCACGACGATTTACTTCCGCAAAAACAAGAGGCGACAAGGGTGACTTTTGGAGACTTGGCACAAATGGAGCGGACAGTCATGGTACGATTGCAGACGCGCATGCGATGTGGCCAGATAAACGAACCAGATGAGTTTTTCAGAAGGCATTCGGGAGGACTCTGCTTTTTGGACTTCATGGATCAGCATCGCGAGGTAATCGGAATCAATGCTGACATGACGCTACAACAAGGCAATACGAAAAATCTTGAGAATATGACTGACAGTTTTACCTTCTCGAAGAAAAACAGGCGAGAAGATAGTACACTTGCTTCGACGGAAGTGGATGAGGCACTTACCCTGATAAAGAACCTTTCGCCACTTTCTGACGTGGAGAAGAGCCTCTGCTGGGACGATCTTCTGCAGCCTCGTTTTGGTGCTTTGGCACATTTCGTTGCAGAGTATGGACGCGAGCTGCGGAGCATGGGAGTCAATCTGATGCGTGTAGTTGAGCGGACATATCCACATAGAGAACGGTTTTTTCGGGTATGGGAAAGCAACGTTGCAATTTTGAGCAAGCTGCGCAACATTTTAGAGTCTGACATCGTGCTGGACGCCGATTTCTCGGGTATGGCATTTATGCCGTCGTCGGAGGAAATGACTCCCACGAGGTCACACGAAGAGGCCGTACATGAGGTCGTCGAATCGCAGCAGCAACCGCGCGAAGCTCCTGAACAAAAAGATGCGAAGAAGAGCAGCACGGTGCCGAAGTTTACTCCTGCGCGGCCGCTGGACTCCGTGTGTTTCTATTTGGCTTCCCTGCAAGGGCAGCATCTAGAATCGATGCGAGAGGTGCTGGTGGCTACCATGCAGCGGCAAACGAAAGTCGACGTCCGTCTGGCAGCAAGAACGTGTGCGGCAATACTATGTCGGTTTCCGGCAGTGCTGCTCCAAGAGACGGAACTCGGGAACATTATCCTTGATTGCTTTGTGGAAGCCGTTCCCAATGAAGGGGTCGCTAGCTTTGTAGACCTCTGTAGTACACAGAAAAAGAATAAGGCTGATCATCATGCAGGGTCTAGTTTTGCAGAGTGTGCAACAATGAAACACCGACTGACACAGCACTTGCAGAGATGCGGCGCGCGTTTGGGCGTTGTAGAGCTTTTGGAACGCCTGTGCCTTCCGTCGATACCGGCAATTTCTCCGTGTGGCAAGAGAAATGCAAAAGATGAGAAAGCGTCGTTTTTGGATGCGGAGTCCGAACCTCGTAACTACACCTGTTCAGAAAACATAACTGCGCCGTTGGAGGCCGTTGTTGGGGAAAATCTTTCGCCTTCCTCGACAAACAATCCGTTGTCTGCTTTCTCGAGTTCCGTAAAGCGGTTAGCGTCGGTCTTGGCGACTGATAGTAGAGAAGCCTCAGGGGATGTTGCAGAGTTGCGTGACAATGCAGCGAAGGACCTCCTTTCTGCGCTACTGGATCTGGCCAACAATCCTCGCATTATCCCACCCGCGGCAGATGCAATTGTTCTTCGTGTAGTTTCCGGGCAGGCTCTGCAGGTCTGGTCATCATCATCTTCGATACAACGCGGGGTTGCTGCTGCTGGGACAAGAGACCAGAAAGATAAGCATGCTGAGGTTGAGCTCACAGAGACAAATCGACTGGTGCACTTTCTTGAGCAGCGTGTCTTTGGATGCGTTTTCGGCGACGAGGGAGCGAAGGCAACCCCTGCCGCATATCTGAGGCATGCAGTGTTGTGTCCGCGACACCAGCAGCTGTACTGCATCAAGTTGGAGTCCGTGGACAGACGCCAGAGAGCAACGCTGCGTGGTCAACTGGAGAGATTAACAATTGCTCGTAGCGAGTGCACGCTTCCTTGTAGAGGGGTGCCGAAGCGGCTGTATGAAGGCCAGCGTGCATTTGCTAAAATTGTGCAATTACGGGATGGAGCGACTCACGGCCGCGCTTTCTTAGTGGTGCAGGCAACTTTTCCAGTGGAGGCAGGTGTTGCAACTGGCCACGCGGTGGTTCTCGAATTACCACGAGCATCTTTTTCAGTGACAGGGAAGGACGAGATGCTGGTGCAGGGTATTTCTAGTCTCGATAGGTCGCAGGATGAAATAGACCTCTTGGCGCGTAGGTGCCGGCGGTGGACAAGTTTTGCGTCGTGGTGGGCGCCTGACGTCTCAGAAGGCGAATTGTCTTCGTCAGTACTCGAAATCGAGAACGCGTGCCCAATGGCCTTCTTTTTCGGGCCAAGGGAAATTTGGACGTCAGGGGATCTTGTAGCACTTGTGCGCGCGACTTTTGCACTGGTTCTCAAGGATGCGTGGAAATCTGGGTTCTGGAGCACTGGGGCCAAGAGGCTTCCAGCCGACATTGTGTTTCCAACGAACGCGGATATTTTTGACCTGCTTTGTCAGTGCGAGTCTTGGGATCCGAAGGGGCTGAGCAGCACTGCAGGGGTGCTGTGGCGAGCGGCGCGGGACTTGCCATTGCTCGCGCAACTGGATACGAATCTGGCAGATCGTAGCACTTTGTCGGCTGACGGCACTTCGCGCGAGGGTGCTGCTGCGCTGCTCGTGCCCTGCCGTGGCATTTATCTTCCGGCGGAATATTCTCAAGCGGTGCAATCCGCACTACCCGAGAGCCTTTTGCGAGCGGCGGGCATCGATTTGTCTTATGTTTCACTTCCTTGCCGGGATTTTCGGGGCGTCAGTGTCGAGAGGGCAGCAGACCCCTACGTTTTCCGGAAATTAGGCGTCAGAAGACTCGACGCGAACATTCTCGATCGCGTCGTTGAGTTTCTAGAGCGGCAGGAGAGCGCCAGCGCGCTCTCTTCAAATGATCATGGGTGGGAGAAGACGCCACACTGGATTGGCCAGTTTCTCTATTTGCTTTCGCTCTTGCAGGACGGCGAGACGCAGACTGCGTTGTGCGGGATGCGGACGGGGGAGGTGCCACATGCGGGAGAGCGCCCGTTCCAGGAGGTGCTGCAGATGTTGTATCCCCGACTGGCTGCTCTGTCGTTGCTCCCAGTCTTTGCGTACTACGGATCCTGGCGCAGAGGCGATGCGCCCCATTTTCAATGGGAGTCTGCAAACACACGGATATGCAACGGAGTCGACGAAGACGTGGCGTATGGAGCGTGCCCCTTTCTGTTGTTTCCCGAAATGCTGCCATGTGACGACCAAAACAGCGCCGCGAATGCCTTCACCTTTGCGGATCTAAAGAGGTATAGTTTTGGGTATTTCACTGGCGTCGTTGCCGCAGATGCGTTAGCGCCTATTGATGGACGCAACGCCAAGAATTTTACGTCGCAGGTGGCAGCAGAGATGAGAAAACTGTATGGTGTGCGAGACTGCGCGTTGAAGGACACAATGGAATTTGTGCGTGCGGAATTTGACCGGCTCTCGGAGTACTGCGCGTGTGGCAGCAATAACGAAGACATTCCTTTGCGCCACGACAGCATCAACGGCGTGGGGGGCTGCTCTGCGTCATCGTCGAGCAGTTCCCACCAGTACTCTGAGCAGGGACGAACGTCTAGTACAATCAGGTCACTGCTAGTTCTACTTGCTGAGGTGCGCACGGGCACCTACGCAGAGGACGTGTACGCGAGTATGCTCAATTTCCTGCAAGATTACGACCGTGAGCTTTCCTCGTATTTCGGCCCGGACTTTGAGGACACGCTGCGGGGGGCGTGGTTAATTGTACGAGGCCAGAACGTGCTGTCGCAACGAATTGACGACGACCATCTCACTTTTGCGGTGAATCACGTGCACTGCGTGCCGCGAGAGGAGCGCAAGGAGCGCATGAATGCGGTGATGCGGCAGAAGAAAGCATGCAGTTCAGATGTGGGGCCAGATCGCATGCCGGCCTGCACGACGTCTCCCAAGAAGAGGCACCGCAGAAAAGACCCATCAAGACCCGGGTATCAGAACAGTACTGCTAGGAACCACTACGCATCGGAGCATGAGTGGGAGAGCAAGGGCACCTCGGAACTTCCAATACTCTTCTCGTCCCGTTATTCGTTGCCTCTGGGCCGCGATGTCGGAATGCTCTTGGTGAAAGCCAGCGAGCACCAAATCCTCTTTCCGAGCCACCCAGAGGATTGCAACGCGCTCTCGCGGATATGTAAAGAGGTGAATCAGGTTCCTTTTCTAACTCTTTGCAGTGGTCTGTATCGTATCGACGAGGTTAGCTCTGACGGCGCCGATGGCTCACAGCGTGCGGGCCTGGAAGTAACTCCCGGAGGCTACGGCACGGCAGCCCACGAGACGTGGGGTATACCATCCTCTGCTGGCGATTCTGGCAGAAACTTCGGTGGCCATACTTCTGAAATTGGGTGGGGCTCTGGAGCGTGTCAGGTGACCTCTATATCGGGAAAGGATACACACGAGCAGGGGCTTGGCTACAGTGGATACTCAGAAGCAGAAGAAATGCCTGGTGGAGGTGACCTTTCGCATTCCTCCCGCGCAGGTTTTCCAGGTCAATCAAAAAGTACAAACTTTGTTAGTTGGATGCATAGCAGGTTCGGTATGCGATCCCTGTTAAGTTCCACGGCCCTGCTGCATCGGGAGGAGCAACTCCACGAGCGTGCTGCACGCCGGGAGAGAACTAACTGTTTGCTGCGGACGTCGCGACTGTTTTCTCGTTCGACTGGAACCACTGCACTGGAAAACAGGACCTACTCTTGTTCGGACATGAAAGACTCATGCCACCGCAGTGCAGCTTTCATCAAGACGCTTTTCGCTGACCTCGCCGCCAAGTACAATGCCAGCGGCTCCGCGGACAGCTTGGCGGCTATAGAGGCGCTCGTGCACTGGGTAGACCGGGATTTAAATCGACTCCGTTGCGACATGGTGAGGACCTGTGATAGCGTCAGCGCTGCAGGAAGCTACGCGCGACCTGATTTCCAAGGTATTCGGTCATACTGGAATGAGTATCAGACGCTCAGCAAGGACTTCTCTGAAATGTTTAATGCAATCTGGGGGCCGGCCTACGGGCATGACCTTCTTTGCTTTCTATGCAGTATGCCTTGGTGTCCGAATGCAAGCTGCTCGGCGCCGCTGCAAACCCTCGATGGAATGGAATCGGAAGTCTTTGGCGATCATTTAGATCTCATTCAACGGGATAAGATGCGCAAATTTGAGCATGAGTACAGCCATCTAGTTCCTGGTAAGCCGCATGGGAAAGACGCTTCTTGCGATAGTAAGCGCGGTTCCAAGCTGAAGGCAGAGGAGAAGTCCCAGGCAGAACATTCCGATCGTTCTTTAACAGACGCCGCAGTTGAAGAGGAGATCATGCCTATGCCCGAGCCGATGTCAGAACCGCTTCGGGCGCTTGCGAAAGTCGAAACCATTGACGTGCTTCTTTACGCGCCGACGGATCCCATAAGTGGACGACGTTTTCTCGACTACACGTCCTGTTGTGGTGATTTGCTGGTCTCCAGTACATCCAACGCACAACTACTCTTCGGAGCGGTTTCAACGCGTGATTTTTTGCATCCATCGATGCCACAAGAGTCTCTGCTGCTCTTCGCCTGCGGTCTGCGCAATCAGTTGCAAGTGCGAGATACGTGTCGCTATTTGCTTACTTGGGCATCCGCCTTCCCTCTGAATCAATCTACTCTACGCTACCATGCTAGTACAGCAGGGGGAACGGAGGCCCTTCTCGCCAGCTTCCAATCCGGAGCTCAGAGCAGCACGCTGCGGTCGCAGGAGAAATCCGCTGAGCCAACCGGCAGGAGGAGACGGAGGAGGGGTGGTAGCAAGGAGACGAAGCGAAGGAAGGAACTTGAGAAAAAGCTGCAAGAGAGGGGAAAGTCAATACAGGCTGATCCTGCACGAAAGCCACGGCGCACTAGCAAGGGCGAAGGAGAGGGAAGACTGCTGGACTGGCGTGACGCAGGTTTGATCGGCCTATTGCATCGTCTTCAACATGAGGAGACCTTCAACGCTAGTGCCTTGTGCGAGCGCGATAGAAGGATGCTTGCTCTGGTGGATGGTGTTGGCTCGCCATATAGTGATTGCCACACTGCAGTACAGATGCAGCCATCTTTGACTCCGAATGGAATGGATCATGTACGGCCATTAGTATTTGTGGATGGCAATGGGCACCTGCAACTCTTCTCCGACTTTCAGCAGAATGTCGAGTCTGGTAAGCATCCTCCGCCAGTAGTGTCGCGCGGCGTCTGCGCCGCTCATTTTTTACTACCACAGCGAAAAGACGATCCAACACTAGTGCAACGACGTCCGTGCGACATGCAAAAGATTTACCTGTCGCTCCACGCCACCATGCAAGACAGAAACAGCTCGTCTACTGATGTGGAAATGATCCGGGATCTCTTCCGATACTTTCCTGCCGTATGGCTACCCCGCGAGCGAGGGAAGTCCACGAAAACGGCACCCAGCGACTGCGCGGCGGCTGGTGGAGTGCGAGGACCGAGTGAAAACCGAATCATCGGTGACTGGACTTTCGCTGCAGATGGGTTCATCTTTCCACCTGGGCCTCGCGTCAAAAACAAGAAAGGAGGGACACAAAAGTAGTGACACAGTAGAAGACCTACAATGGCTTCGCACGACATTTATTGTATCTCATTAGATATTTTCTTATGCACGCTCATTCTGAAAGTATGTCTATGATCCCTATCTTTTCAGTTGCTTCGTCCAGGACATCTTCGAGCTTTCGCAGTCGCGCTTCCGCGTATTGTCTCAGCACTACGACGCGAGTTTGAAGAAGTTTCTACAAGATGTTGGCGCGCAGTTAGAACCGTCTGTGGGAGCATACGTGGAAGCCTTTGTGAACGTCTTATCTCTAAACCGAGAAGTCTCGGAGTCAGGCGACGCGGCAAAAAGACGCGCGAAAGCAACACTATGACCCTTGTGAAGTGTTTCATCTTGAGGGTGTCGACAACAAGTCAACATCCAATTTGGATGCGGCACTGCTGAACTAGCCTGCGAAATCAGACTCGTATTGATTAAGTACTAATAATCAAAAATGGCAAGAAGAATTTCACCATGTCGGGTTTGGTTGATGGAGTGGTATGTATTTTCTAGTTTTTGGTCGCAGTACCTATTTAGTCGCGCTAATCCCGATTGAGCAAGCATATACGAATTTTCTGCTGCCCCTGCTTCAGAGTTTTGAGGCGAAGCTGCCACAGAGCGTCCGAGCGGAAATGTTGCGCATGCCGATTTTCCGTAATCTCCGAGACGAATTCGTACCTGTGGAGACGGGTGGTCACGGCGCCCGCACTCTAAGCGCTTTCGTAAACGACACTCGGCCTTGGGGAGCTAGTACACCCGTATGGCTTGGACAAGATGATCATCACGGCGGTATCAACAAAAGTCTTGGTAATATAACAGCCGAAAAGATGTTCAGCTTCGCAAGTGGGGCAGGGTTGATAGTCGGAGAGACGTTGAAGGCGCCAGAGCGCATAGTTGAAATGCCTGAGCATGTTCGGAAGCTCTTTGACGTTCCTGTTTTGAGTCACTGCTGCACACGGGATCTTCATGCACCACGGAATCCGGTCGTGTTCTCCGTGTATGCGCAGGCGGTATTCAATTTAGCAGTGATGCTTCTTCTAGATCCATATTTCCAGGATCCGACCGCGAGTCCCACGACATGCGAAACCCCCTGCTTGGTGCAGAAGATCAGAACTCTCCCCACAGTAAATGTCGTTTCGCAGTACACCTACGCGTGGATTTTCCGAGGCGAGACGATCTTGACGCACACCGTAGAACCGGAAGGAACAAGCGCTGTCTTTCAGGTAGATGACACACCGGCGGAAGTTGGGTGTGCAGCCGACAAGCAGAGCAAGGTGTGCAAGAATTACAGGCGCGACGAATGCAAATCCCCGTCGCCGTTTTCGCTTATATGTGTCGTCGGTTCCCAACTTGCAGCTACGTCTGGGGACATGGCCTCGTCGGGGCCAGGATCGGTGTCATCAATTTGGACAAGCGACCTTCTCTGTCCGATCCTAAGTGCGGCCAGGACATTTTCTGAAGCCGAGGCAGTGCGCATTGCGGCCGACCGAGGGTCCGACGTAGCAAACAATTCAGTTGGTGGGTGTAGCAACAATGCCACAGCTCACGCAACAACAACCGAATCGGCAGGCTGCTCAACTTTTCCCTATAACGTAGCAGCCCCTAGTTCCCTCAAATGCGCTACTTCTACTGGCAGGGCGACAATATTAGTTGAGATGAAAGCAGCACAAGAATCTTCAAACGGCTGCGATAAGAAAGAGGAGCCTTCTCATAGTTGCGTCAGCGTCGAAAGTGATGATGGCATCCTTGACGAAGAGGAGTTTGATGCTGCTCCTAGTACTCAAGAGCTAAGTTCTGATCTCGACATCACTCGGGAAGAACCGAATTTCCATGGAGGTCCCGCACCAAATGTCGCAGGCGAATTGGAGTGCGACCGACAGGCGCGATGGACGAACGTTTTGGCTCAGCTTGAAACTGCGTTGTTGCGCGTGGTGCCTTTGACACGAGAAAGTGGATTACCGAACAGCCCGGACAAACTTCAAAAACATACTTTAAGTGCCAATTCTGCTGGGCCGTCTGTTACTTCTACGAAAGTGACAACCCCTCTAGTCCGAATCGTGACGCGGCCGGCGAGACAGAGCGTCAATGTTTTCGCGCGGCCACTTCGCGAGGCTATTCGTTCGGACTGGAATCCAGAGTTTGCAACTTGGCTAAGTGGGGTCCAAAATCAGCTTGCGGCATTGCTCGATAGAAGACACGCACACATACCGTCTAGGATAGCGGAAGCAGGGCTTGTGCACCCGCTAGTCAACTGCAGCGCATCATTGTTCGAATTAGGCTCGAGCGATAGCGCAAGCAAGGTGTGTAATGCTGCTACCGGAATCGCTCCACCGTCAGCTAAGGAGGAGAACATTATCGCGGACGACGCCGGAGGAGGTGGCGAGTCGTTTAACCGCAGAGCATCGTCCTCCGGTCATTCGCGAGACGCACCGAAAAAGCGAGATGCGTATGACAGCATAGTACAGAGTACCGAGGACGGCATCAATGAAGAAAGAGAAGATTCTAGCAGTGAGGGATTGACGGCAACCGCAACGACACTGACAAGCACAGGCTTACCAGCAGACGATGCCTGCTCTGGTTCGACTGAGGGTCCACAATTTTGCAAGTTTCTGCTACCAAAAACCACCAGAGACGGCGAGACGTCCAAGACAGTAGAGAAGAAAAAGAAGAGAAGCACAACGACAGCCAAACAAACTCAGCGGAGAAGTTCCACATTTTCTAGTACCAGCAAAACAACCTCGCCGGGTGTCGACAACAACGAAAAGCTTGCTTCTACTTCTATAAGTTCATCGCGTAGAAGTGATGACATGTTTTCTACCACGCCTCCCGTGGACGAATCTGTGACGGACGGATCGAAGGACTTCCGATGTTGCCACAAATGCCACCATTGCCACGGAGGTGAAAGCTCCGTCAAAGCAAGTGGTCGACACAGGAGTTGCAACAAGGATGCAGTCCGCGAATACTGACACCGCGACTTCGCTTTCTTCTCATAGAGAGAATGATACGATCGCAAGGAGAACTGCGTCCGAAGTGAAACAAGACAATATCAGCTCCGGAGTTGCACCCAAGAAGAGACCAAAGGCAGACACGATTATTCCGGGGAGCTGGACGGCGCTCTTTTCCAAATGACCATGACTCGCTTTCCGCAGTGTACTAAACAAACTTTTTTCCTCGAGAAGTAACGACATGCTCTAATCTTATCTATCGACTCATCAGTACCATTTTCATTAAAACTAGTTACCCGTATTCAACCAAGGTATCCGAGTATTTTACGTAGCTGTGACAGATTTTTTCATCCATGATTTCCTCACAGATACATAGTCTTTCCTAACATCTTCTGCAACTCAATTCATGGAATAATCGGGCTCGGGTTTATTCTACATACATACAAGACATGTTGTAATGAAGAAGCCACTCCACATGTACAAGGGTGCTGTTGCAACGAAGCAATAGCAAGCATTATGTGGTAAATTCTTTCGGAATTATGTATCCGGAATTGAAAATTATAATCTCGCGACGCTTCATGGCGAAATGAATCCTTTGTAAACATCTGCAGCAAGTAACATTTTTGAGAATATACTAGTACTTGGTTTTTGATGAGAAGCAAGAAGGATAAAGCACATTTTCTGATTCAGGATTAATTAACGGTTCTTGTACAACAACATAAAGACCGACACGGGCTCTTCGAGGGTACTGCAATTTCAATCGTTCTCTTTGGAAATGTCACATCAAATGACAAATAGGTTTTACTTATTAGGAGGACTACTTAGCCTGGTGTGAAGCAAGGACTTTCGAAGAAATTATGATTTCTTCTTCGGGATACGGATAGGTGGCTTTAGCGTTGTTTTTTGTCGATTATGGTTTTCTATGCCACAAGTAGTTTGTCTAGGTGTATGTGCGTCATTCTGACGGCATTTATGTAGACTAAAACCCTAAAAAAAAAATGTAATTTGGATGATCTTATAAATAAGGGGGTAAATAATTGGTTGAAAGGGTGGCAGCATATAGTCCTAACGCAAAAAAAAAAAAAAAACCTACGGTCGTCAGGCAAGACGATATCAGGGGCACACACATGACATTATGTGGCCGTGTGTGTCCGGCCGGATGCATTCGGGATAGATCCCATACTGTATTCAAGTTTGACACTTTCTTCGTTTGGACACTTCTCAAGGACGAAAAGAATGCGACATTCGTATCCTCCTGCCGGACAGTCGAGGACCGAGCAGTTGCTTTGTATTTTCGAGCACATGCTGATGGTGTTGTGAATGAGACAATTCAGAAAAACCTGGCGAAATTCATATCTTGAGTCGTTGTTTTGGGTCTGGTAAGATTTTATTCGAGTTTCTCTGTACATTCGTGATTCGTTAGTTTTTTACGTGTGATGATTTCTATGCGACTTCCCGTAGTTTTTTTCCTTTGCGCTCGTAATTGATGAGTATTGAGGTTGACAGTTTGTATTGCCAAAGATTTTTATGGATGCTCATTGCTTTTTGGAGTTGTCGATTACAAGTCTATTGGGTTTCTGTTGTCCTACATGCTGACAAGACAAACCAGGATGGAGATTGTGAACGCCATTAAGGAACGAGGAGTCTGCGATCCCATTTCGATTTCGGAGAGGCAAATCGGATGCGTGATGTTGTTTCTGCTTGTGACAAGGGAAATCAGAAGTTATCGTGATTTCTACGTAGGTGCGCAGGAGGCCGCTCGTTTCCAATGGGGAAATACCTGCGTCGGTATTCGTTGTCACGCATTCAATATTAGCAGAGACTCGTGGGCAAGCGAGAAAGAGACTGCGCAGTCAGAGTACAGAGCCAACAAACGCGAGGATGATCGTCTTCTTCTATTTGGTGCTTTCGGTAGTTGGTAGTGCCAGTTGCAGCACAAAGTCGTGATTGTCATATTCCATTCAATTAGTTATAGCGCTTAGTGCTAGCGGCCGGCAATATCCCGTGAATGACGTGTAGTGTTCATTGCCAGTGACCAAATTGAGTTGAATTTTTCTAGACCTTTGTTCCAGACCTTTCGTACAGTGAGCTAGCGATGCAGTCCGCACGCTTTCGCGGTAGTTGCCCACAAAAAGCCTATATTCACACCTTTCTAGATCATCTATACCTACGTTAAATGAATACGAAAATGATGGTGCGTTCTGTCGCTTCAACTACCTTGTGTCTTTTTGCAGCAGTGGCCCACCTCGTCGCCACAGTGGATGGCTCTTCTGCGACGAAAGGAGGAGGGGGTGCATCAACAAGAACAACATCCGTGAAGCACATGAGTTGGAAAGAGCAGCAACGGTGCTTTTACAAGTCTCTGATGGCTCCTGGAGGCGATATTTCGGCATGTTGGCCTACTCCTTTCGTCTTTCGGCCACCGGGAGGGGATCCGAACGAGTACCAGTCGTGGTCCGACCTAGTTGATGGTTACGAGGACGACGTAACGGCTTTTTACCACGATCATGATCACTCAGCATTAACCATGTCGTCGTCAACGACATCATTATCAACATCATCGGTTACCAAATATTCATCTGTTGAAGAGGATGCACGACCTTTAGATGTGCTTGCAGCACATGCCGAAGAAAACGATGCTGTTGCAAAGGAGCAAGAGCTACAAAGAAAAGCGCAAGAAGGTTCGCCATCTCGTGCTTCTTCAACCCTTTCAGCTAGTGAGGTTGAACAAGTCGCCGAGATAGAAGTTGCAGCGGAGGCCGACATGGTGACTGTGGAGAAGCCAGACGATGCGGGTGCGGCGCACGACGTGTCTTCCTACTTTCCTGACGATGAGACCAGAAGCAGTTCTCCAAACAGCGAGCATGAAGATGCATCGAAAATGGACATTGCTGTCGATGTGAAAAATGTAACGACGGACTCGAGAGCTTCCTTGTTGCCATTGGTAAACATGACGGCTTGGGTGTCCCGGACTGCTTGTCCGTACTGGCATCGTTCAGTGCTTGTGGTGCCGATGCTGTATGACGCAGCTGCTGCCGACGGTAGGAGGCCAACACATGATCCTCAAGAACAAGGAGGAGAAAGGAGATCAGGACACCAGCAGGCAGAAATCGTGAAAGCTAAGATCACGACAGCGCACCGAGAGGAACAGAATCAGACGACTGGCAGTGCTTTTGGTGTGGAAGCCCAAGTCGATGTGGCACTCGCTGTAGAAAGAGATCAGGAAGCCGTGCTAACCAGCGAGCAGGCGCAAGCCCAGCAACAGGCGGAAGAAGAAACAGCAGTAGAGACGACAGTACTAGAAAAAGTTGTACGAGGTCAGGACGAGAAAAGCACTTCATCTACTGTAGGAGAGACGGCGTTGAGCAGAAAGTCTGAGAACGTGGAACCCCGCTTGCTGTTTCAACGACGAGCACCTTGGAAGTGGGCGTTTGGAGGGCTCTTAGATCTTGGTGTCTCGGAGACGGTGGAGCATGGGGAGCCGGACCATGTGGCAGCCATACGAGCGGTGAAGGAAGAACTGGGACTCGACCCAGGGGAGTTCGCCGAAGAGTCACAAACCTGTAGGGAAACCACAGAAGAACAGACGTCGGACTCTGTCATGGGAGACCACAAAAAGTCTTCTTCTGCTAGCACCACAGAAGTTTCATGCACCTCTTCAGACCCAGATATAGCAGTAAGAACAGGAGGAGCCTCTCCGGTGGACGCGAACACACGCGAAATGCATGATGCGCTTGTGAAGGAGCACCATGCAGCAGCTGCGCCGCAGGCTGCTGATGATATTCGAAAGTCTCGCAGCGACACCATGGCGGCCGTGACAGCGACATCCCTACCGCCTTCACAAAGCGCCCAGCACCTGCTAGAGCGCGAAAAAGACGGGCCGCAAGCACCGAAAACGAACATTCAGGAGTGCTGTCGTATTTCCTTCATGTGGCGCGGTGACATGGAACAGATGCAACCGCTGTGCGAAAAAACACTATTGACCATTTACACAGCGCCATACATGCGGACGGATATGTCTACCGACGTCGAAGTTGGCGGTTTTCACTATTGGAACTTCACAGAATATTATGGAACTACATCTTCATGCTTAAGAAGTTGAATGTAGTTGGTCTAGTTCAATGAACTGATCAAACTGACGTTCTGTGGGAGTTTCTGGTGCAGATTCACTGAGATTTTCTTTCTTTCGTGTCACAAATAAAGTCAGTAGAAAACGACACAAGCCTAGTTCCAAAGTTGTGACAGAGGAGAGAAACTCATTAGAACAGATCAGCGCCAAATCACAAACTCTAACTTTTTCAGGAACACGCGAGGAAAAATGCGAGCGACCTTGGGCCGTGGGTGCATCCTGTTCTGCTGAGCTGTCAAATAAAGTGTGGCTTTCGCCGCTGAGACGCATTGCATCGATGTGATTGACTGTACAATGAACGCGAGCAGGCGTTAACATCGATTTCTACTATTTTTTTGTCATGACTCGCTACATGGAGCTTATGCGACTTTATTGTTGCATGTCTACACTTTTTCTACGTTAGTTACCGATATTTCCACAAAAACAAGAACAGGGCCATCGCTGGGCTTGTTCATGAGTCATAACACTTCGAGAAATGAAAATGAGTCGCATGAAAACACAGATACGCATATGATATGATCAGTCATTTGGATCGAATTTCTATGATGTCAACAATGCTTCCGAGAAGATCCAGCATACTTATCCGAAGTAGTTTTTTGCGTACGTGACGCGGAAAAGCATGTGTACAGTGTGACAGCACGGCAGCACTTCTTTTAGGCAAGCTTGCTGTTCCCGGTGTGTTCACGGGCGCTCCATCATTGTCCAAGGAAAGAGTGGAAGCATGAAGAACTCAAGATTTTTTTTCATTTCTCTTTTTTTGCGGAAATAGCAATAAAGCACGTGTAAAGAAACGGATCTGAAGTAGACCCATGAAACGTCTAGTAGTACAACAAGATTTGTAAGGGCTTGATCCACCTCTTCACCAAAATGAATCAACATCTTGTCTATTTCTTGGTAACTTGGCACCCGATTAGTGTTTGTTATTAAGAACAATTTGCTTGGCGTGAAAATGTCGCACATCATGGAGTTGCTCCAGACTCCGCCGCCGTTTCGGCACGCGGCGTTTGCAAAGGAGCTTCTGGAACCTATGGCGGCAGAAATGAGCGACGTGAATGGAGTGCTTACCGGCAAACGGGTAGGGATAGATGGCGACATGTGGTTAAGGGAAATTGTGCGACCTCATGTGCGAGATCTGGCTCTAGCGCAGCACCAGAACTCTGAGGATGTGCATCCGCTCTTGAAGAAGATTTTTTCATTAGTGGAAAATTCGTTGCGAGCAGCTTTGGCAACCTGGTTTCCAGTCTTTGTGCTGCCGGCTCCCTGGTGGGGCGTGACGCGTTGCTATCAGCATAGAATCCCAGCTGGGAGCGCCGCTTGCACATTGCGCGGAGAGTGCTATGGAACAAGCAGTGGCTTGTCGCCGGCATCAGGATCTCCTGGGAAGCGTTGTGCAAATACTACGTCGTTTCGTGCCTTCAAAATGTCGACTTGTTCCGAGGAAGAACGCACATTGCTGATGCTCGCGTGTAGGGCTGGAGGGGATTCTGATGACATAGCGGAGGGTGCCTTCGCTGCTTGGGCAAGTGAGGCGGAAGCACAAAGCGAGATGAGACTTCGGGAGGCGCGCATCGCTCTAGAACGAGCGTTGGATTCGCTTTATTTTCGTATGTATTACGAACGAAAACGAAACTTTTACGATTCGGCAAGCGCAATGCGATCCTCACCACGCAGCAAAAAACTTCGTGCATACTTCGATAACCGCACAAGGAGGTCTCCGGGTATGACAGGTGGTTACCACGGTGCTGATGTTCAAGGCTTCGTCAACAGAGCCAAGAGTGTTGATAAGGACACATCACAAGTAGATGAGTGTGCTGCTTTCGGGACCATGCAGCACCACTTTTCAAATCCTGACAGCGTTCTTGCAGATTTGCTCCCTCTCTTAGATCAGAGGGATATGGCAGAGCGCCTGTATGCACTGTTAGACCGTTTGCAGATTCCGTGGCACTTTGCTCACGGTGGAGGTGGGGTCGACGCCCAACTCGCTTTCCTCTATCGAACTGGCTGTGTTGATGTTCTAGCCACTGAACGACCCGCAGAAGTTTTGATGTGTGGCGTTTATGACTTCATTTTTTGCACCGGGGAGTGGGTACGGGAGCTTTCCTCGGGAGTTGGGATGGCTCCTAGTAGTTTGGACAACCTTGCTAAGGAAGCTTCGCCTGCCCTAGTGGAGCACGGCGTACGCGACGGAAGTGCTGGAATCGCAAGAAGACCCGTGTATCTCACTTTTGCAACGGAGCCCGCTTTACAAAGTAAGCATACGAGCTTTTCATGGCGAGAGCGTGCGAGAGGGCACTCGGTGTATGAATTTCGGCGTTTGTTCGAGCCTTGGTCTGACTTTGTGCACGAGCCGAACCACGACTGGAATGGACAGTTTCGTGGAGCTTCTTTCGACGTCTATCTACCATGGCTTCGATGCGTCTATCTTTTGTCTTCGATCAGACCCTCCTCATCGACGAGTTTTGGAAGCTCGGGCGTGGAAACGCAGAACGGCGAACAAGACACCACAGATCAGGTGTCCATAAAGAAGTCAAACGAATTTCGGAGCTACATTTCTGACGTCGCATCCGCGGAACGATTTTCACCGACAAAACGTGACGTTGAGTCGTTTATTGCACGCGCTGACGGTACTTCCAGCTCTGGACCAGGGGCCGCTTTTTCTTGTAGAAGCACGGACGCCCGGGAGTACGTGCATGCGGCCTTGGCCGTTGTAGCATGTTCGCGAAAAGAGCGCGGGCAGAGACTGTGGGCGGGAGGATTATTTCAAGCGCTACGCAATCCTTCATTGCTTTGGAGTGAGAACTACGGAAATTCCGGACGGTTTTTTGAGGGTCGTTCTCCTGGACGAGCATCTAAAATCTCGCGTCTGGGCGCTGTCGATCGAACGCCGCTGAGAAAATACTTAAATTCGAGCAGCGTGCAGGTTGATCCAAAACAACAACCATTGCTGCCTCATGGCACACCATATATCACAACAGGCGGCCCAAAGGGTGAAGATAGTACCAGAATAACACACCAGCTGTACAAAACGGGAGATACTACAGCAGCACATCATCTCGATACCTTCGTCAGCGAGGCGAAGAGTCCTGTGTCAGAGATGCTTCGACAGAGTAAGCTAACTCTCTCGCCAAAGCGACGGTCCAAGGGTGACACAAGTGTCGGGGCGCGAGATGTACGTCCACCGAAACTTCTGTATGCTCTGACAGCGAAAGACGGAGAGGCCAAAACTCCATCTGGCTATCTAGACGACAGCAGCCGCTTGCAGCGTAGGCCAAACGAAGATACCACAGGAAAGTTGTTGAGTGCCGGCAGAGTGGAAAGTGCAGACAAGAAAGATGGGGATCATGAAACACTCGGCCAGGAGGAATATCTCGAGAAAACTTGCTTTATCAGAAGAGGAGAGTTTGGATCCGGAACAGACATGGTTTATCAGGACAGGCCGCCGCCTTTAGATGCGACGACAGCAATCCGGCAAGAAAATATCGACAGACTATCATCAATGTTAGGCATCCGCAGTATCTCCATCGGCAGTTTTCCCATTGGGGCGATTAAAACAGACACATTCACCTCAAACGTGTACAGCAGTGACAATAGTACCAGAGCCGCGATGAATCTGCAGAGTGATGACGAAAGAGAATCCCGCGACTTCAGGCGGAGATATTTGTGCGCAGAGGCGGGGTTACTCTTCCAGCCAGTGCATAGTTTTAATACCTTGGGGCGTTACAATTACGATAGTGGTCAAAGCAGGGGCTCCCCTGCGCTTAAAGCAGCCGCGGCGCAAGGGGGAAGGTGGGGAAGGTACACTCTTGCACCACTGTCTGACTGTTTTTCAGACAACTGGCGAGAGCTAGTTTGGGGAACTTTTTTGGACGAATGCAGACAAACACTTGATCTTTGACGCATCCATTTGTAATAAATACCTATGATTGTTGGGGAGGGGGACGATAGATTTTTCTGGTGAAGACAATATTGCACAGTTTTGATTCTCGCAGTTGCTAGCTGAATTCGATGCGATAGAAGTTCTATCTCGGCGCACATAAGTGAAAGAGCGCGCTGGATGGCCAGGCCAAGGGTCTACTTGTTTGGATTTTTTTACCGAAGGTAGGCGGCTGTTTTTTTATTGAAGCGTCTCCTCGCCGCAACTAATCAATGCGAGGCAGGATTTCAAAAGAATGTTAGAAATGGAACTGTATAAAACTGCTAGAGGATGATATGGCGCATATTTGGTTAGAGGAAAGGACAGAGTCTACTTGGATCCAGCGACTTTTTTCTGTGTTTACTGAGAAGTGACAGTGTGAGATTATAAGAATGTCTACCTCGTGTGGTTCGATGCCGAGCGCCGCAGAGTCTGAGCTACCTGCAGATGTGTATTTGAATCGATTCAATGTCGATTTTTACTTAGAGGATGCTCTTGGGCGCCTAGAGGATTTCGTGTCCACCATGCGGCAGCAACAGAATCAAGGTGCAACTGCTTCCTCGTCAAGTTCATCAGCAGGCACTGGTGCAAACGCGAGTGGAAGTGGAACGGGGTCGAGTGCAGCTGGTGGAGGGAGTGCGACTAATGATGGAGAAGGGAATGCCAATGCGTCTTCTGGCGATGCGCCTGCTGGGGGTCAAACGCCTAGTGGAACAAATGCAGCATCTTCAGCTTCTGGTGACCAAAGTGCAAATGCTGCCGCAGGGTCGACGAACGTGGATCCTCGTCAGTCGTTACAAGAACAACTGCGCTTTCTTGGGAATTACTTTTTCGGTGTGCTCGACGGACAGCATGTGACCTGTGAGAGCAGAAGTTTTGCGTATGTGAGCGCGACGCCGTGGAATAGACGCGCATTCGTGACACGGGCTCAAACACAATTGTTTGTGCGTCTTCGCGCTGCTCCCGCAGTGGCAAGTTTAGGAGTCGTGGACGAACCGGAGGAACCGACGGAAGATCATGCTCAATGCGACGTGGGTGATGAGGGGGAACACCAAGTTACGGCAGGCGAGGCTACAGAAGAAGGCAATGGTAACGCCACAACAGCGGGATCTTCATCATCCAGTTCAGTCGCTGAAAAAGAAAATGAGAGTGTACCGTCGCCAGAGCTGAAGAAAGATTTTAGTTGCACGCTTGCGGATTTTCATGCACTGTTGCAGACGATCTGCTTAGACTATCCACTCACTGGCGCATGGCGCGATGTTTTGGAGCTTTTGCTTGAACCGCTCTCGGCCTCTCGGATTTCGACAGTTCCTGCTCTTGCGCAAGAAAAATTCAGTACTTCCATAGAGTGTTTGACGAAAAAGGTTTTAATGTTCACTCACATTATGGCTACCCAAAATGCCTGTCTTTAGACAAAGATGAAAGAGAAAGTCACAATAGTTCTCATGATAGATACTTGCTCCTAGATACGGACATTCCGCCGAAAGAGGTGCCGAGCAAAGGAGCAGCGCAGGAGGCGTGGAAGCAGGCTGGTGGTCCAGAGGATAACCCACCTCAAGGCGCCGGCGTTGCAGGAGATAACATTCCTGTGCGTCGATACTCCATGGCGCAGCTAGAGAATGCGTGGGCATTTTACTTTGTGTACAGCGATTTTGTAGACGAGCTCCGAGTTGCTTACCGAACCACGCACGTATTGAGGCGGGCGAAGCTGCTGGGCATGATTCAGAGTTGTCGCGCGCGGAGTGGGGAAGCGTGGCTGGACTACATACAAATTGAGAAAGTTTTCGAAAAATGGGTGGGTGACATCAAGCCAGCTGGCAGTACGACTTACTCCTATTCACTTTCTTCTTCTATGTATGCAGAGCGTTTGATTCTGGATTAGGCTCCTTTTATTCGATTTTGGATTATCCTTACAATTTAGTCGTTTGTTATGTTCCAACTTACAACTGGTTACTTTTTAGACGTCTACAATTTGTTGTGCAATCAGTTCGTTAACATAATCGATGCCGCGGATTTCAATCAGGTGAGCGTGCGAGTCGATGGGCGCGTAACGCTCTGGACCGAGAGGACGAAGCAGCGTACTCTTTTAAGGAGCTCTTTGCACGGCTGGCTGCAGATATCGGTCCCCATAGCGGGATGGACGATAGCTTTCGAGGACTTGAGGAGAGAAATGCGGCTAATGCGCTTCGTCAAAGATTGTCGTGGACTGCACAGCATGAAGACGAGGAGCGAAGACGGCGCTCGCGGGAGAAAAAGATGTCGAACTCACGCAAGCGACGAAACCGAAGGAACTAAGAGTCATCTTCACTGGATTTGTCTGCTCTCTAGGTTCGTTTACGATGGACAGTTTGTTGATAGGGTCATCTGTTTTCTGTCCGTTGTTTGAATTACTGAAATGTTCTTAATATCTTCAATTCGCTGTCGAGGCGCTGACGCAATTCTTCAATGACAGGAAATAGCGCAAAATGAGTTGAGGGTGCGAATGCTCTTTTTTTTGCTGAGTGTTCACCACTCAATTTCTCGATGCAGAGTCAGCGCAAGTAGAAATGACACTTCGGGGCTACTTGGAGCTGTCGAGAGATATAAGAAGACGATACTTAGAATGCTGAGTAGTAATGAATTATTTTTTTCATTATCGGTGAAGAAGATCGTGCACGAGCAAAGTAGTACTATTTGTAGCGAAAGTAATATGTTTTAGGATCACGACAATTACGTACAACGCCTCCGCGTAAAGAAATGCGTCCTGCCTTGTCACCTCTGTTGCCACCTCCAACGAGAGGCTTTGCGCCCTCCACATCTTCCTCGTCTTGTCATTTTAGGAAATTGACAAGAAAGAAGGCAACATCGCGGTTGTCATCGACAACCAAACTACAGTTTCATCAAATCCAACGAGTTCCTGCAGACCGCGCCTTGCAGCCTCAGAGGCGGTTTTTTTCGTTGCAGAGCTGGCATGACGAGGTTGGTGCTCTGTCGCTATCTGAGAGGCAAGAGGGCTTTCTGCTATCAAGACTGCCTCCTAGCGTCACGGAAGCGGAGATTGTACGGAGGCTGGAGAGTCAGGGTGTAACAGCGGACGACGTCTTGCTGATGCGCTCACGGTTAGGAAAAAGCACTGGTCGCGCATTGGTTCGGTGTGAAGAAAACATCCCGCATGTGACGCAACTTTTCGTTATGAATAACAATTGTTAACCTTCGTTGTAGTTGTTTGGTGTAGTTTTAGTCAATGCCAATACGTCGCGCTCGGACAATCGGTGGAAGTCGGACGAGCTCCTGTGTCTATCAAATTCAGTCTTGGAAATCAATATTGGTAGTAGATCGCAATCGCTAAGGCCTGTCAGTCATCTCAAAGAGCGCAGGGACCTGCTGACGGGTCGATCGCGCCGGTCAGCTACCGTCCGCTGGATCGGCACGATATTCGCCTTTTTGTAGAGCAGGTAGAAGCTTATTTGCGTTTCTCCGAGGATTTGCATTATCTAGCACGGCCAGAGCATCTGTTGAGAACGGTAACGATTCACAACGTGCCGCGGGCTTATGGTAGGAAGGATCTCGCCGCAGTTCTGCACCAGCATTGTAAAATTTGTGTCGCTCCGCACGATGTCATTTTCAACATGAAACGTTTCGGCGTGCAGGGCGATACTGCATTTGTTGTATGCGGAAGTGAAAAGCAGGCACGACACGTGATATCGACAGTGCAAGAGCTCGCGGTGCCGAAACACGCGAAGTATGCGACGCTTTTTGGTTGCAGCTTTCTCTACGCCGACCGGTCCTGTCTTTTTTGGGGCGACAGGGAAGGACGCTACGACTTTGAGGAGTCGCGGTTCCAGCTCTACACGCAGGGTTGGGACGAGCATCTTAGCGAGGATGAATTCAAAGCATTTTTGAATCACCTAAAGTTCTTTCCAGATTCTGTGCGAAAAGTTCACAGTGCATTACCATTACAAGCGGAGTCGAAGAAATCGAAACGACAAGGTGCTAGAGGCAAAAAATCAGAGGATAAAGCGGCGGGTACTAGTAGTAGTTGTACCACGAAGGGTCCTTTCGCAAGCGGCGCCAGTGCTGCGGCAACATCAGGCAGTCCAGGTTTATCGCAAGAGAGTGCTGCAGAAAATGTTGAGGCAGCAATAACAGATAGTGAAGATATAACCGAAGATGATGTTGCCTTGGAAGAGCATATTGCCTCTTACGCTACGAATGGCAAGAAGCAGATAGCTTCCTCAGGCTTTCTACTAGAATTTCCGAACATGCGAGTGGCCAAAAGCTGCTTCTCACGAATGAGACGGATGAAGCGACGATGGCAAATGCCGGCGCATACACTACTATACGCTTATCCAAAGCCCGTGGATGTACACTGGGCACACGAGACCAAATATAAAGATGAGATCGAACAAGACTGGGAACTTACAGAACCTATAGTTTACTAAATTGTGGCGCGCTGGTCGAAGACCACTACTCTCTGCTGTGACTGATTCCTGTAAAACTGGCTAGGAAATTCGGAGCCTGTTGCTCTGTTAGTTTTTCCAGACTCGCTTGCTTTGGCTAAAACTAATGATTCGCTTGCATGTACGACTTGCTTTGACGTTTCTGGGTAATCTACCCACGAGGAAAAGAGCAAGGCAGCAACCATATCCAGTCGAGCGCAAACTTTGCACTGTAGGTTAGAGTCTGTAAAAATAGTTGCTGGAAGGGTCGGCGTACTAGCCGAGTCGATTACCATTCCATTTCGTATTTCGGAGAGCGCATTCCAAGGAGCAAGCGTAAGAAAAAGTTTGTTGTAAAAATGTCAGCGAACCAAATATCGGTTAGAGAGCATTAGAAAATCGTGTGATCTATCCGACCAAATCAAAATGTCGGTTTTCGGTTTTTTTTCGGGACGATATATCTTCGGAAATGGCACCAAATACGACCAAAAACATTGTCCAGCCACTCTTCCCAAAACAGCACGACCACCCTCAAAGCAAATACATAGTGGACATCCGGCTCTGAGAAAGAACACAACGGCAAAATGAAATATAATACCGGGATTATTTGCTCTTTTCTGTAAATTTTCTCAGCCGGTTTTTTTTTGCCCTCGAAAGATTATTTTCATCAATGATTTTTGATCATTGAATCTTGACGACTCTTTCTTTCGAAGGAAAGCGACACCATGACTGTAGCGGAGGACAACCGAGTGTCTTTCGACGGCTTGAAGACCCAAGATCTTCGCCGGTTACCTGCGAAGGTATTGAAGAAGCTGCTTCTCAAGTATCATCCTGATAAGGGTGGTGAAAAAGCGGATTTCCAGCGCGTATTTGAACAGTATGAGCAACGCAAAGCTGAAGAGGCGCTGGACGAGAAGTTGGCTGCGCGTCGGCAAGCAAAAGTGGCGGCGGCTGCGAAGGCGAAGGCGACTGCTTCGGATTCGAAATCTGGCGGTGATCAAGCAGGAGGAGGTAAGGTTCCAGGAGACACGCGGTTGTACAATGATGGAGAATTTTACGAGCGGTACTTCGGTGAAGGTAAGGCGGAAAAGTCGAAAATCGATCAAGAGGAACTGCTCAAGAGAATGGAAAGTCTGCGTGCTCGTTGCGGTCGACCGGCGCCGCCTCCAGCGGCAGCTAATGCGGCTGGCGCGAGCAACAAAGCAAAAACACCGGGAGGTGCGCCGAGATTCGACAACCGGTTTGGAGCACGTCCTTCGAGTGCCAAGCCGACGAGGAGCGGCGCGTCCTGGCAGCCTCCTGGTGGGGAGGTGCCACAACCAAATCAGGCAGGGAAAGGCGCTGGCGGCTCTGCAGCCAAGGCGCCGCCAAACGCGAAATCTTCAGACCAGCAAGGCACGGGTTCAGGAACGCGCACAGCCACCGGCAGCTCTGCTGCCGGGAGCAGAGCGTCGGAGAGCCGTCGGTCTTCAGTCGAGGGCGCCGCGAAGAACGCGCGCGCAGTGCCTCGAACAACAGATGCGGAACAAGCCGGCGCTGACGGCGTGTCCACAGCTTCTACTTTGACAACGAAAGGCACTACAACAAAGGCGAGAACGAGGCCGCATGGCAGCCAGAAACCGCCTCGGCGATCACCGGAAGAGTGGGCCAGTGTGAAGCAAAAGTGGTTGCGACAAGAATCCTTACTAGAAAATCTGCGCACAAACTTTGTGAATAGTAAGAACAGGGACAAAGAAGACGAGGAAATTCTTCGGCATTTGCTTCGGCGCGAGGAGACCCTGGAAGAGAATTCGCCTCTTCGCGAACGCGGGCCTTCCTTGTACGGAAAGGGAGCGGAACAAGAACAGAATGAGAGTACTAGTACTTCTAACGAACGGTTCGATGATCTGACGCATACGATGAGAGCGGAGCTACAGCGTGCGAACAGTGTGCTCAATGAGCACGAGGAGGCCGTACTGGACTTGCTTTTCGATAGTGTGGACCCTCTTCTAGGTGGCGGATCCACCACTTTGCTCTCGGACGACGAAGCCGCTGCTTCCAATGACCTTAGCGATGGGGAGGATCTCGCCGAAAACGGTACTGACAAGCGAAATGGAAGTGGCAGGATGACCTCTTCTGGCCTGTCATCTGATGATGATGAGGAAGTATGAGGATGGAGGGTGTGATTTGCCGTGTGAAAAAATAGAAGAGGTGTTTATTTGGGGTAAGTGGTCGAAAGATGAGACGAGCCACGACTCTCTGTCAGAGCCATAACAATTTCGCTTTGCTGTTGCAGCAAGACTAGTCATGATACCAGGAGGGAAGAAGGCCCGCGACTTCTATTTTTTCTGCAAGCGTATCACTTTTCTTGTATCTCCGCAGTGTTTCGTATCTTGGATGCTGTACTATGGGCTTGGTGAAGTAAGTACTTCCATGAAAATACGATTATGTTCTTGGCGATCATTTTGTTATTTCATGATTCCAATACGAAGAAATTGTAATCCATCACCCACCAACCACCAAAAAACGAAAATGAGCAATTGACTGACAAAATGGACCTTCTTGAGAACACACTGGAAGTCGGTCTAAAAAATGGACTGAAGTTTTCTGAAATAGAAGGTTTTGCCGAGCAAAATGCATCTTAGTGTCGAGCTTGGGCGAAAGCATGCAGCAAGAGAAAGGTGGAGGTGTGGAGGAGCGTTGCCTCTTCGCGTCTTCAGCGTGCTGCACACGATTGTGCATGCGATCGATGCGCATTCTCGTGCAGAGCACAGGCGGACACACCACGATCACTCGGAGGTAGTATCTGCAGATGGCGAGTCAACTTCATCTCGTCCAGTGAAGCACACCCCAACGTCCTCCCAGCTGTTGAGGAAGGATGACGACAACGATACGTCGCCCCGGATTGGCGTTGCGCATTCTGCTCATAGCTCAAGGAAACCGAGGGCACCCCGTAGCCCAAGGAGACCGAGGGAACCAGAAGAGGTGCTCGAGGCGAAAGGGTCCATTGGCTCGTCTGCAGCTATCGAGAAAGAAATCCAGAGAACTCAGAACGAAAGTAGCACTACAAATGAAGAGGTTACTGAGGAAGCCGAAGATGAAAGCTTTTATGGCTTACCTATTGTTTGTCTCGGATAAGATTGTTTTTTTACTGTTGCCTTCCTGTGATGAAACCAAGCATACTGCTTTTGCTTTATTCTTTACTGCCTACTTGTTCTGTAATAGTATTAATGTCCCTGTGCTTGTTTTTGCATTACCAATATGTGCCATCTAGAGATTACATTTACATCAATCGGGTGGCGCTGCTTTTCTGCATGTCTCTCTTCCTTCATATCACTTTTACGGAATCGACTTGGAAATGGGGTGCGATTTTTTCGTGTTTTCTGCCACCGTTCGTCGGACTAGGCATTTACGCAAACCATGTGAAGACTATAAACGAGCATGCGGGACAAATCCAGGCACAAACGCGTGCGCCAGCGGCATGGTAAACCCAGATCCATGCGAATCCATGACGAGAATAGTGTCTCTTAAAAACACCATACATTCGCAGAAGGCTTTCTCGTGTGGTGGGCAAACATGTTGGCTGTGATCCCATTAAAAACGGAAACAGCATGGTGCGTCAACTCTAATTTTCAGCAGACAGAGTATGAAGAAGATGGATAGGTATGATGATCATCATCAGAGCTCTAGTAGAGTATGTAATGATATCCAGCACTATAGATACTGCTTATGCGGAGGAAGAAGGAGTGATCAAAAGTAGACATCGTCTGAACGAGAGGCTAATGTTTTAGATAAGCACGTGACCAGGTCGTGCTTTAGGTCTTAGGCTGTCCCTTTTACTTCTGGGATGACATGTGTTCGAGTCTGAGCGACTAGTCAAGACAAACTACGAGTTGCAAGACTTTGAGTGGAAGCAAACTCGCGGGAGAGATATGTTGGTGAACGAAAAATGGCACGATTGATGAGTTTTTGTGCACCAAATTGGATTCATGTACTGGCGTATTCTCATCCTCACCTGTTGGTCTGTTTTTTCAGAAAAATGTAATTTGTCATCATACAACACACACTCATATCAATTCCTATCATAACGACGTATGAGGCCACATCAAAAAGAAAGTTTTTATTGGTGCAACCGCGGCCTTCGCAGGTTTTTTTGTCCATTTTCTTTCCAAATCTACAAAGGTGTTCGTGTCTTACTGATTCCTATTCTGAGTATCTACTGCCAGCTTCCAATATTTAGAATGATATTTTGTCAGTTATTTTGTCTCTGTGTCGCTTGGCGCATTCGCCTCACAATGGATCTACTGCAAATTCGGCTGTAGTCTTCGGACTAGGACAAGATCACATGAACAGAAAAATGTTGAAAGATCATTCAATCTCTAAATCACTGCATACAAAGTTGCATCTTGTCATCGTTCATCTTCCTTCGCTCCTGCTCTAGTATACTAATTAATCAGGTACGTATATTGCCCCTAAGCCTAATGAAAAAATCATTGCTGAGTTTCAATTTTATACTCTAAACCGAATTTTTTATATCAATCCATCTCGAAAAAGTACTGGTGAAGCTAATGCTATGAATGTCTTGCAATCCAAAACACGCATAGGGACCTGTTGGGACGGAAGAAGAAAGTATAGTAAAGTCCAAGTGGTTTGGTTGTGGGGAGGGGCATTCGAATCAGAACAGTTTCTCCGTTTGTTTTTTGTGTGTAGTTGATGGAAGTACCTCGTTAGTGACGCTAGATTTGACGTTCTTGAAGGATGGCCAGGAACTTTTCTACAACGTCATCGTCAGAGCACTTGTTCGCTTGATGTCGCATCTTCTTCGCATGATTAACAGTTTTGAGTTACCCAAATTAGATCTGATTGGGAGTATGCATTTTTCTCCACAATACCGCTCCTTCCTTGGTTTGATTCTTTAAATTTGATTTGATCTTCTGTCCAGTAAGGACAAGCGCCTCAATGCTCTCCCAAGAATTATAATATAAGTTTTGAGATAAAATAAAGCCAAAATTATACTTGTTTCAGATGATAATTAAACAGTCGGCGACAACAATTATTACTCCAAAATCAGAAAGATGCCGACTCTAAAGAAGAAGCCCGTGAGCAAGAAGCCAGTGGCGAAAAGCGCTGCGATGATGAAGAAGGCAGTGGCTAAAGCTACGCCGGCGATGAAGCAGGTAGCAAAGAAAGCAAGTCAGGGCACGAGAGGTAATCCGCGACCGAGCGCGAAGGTCATGGCTAGTAAGAGTTCCTCATCTTCTGCGCCAAGTGCTAGGGGGAGGGCCGGAAGCATGGGCTCAAACGCGAGCAGCAAGGCAGCTGTCAAAGCGACGTCACCAGGAAGTGCGATGAAAAAGCAAACGACCACAACCATGAAAGCTAGTGCTTCATCGTCGTCGTCGTCGTCGAGTGGAGGAGCGGCAAAAGCGTCTTCTTTCTCATCCTCCGGGAAGAACGCTGTGAAAGCAAGCGCAGCAGGTTCAGCGGCAGCTTCATCGACGACGCAAGTGCCGCCCATGAAACGTGCGAAGAAGGGGGGTGAGGAAAAACACGTTGGAACGAAGCTGCTCCCACCTCTAGCCGACTGCTGGTGGGATCCAGGGAGCAAGAACTGGGTGGCTCCGCAATCGAAGGAGGATCTTGACGACGTGCAGTTGGTCGAGGTAGTCAAGGATCGAACATGGGTGATTCAGCTCGTGCCGAGTTCACGGAGCACCTGTCGGCGATGCGGCGAGTTCATTGAGAAAGGACTCTATCGTGTCGGTTATCCCGTGAAAGACCGCCGCGGGGACTACTGGGCGCTCTCGCACTGGCTCCATCTAGGCTGTGCGAGCTACAGTTTTTACCAAGACCCCTCACTATGTGTGACGCTCTACGACGACAAGAAAAAAGCGATAGTACTATGATTCTTTTGAGAAGAAGTGGCTGTCTCTGTATAGCAAGTCGAATCTAAGTACTTGTCTTCAGTGCAGATGTACCGACATACTTTGCAGCAGATCATGATGTTGGATTTAACGACTTGGATCTGCAGCTGTTAAACTAGTACCCACTACACCAAGCTTTCTTGTGAATGTTGTGAAGATGATGTTTATCGAGTATCCACAATCATTTTTTCTTCAGACAAAGGAGCTGTGTACGAAGGAGATGGTAAATTTTGAGGATTTTGGCACTGCAGAGAAGAACAGAATTGTGGCAGAGTTGCAACCAAAGCTCGAGGAAGTGGAGGATGAACTGGAGGAGATCGACGCGGGTCCGAAGCCCACCATGACGGTTGAGGGTTTGACGGTGCCGCTTCTGAAGTTTCAGCAGGAGGGCCTGCATTGGCTAGTCGACCGCGAAAACGAACCGGGAACTCGTGGTGGCATTCTCGCGGATGAGATGGGTATGGGAAAAACGATCCAGATGATCAGCGTGATCCTGAAGCAACGTAAGTCGCCCACCCTAGTTGTGTGTCCGACCGCAGCTGTGTTGCAGTGGCGCAACGAGATTCACCGATTCACGAACGAGATTGAGGTACGAGTATACCACGGCGGCGCGCGCAATTCGTTGCTGGATTTCACCGCAGCGGATAATGGCAAAATCATCGTGGTGATTACAACTTACCAGACAATGGAGTACGACTACCGACAAATCGTAAACGAGCACAAAATCGCGTGTGAGTATTGCGGAAAGCGGTTTCTGCCGGAAAAACTAGCGTTCCATCAGACCTACTTTTGCGGCCCCGACGCAATGCTCACGGAAGCGCAGCAGAAAACGGCGCGAAAGGAGGAGGCCGTGAAGCATATGAAAATCGGTGGCAAAGAGAGCGACATCATCTTCGACCCGGTAAAAGCCCTTAGAAAAGCAATGATGACCGAGAACAAGCAGAAGTGGGCGGATTTGCGTAGTGGCAAGGCCAAAAAACCGGATGCATCAGACGAAGACGATAATGCTCCGCCATCAAGCTCTTCGTCCTCCGCTAAGGCGAAACCTAAGGCAAAGAGCGGCGCCGGACGCAAATTGATGATTGGTGGCTACGAGACGAACATCGAGTTCGCGCCGGTGAAAGAGGACGGCAAGGGCGGTGGAAAGCGAGGCGGCAAGAAGGCCATGCCTTATCTACCGTTTCCCTACACGGCTCTGCCAGAGGAGGCGCAGTCTAAGTTGCTCGAAGACGAGAATGAGGAGGAGGAGGAGGAAGTACAACAAACGACTGCAGCGATGAAGAAAGTGACGGGCAAGGCAAAAGCAAAAGCGATTTCCTCAGCATCCTCGAGTAGCAAGGCTCAGGTGCTGGACGAAAGCGCGATGGCGGAACAAGTCACAAACATGTTCGACAAGCTGAAGAGGAAAAAAGGCGGCGCTGCGAAAACTAGTGATGGAACTGCTTCTGCGTCTACGGCAGCTGGATCCGCAAGCACTTCTAGTAGCTCTAGTGAGGACAAAAGTGGTGGTTCGATCGATCTGACTGCTGCGAATCCTTTGTCTGCAACCGCCTTTAGCATGAAGCGAGGTGGCCCGTCGTCCTCCTCGGTCACAGATCTCTCCAAGATGACGAAAGCGCAGATCGCGAAGGCGAAGGCAGCCGCGAAAGCCACTAGTGCTGCCGTCATCAAAGGCACTGACACGCTAGATCTCACAGGAACTGGAAAGCTTCCCTCCAATTCGCCGGCGATGAAAAAGAGGAAACAAGAGGACGCAAAAAGTACTGTCTTTGATTATGATTTTTAATTCTTGAAACTTCATTTCATTTTGCCATTTTTACTTAGTCGTTCTTGTGCGTCTATCTTCATCCCCATGGAAAAATATATAACTCTTCTGTGTGTGGTGAAATTGAATGCTGTGAGTGATGTTGCGATACTAGAGAAAAGATGTTTTGATGCTGAGTATCTCGTCACTAGTAGACTAGATGGGCTATCGTGAAGATGCGCTGTGCTGTTGGTCACCGAGTGACAACTCCAATTTTGGTGTCTCTCTAGTTGTCCTCTCGGAAGCGGAGCAGGCGGGTGGCGTCACTGTTGCTCGGATTATGAAGGCACGAGCACATTATGTTCCACTCATCCAGAAGCGTATTGATGCGAATGAAGGACTCGTCTTCGGTCCCGGGAAAGAATTTTCATTGCGCCAGCTGCAGTACGCGCTCCAGGAGTATCGCGCGGCGACGGCCCCAATCGAAATTCTATCACAGCAGGACGAAGTGGAGAAGAAGGCGGAGGAAGTGCCACCTAGTTCTCCAAAGAACAAAAAGGCTAAGACGGTGCAAATATTCGAAGAGCAGACGGCCCCCGTTAGTCCGCACAAAAAAAACGCCCGACATAAAGACGATGAACTGTTAAAGCCTGCCCCGACGCCCTCCAGAAGCCAGAAAGGTTTCTCCCTTTTTGGAATCGACAGCACAGTGCATCAGAACGAAAAGGAAAAAGTCATTTCGAATAGAAGATGAATAACAGTAGGAAGGATCATAATGCTTTGATGACTGGCAAAAAGGAAAAGTTTAAAGTAGACCTCCGCAAGATCGTATGAAAACTTCGTTTAACTATGTTTTCTCTTAAAATCATTTGCAGGCGAACAGGAATCCGAAAGTAAAAGCGGCAAGGGATCGAAGATGGCTACTGCGAAAAACAAGAAGGCGGCTGAGGAGCCAGCTCCAAAAACGAAACCGTGCTGCGGAAGAAAGCTGAGTAAGGCAGAGCAGGAGGCGATAGATAACGCGACCGCAGATACCATCGATGGCGCGAGGTTGCTGTGTGTACCTGTGGAGAACGATGGACCAGTAGATGATACTCTGGACTTCACAAAAAGCCCTTTGTTCTCCACGGTTTTCGAGCGCGTTATTCTAGACGAGGCGCATCGCATCAAAACGCGCACAACCAGTACTTGCCAGGCTGCTTTCGCATTGCAAGCAAATACGAGATGGTGTGTGTCGGGGACACCACTTCAAAATCGTGTAGGCGAACTCTATTCTCTGGCACGTTTTATTCGCCTCAAGCCATTCGCTTACATGTTCTGCGAGAAGAAAGACTGCAACTGCTGTTTACTCGGTACTCTTTGCGCCTTTGATTTTGGGAAATATGTATCAGGATGAGCTACAGCTTTTTCATTGGATCCAAGTTGATCTTTAACTTGGAGAAGCCTTTTTGGAATTTACAGTACGACAATCATTCGTTCCCTTATCATGATGATGAATTGCTTCGTCTCAACAACGTTTCTCAGATTTCAAGTTTGGGCAAGACTACATGTGCGAGCATTGCGGACACGGAAAGAGCCAACACCGCAATTATTTCCAGAAGCACATCACTTTGCCACTGCAGAAGTACGGTAACAACGTAGGACTCGGAAAGAAGGCCATGAACTTGCTCAAAAACGAGGTGCTCGCGAAATCGGTTCTCCGCCGAACCAAGGAGGAGCGAAAGGCCGACCTGAATTTGCCGTCGCTGACTATCATGGTACGACGAGACCAGATGAGCGCAAGTGAGAAAGATTTCTATCAGAGTATGTACATGCAGACAACCACGGAATTCAACACCTACGTAGATAAGGGAACCCTATTGCACAACTATGCGCACGTTTTCGACCTCATTATGCGTTTGCGACAAGCTGTGGATCACCCATACTTGATCATCCACGGCATGGGACGCATCGGCCAGGCGAACATTCCCTCGAAAAGTATACTTGATACTGCTTCTTTAATCTGATTATTGTGTTATTCTTATGATTTAATTACTAAATTGATAATAGTTCTGTTGTAAATTCTTGAAATGTCCGCTTAGCATTGCGTTATCACCTCCATCATAGTGATTTTGAATTAATGTAAAATCGTTCTTTCTAAGTCATCCTTCACTGGCCCATCAAACTTTTAAATCAGGCAATAAGCTCGAAGACGGTAGTGAGGTGTGCGTCTTATGCCAAGATATGTGCACGAGTCCGGTGATAGCGAAGTGTGGGCACGCATTTCACCGTGACTGCGTCAAGGAGTATATTCAAGACGCACCGGAGCTAGAATCGGGAGGTGTCGGCTGCCCTTGCTGCTTCGCACCGCTCACCGTGGATCTCGGTGCTTCCGAAGACGGTCCTGATGGTAGTAGTCCCGAAGAAGAGAGTTCTGCGGGTGAGGAGAGCAGCGACGACGAGGGGGGCCCTTCCTCCAAAAATGAACACGACAAGAAGGGTGCAGCCGTAGGTGGTGACAAAAAAGTAGTAGCGAAGAGGACGAGGGCGAAGAGCTTCATCGACCAAATCAACGTGAACAACTTTGAGAGCTCCACCAAAATCGAAGCTCTCATCGCGGAGATCAACTCCATTCCAGCCGATAGTAAGGCGCTCGTTTTTTCGCAGTTCATTCGCTTTCTGGAGCTGATCGAATTCAGGCTAAAGCGGGAGTGCATTCCGTGCGCCAAGCTCACCGGATCGCAGTCGATCCAGCAACGGAACAACATCATTTCCGACTTCCACACCAATCCCATTGGCAGCAAGGTCCTGCTTGTGTCCCTGAAAGCCGGCGGCGAGGGCTTGAATCTGCAGCGCGCCAACTACATCTACGTCATGGATCCATGGTGGAATCCAGCAGCAGAACTGCAAGCAATGCAGCGCGCACATCGCATTGGGCAAACGAAGCCGGTCGTAGCGAAGCGATTTATCCTCAAAGACACTATCGAAGAGAAGATCCTCGAACTCCAGCAGAAGAAGCAGGCGGTCTTCGACGCTACAGTCGGCAAAGCTAATCACGCCTGGGGCAAACTCAGTGCAGAAGATCTCAAATACCTTTTCACTCAATAGGGTCAAATGTTTAGATTTCTTTGTATCGAGCCTTCGCTGTGAGTTGTTGTTGCTCTTCCAGTTGTCACCTCGTGTGCTCGCCCGTCAGCTTCTCATCTAAATTCCCAAACCCCCCACCGACACTCCTTTCTAGCGACAATCCCACCCACCGACATTTCCTTTCCCAAGCCTTTTCCCTAGCGACAATTAGCGACGAACCACAATCTGAACACTCATTGTCTTCAATTTATTCTAGCCTTCATACGCACATATGCTGCCTAGACATACGGTCAAAATCGTCTTCGGCGACGCATCTTTACCGTGACTCCGCAAGTAGCAACTACGATTTCTTCCCTGTGTCGAATCGCATCTCTCAGTCATTTTCCTGATTCACTTTTAGATTTGTTCTAGAGATATCAAGCTCATATTTCGGTCAAGCTTGTCATCTGAAGCCGCTTCAACAAAAGTCCGACTTTGCAGTGTGCAGTGGGCATAGATAGCCTAAAGATAATGCAAGTCCTAGCACGAGCGATAATGACGCAGAGCGGGTTATAGCCTATCCCGAACGGATAGTTATTCGAGTGTCACTTGTATTAAAACAAACAACCAGTGTGCAGAGACAAGAATTTAAGAGTCTTCTTTTTCTTTCTGACGAAGTTGTCACAAAAATGTTGATATCGGACTTCTCATCTGTTTTACGCATGCAGTCTGCCGAACACAACATCATGCACTTTGTTGTTGTCAAAAATCTTGGGTCAACATAAATTTCCTTTGTGTACCACATGATTATGGATATGGACATACAACTAGGTAGTGGATTGATTTACACGATATCTTCCTGGTGCTGTTGTATGATGCAATTGTTCTGGGAACAATATATCTTCTAGAGGGTGCTCTGAGTGATTTCGATTGCGCGTTTGATCAGTCCTCCCTCACAAAAAATGTCGTTTCTTGTTAAGAGAAATGTTGTAACATGAAGACAAACCGTTTGCACTTCATTGTGTAGACTTTTGATTTCTTGGTGGAGAAAGAGCTGTCAGTATCTTTCTCGTCAATCCCATGAGCTTTCTTTCTGTCAAGGGTGACCTATCATAAAGTGGTAGCCGTAGAACTAGATTTTTGGACTTTTCTTGCAACTTCGTAGCAGAGCTATAAAAATGTGCAAAAAAAGAGCCAAAGGTACCATCGGCACATGGATCGTTAGCTATCGCATGGCCTTGTTCGGACTCTGTTATCCTAGGACTTAAATTGACTCGTGCTCCACTTATGTGCAATCGGAAGTAAAGCGACTTGCAGTAGAATCTCGATAACGCCCATTCGAGATGAAAATACTCTGGACTGGACAAGTAACCGGTGTACATAGATTTATTAAGCGTCGAATCTGGATAGTCCGTCTTGATTATGTATGGATATGACCCGTTCATCGCAGTTTCGCGGTACTGACCCTCACAAGGTGAACATACAGAAAGAAACAATAGTAGTGCATGATGTGTGCTTAACGTCCATGCTTTGAACATGTGTAATGGCAGTGTGCAGAAAGGAACAGCCGGTTTACACAAGCAAACACTGCGTGGGGCATTATGAGACTGACTTCCTGCTATTCAACGACGCGACTCTTTTTGTGTTTTTAACGTTGTCTATGCCATATCTATTTCCAGCAGGCTGAAAGAGGTCGCTACTCTGAATCCTCTCTGTTAGTGCTGGAAATTTTTGTGAAGAGTTTGAGTGTGGGTTTGAGTTGTTATTCTATGGTCCGTGAAGAAAGTGTGGATGCTAAGAGGAAAACAGAGATGAAGAGATACCGATAGATGCTGAGTTTGAAAGTGTTGTCGACGCTTTACATCCACGATGGATGCTTTCATCGGTGCGAAGCATCACTAAGATTTTTGATTTTTGCCATTCCCTGAAACCGCACTAGAAACATTCCTTGAAGTGTAATTCCCTCCTGTCAATCTTGTTCAAAATTGGACATAGTCGTGACAAGACGAGTGATATGCATAGTAGAGCCAAGTAGTCTCTCATTGCAAACCGGCTGTACCAAAAAAATTTGATTCCTTGATTCGTTGACTACCGCCGCTCGTTAGACGGCCGCATACAATTCATTGACTACTTTGGATTGAAATTGATGATAAATTAAGACTAAGAGGAAGGCGGAGAGAACCCTTGCCTCCAAAAAAAATGCTCGTGGCCACAACCGCTTTTGATCATAATGTCCGAAGATAACGGGCAACGGCGACGTTGTAGTGTCATTCTGCAGACATTGACGTATTGACCAGCTTGCTCTCGTGCTTGATGTGCAACAGTAAAGTCCCCAGTTACGGTGCAGAAACAATTTCGCACTTGGTTCTCACCAGACCTTCGACTCGGTCTAGCCTCGTCGAGCACGAATACGTGTTGAAGGGGGTCGTGTGATAGTCTGGCGGAGCAGACCCTGTACCCGCACCGACGTTTTCCAGGGACCTACGTAGGCACGACCGGAGTTCGCAACAGACGTGTGGTCGGCGGAGATATTATCGATAGATATCGCTGTACGAAGTGCAAGTGCCCGAGGACGAGGCTCGATCGGCAATCGCTGGTCATTCGGAGTACACACAGCATCCATCACTCGAGCTATTACGAGAGAATCTACAGGTGAGCAACAGCACGACAGCGACAGGCTTCGAAGATGCTACAGCGTTCTTCGACATTTCTAGTCGGGACGCGACAACAACGTGTGAACCTGGCAGAATTCGGCAAGGAAGAGAGGGAAACGGTAGAAGCAGCGTGGCTTCGACGCAATGTACCACTATGCTTCGCTTGTGAAGCATACCAGGATACGCATCCAGCTAAAAAACAGATGGGCTTGACAGACGCTGATGCAACGCTGTGCTCACCGATGATGGTAAAAGCACATGAAACTAAGACCTAGTTTCAGTAGGAAAATTTAATGGTCTACTTTCTACAATGCTGAGTTGTGGGCTAATAGAGCCTAAAATACTCATGATCGCACCGATTTTATCGACCAAGTGATGGTACAACAACGTACGAATGATTGTATCAGGCTTGTTGATGTTTTGATTTTTCTATTCATGGTCGTCTATCATGTCAGGTAGGCGTAATGGACGGGGTGTCACAGCTAGAAGAATTTGGAATGGATCCAAGCGAGTTGCCACAACAGCTATGTCGCGCAGTAGAAGAGCTCGCTTTTCAACAGCTACTACCAGAAACAGACGGAGGCAATGCGAAGGAAATGTATTCCATTTTTAGAAGGCCGTTTACCAGTAGTCCAGTTTTATTCTATATTCGAGGACCACATTGTCATCATCGTGAACGACGTGCTCGCTGGAACAAACAACAGCTTGTTTCCAGGAAAGATGAAATAATAGGTCTTTTTGTTCTTGGACGTTGACGTGAAATATTCATTCTGATTTTATGCTTTCAACTTACAGATATCGTGGTCCAGTTTCGTTGCTCTCGGACGCGTACCAGGCGACGGACGCACTGGGGTCTACCACTGTCTTGCTTTGCGCGCTTGACAACCATACCAAAGTGCACGGCCGAACACATCCGATGATAGCAGTGTTGAGCATTGGAGATTGCGAGCTTCTCCTTCTAAGAAGATCGAAATCGACAGCTCCGCTCGAAACTGTACTCAAGATCAGAAGTACTAATCTTTTCTTTATCAAGTCCAGTTACTCTCTTGACACTAAGAAAGTTGTTCGTGACTCGAAGATTTACTGCATGCTCGTAGCGATGATAGGTGGACGATGGTTCTGATGTACTAAGTGATTCGCATGTGGACCGTTAGAACTTATTATTACACAGAGGAGATTTTTCTACTTCTATAATGATAATAGAAATAATCTCTTGACCATCTTCAACGCAGATATTTCATACGGAGATGCAGAGGATAGGCGGAAACAAGCAGGCGCCATTACAAGTTGCGCGCGTCGACGAGAGAATAGACGAAGATTTCGAGGAGGAGATAGCACTTGAGGTACTTAATTTACTCTTGCCTTACCGATTGAAAATCAAGAAGTGAAAGAGAAAATTTCCACACCTTCATCTGAAACTAGGAGCAGGTGGTCATGACTCATGTTTTATCATTGTGGTGATGAAGACGTTGAATACAGAAGTGAATGACCATGACGCTGATGTCATCGAGGATCCTCAGTTACGCTCAAGAATGTGAGTAGCGGTGGATGCCAATCTGATGTCTCATTTCTGAAGAAAATCGTGATCGTGATCACCGTCTCTTTTGTGGATTGGCACTGATGATGAAATGCTTGTCATTCTTGTCAGTCAAAGGCTTTTCGTTTGCGGCGGAAGAGAATAATGATTGCTTTCCTCTTCTTGCTACTAGCTGAAGATAGTAGTCACAATCCTCACTTGAACGCGTTGTCAGGCATTTCTATCCCGAACGCTCACCCTCTCATAGGTGAGCCAACTCCTATTTTATCCTTTGATGAAGATGAAGAACTATCGATGAGCCGGCAAATAACTACAATCACGCACTCAGAATGATTCTGGAAGAAGCTTGATGAAATTCGTCAGGTTATTCGCGACGGAAGCGCGGTTCACTGCTTTACAGCGCAGGAAGGCGACGTCGTTATAATGGGAAGTGGTATCCTCGACTGATTTATAACATTGTCTGATTATCAATGTATTGCAATTGCAGATACTTCTACCCAAACAACATTCCAGGCAAATGAAAAATTTATGAAAATAATTGGAAATGTGTTTTTGAATTACATACTTCGTTTCGTCTGGGTTTTTAGATCGCATTTAGTTTTTTGGTATAAGGTTTCATTCTTGATTTTGTAGATGGGATGTTGATAGTACTGGTGAGCCTCGGCGGCGAAACTTTTAGTGAATTGAGTATTGAACGATAGAACTACATTGTCTAATATTACGTCTTGAAGTTTTTAATTCTGTTTGATAGTGATAGCATATTTATTTGTAAAATCTTTGTAGAAATATATGACAATAAAATATTTGTTGTGTACCAAGAAGGTAGACTAGGGCAGAAGCTTTCTCAGTACTATTATATTTCAGATTTGAATGTTTAGCGTTAGTAGTTACAAACTGAAGCAAAATCAAGAGGTGTGGTACTTAGCAGTATACTCTCCTGCATGTCGTTTCAAGGTCTAGAAAATATTGTGGATGATGATTATTCTCGAAGACTCAATCTCCGAACCGATGCTGAAATACCGCTCTGATTTTTTGTTGATGGATTCATTTTTTTAGTCGTGTTTACTTCTGCCAACGGATATTGTACCACACTACATTGATCGAGTAAGAAATAATTTTTGAATACCCCTCATTAGTCTTTGAACGTTAATGTTTTTAATTGGTCGTCCCTATTACCTAGATTGACTAAGTAAAAATAGTAAAACATTGCGAATCAAGATGTTTAGCCGAGATCGCACGGAATCGTATTTCAGCGAGGGCACTCACAGTCCAGGGACAAGTCGGAACGTAGGCGCAGCGTCGGCAAAGCAGTTTGGTGTCGGCGGACTCCTGGTGGAAGGAATGGCACAGCTAGGTGGTGTCAAAGCAGCATTGGAGATGGCAAGCAAACAGGAAAAGAATGGCGAATGCCATTTAAATGGGACTGCCAACGTCGGAATGCCATCTTCGAATGAAGCCTACAAGAGTACTAATTGCGCTGTTGCTGACCACATCAGTGCTGCTAAGCTGCAGTCGACGCAGAAGGTTCAGGCCTCCTGTTCTCCTCACTTGAAGGGCGTCGGACAAGAAGATGCTTCTGTTTCTGGTCAACAAAAGAGCAGGTGCATTGTGACTCAAGGTCCTGAACAAGCTGATATATCCAAAGTGAATTCTGTTCATGATGGTGGAGACATCGACTGCATGGGCAGTGAGGACTGGGAAGACATGTACTCTACACTCGAACAACAAGGATTCGGAGCAGGGAAAGGTCAATCTTCTAGTACTGAGGAGGATCATGGTCGTATTGGGCAAAAGGAAGATAGTATTGATGATATTGATATTCTCGGTAACGGGACGAATTATGCTCTTCTACAAGATGAGAAGCATGACCAGGAAAAGCGGGATCAGGGTTTTCTGCTCGATCAGAAGAAGCATAACAAGATGAACGAAGAGAGGAATTTTTCCATGACTGCTACACATGCACTCGTGAAAAAGCGCGCCTCCTCTAGCTCTACACAAGAAGTACTAGAAGAACAAGTTGTACAACCGCGTGATCCTGTACTCGAAGCAGCACGCGATCACTGGTACGAGTTTCGAGAGGGGACTGTCCCTATTCTACGTTTGAAGCATGTCCCGCATGATGTCGACGTAGTGCATGTGGAAGATGCTTTGGGATCTCATGCCGCGAACTTGTGCGGACGCATTCTGGTTGATCGCACACATAAGATGATGCAATTGGAGTTCCGTAATCTGGGCCTGTGTCTTGCAGCACGCGAAGCTTTGTGCCGTGTGAAACTAAAACTCTACTACGAAACACACGTCCTCGGCCCTCTTAAGCTCGCCGCAAATCAAACACCGGGAAAAATGCACTCAGTATCGTCGCACAAACAAGGCCGTCAGGCTGCGGCTGCTGCTCTAGCTGTCAAAACTTCGGCTACAGAAAATGTTGATACAACTAGCTTGCAAGTACTGCCTAAGAAATGTGACTCGGAGAAGGACGACAATAAGTGTAAACAGGAAGAAATGGACAACAATGCAGCGATTGGTATGGATTGTGATCAACAAGCATTGTTCGTGGAGGAGCATGATCTTGCTGGACAAGGTCCATTGAAGCGCCGAAAAACGACGGAGCATATGATAGATTGTCAAGACGTTGATAGCAAGAAGATGGCTTCTCCTTCGTCAGATAATGAGCTCCCGAAGGGCCGCACGACCACGACTGAGACTCCCACTAGACTACCGTCTTTTGATAATCTCTTTATCGTAGATCAGCAGAGGACCCGATCTTTGAGCCAATTCTCGCTGTACAACTTGACTGCGAAGGCCCTACAAGTAGCGCGTCTGCCTCCAACTGTGCGTGGATCTTCATTCGAACGAGAGTCCAAAAAAGCTGGCCTCTCAGATGGCGTTTCCGAACGGACGCTGAGCTCGGGCACGCCACGACTCTCTGCCGACGTGACGCCACAGCACCAATGTGCAGTGTCTGGTGTCGGCGACACGACGATGGATGCAGAAACAGTTGCAAACGGAAATGGAGATCGAACGACACCGAATATTGTGCCGAAAAGCTCGCCCTTCGTGCGTTACACGGGTGCTTCTGAAACGAACGTTCCTGCGGGCTGGTTCCCCAAAAGCGGCTACCGTTGTAATCCAAATAACTGCTCCTACGATCGCAACGGTGCGCCCCGACGCCAAGACAATCACAATTATGGATTCAAAGGCCGTCCTGGTGCAAAGCACGATAATCGAGGTAAAGGCGGCGGTAGAAAAGGAATCTACGATAGTCGTGACAATCGTAGTCGGTCGAACGGTCACCAGCACGGTAACTATAATAAGAATAATCCCAAGTACATCAATAACCATGGAGGTAAGCGGTGTGGAGGAGGTGCCCGCAAGGGAAATGATAAACGTCATCACAATAATCATCACAACGGTAAGGGAATGGGAAATCACTACAACGACAGATGGAATGGTCCTCTTAAGAGACCGGAGCATGGTCGTGGCGGTAATTTTCGCAACAACAGAAACAACCGCAATCGTGATCGCAGTGAGACCTGGGCGGGCGACAATCACCACGGCGATTCTCCCAGGGAACACGGCCCGCTATCAAGCCCTCGCCACGGAACTGGGAAGGGAGGCAACATCAACAACAATTTTAGGCGCGGTTCATCTTGGGATGACGGTAATTTTAACGATCATTACAATAATAGCGACTACGATGATCACGAAGATTACGAGCATGATAACTACAACTACAACGCTTCCTCCGCTCACCCAGATGATTATCGGAGCAACCACCAGCCCGCCGACGGCGACTACAACGAACAGAACTACAACAACTTCGCTGAAGGAGACTTTCAAAGCTTTGATGAACACATTCAGAATAGTCAGTACTTCTCGGGTCAACACCAGAACGGACAATACGATAATAATGCACCAATCGCGAATAATGGTGGCGACTCGAATCAGCCCTGGGACGACGACACAGTCGCTAGTGGCCTGCAGGCTTTGATTGGGTCTAGTGCTCTGGATTTTCTGGGCAGCAACATATGACCGAACTTCACTAGAAAATGATATATTCTGACTCATCAGTTATCTTTCTAGCGCTGCACTTTCAGATATCAATATTTGTTGCGAATATTCACTCTCTCTCTTTGAAGCTTACCCAGCTTTGTCATCCGAAACATAATTTTGAAAATGGAACGGGATTGAGAATGAATATTCGAGTAGCTCAATAAACCCTCCTGTTTCATATAACGGCTCGACGAATAGTGGCAGCAGTACGTACGCGGAGCAGTCAGCATCTTCTTCCTCAAATATCCTAAGTGGTCTATTGGCCCCACCAGCAGTTACTACGTCTGTACCCTCCGCTGCTTCTTCAGTTGAGGATGATTGGTCAAAAGTGTGGAACGAGATAATTGGCAGTTCTTAGGTACGAAACTGAAGAGTCATGGAAGCTGTTTTGTATCTTACTAACTCCTGGAGTCTGCATCGCTGGCTTGGGTCTCCAATAAGAGGCGTTCCTGAGTACGGAGATCGATCGAGTAAGCAAGAAAAGGGAGAGATTTCAAGCATCGTCGGGAGTCTGTTTGATGAAGCTGAACTCTCTCGTGAACAAGAATCTGCTGTTTGATTATGTTGTTGTAAACTAGTTGTACTGTGTGAACTTCGTGATTTTATAGTTCGTGTACTCAAGGGTTATGTTCGTATCTATTCCACTACGCAAATGTTGTTTCTGCCGACCCACACAAATCATACAGCAGTTTATCTAATTGACAATATAATCGAAAACTTAAGATAAGCGAGAAGCTAACTGAAATTAAAGGGTCGCTACGTTGTTCCTCTTTCAGTATCTCGGTTATTCAAAGTAGCAACTTGCTTATTCCAGTTTTTCGAATACGCATTGAATCTAGAAAAACTACTGGCTAATTACGAACAAGGGCTGTGGATTTTCATGTATATTTTGATCGTGGATAATCATTGTGTTAACAAGTCTTCGCATGTTTCCAGACGCTAATGTATATAATAATTTGGCGAATAGATACAATATTATCTCGTGCTCTTTGAGAATGTTTCAAGAGAAAGCTCAACATTATAGATGATGGGTAGTCGAACACGAATCTTTTAGAGAAGTCACCGCAAGGATCGGGCAACAGGTACTACTGCTAAAAGCCCTAGCAGCAAAATTTCAAAATGACCAATGTTCTACCGAAGACAGCCCCTCACTTTAGTATGAAGAAAAATAGAATCGGCATCTCGTTTGACTTAATAGACGCGACGCTTATGATCTAATATCCCTGCTCGTATCGGCTTTTACCACTACTTGGATGTGATTGTCATTGTTGTACGAGTTACATTTAGGGCGCATGTCAGGCATCACTCTCTTGTGCGGTGCACAAGAGGAAGACGTGAGGCAGCCTGCATTTCGATAGTTAGAAAAGATGCTTTCCTCTCATTCACCACCCTTTGTGGTTCCCATTCGATGAAGGACAAAACTTATATCTTCCTTGTCGTCGCGGTCGCTGACGATAAAAACATAGAATTCGCCTTATATCTCCATACTAGCAGCGGCGTTGCCTTCGGCTCTTTTGTGAGGCGTTTTTGCATTTGAGAAGCGACCATATTTTTCGCCGCCATTTTGTGGTTGGGGTTTTAGCACGTGCATATTCTTGCGGGCTTGGATACTGAAAAATTGAGGACGAGAGAGAAAATGCAAGAGACCGTCCTACATCATTTGAGCGAAAGAGAGCCTGTCATGGGTAAGTACACTATATGAGTACTTAATTATCTTTCGCACTATCAGTATCACTCACAGGCACACCACTCCTCTACTCCAACATCTTCAGACGGCGTCTTCGACAACCTGTACGCGCACGAGGTGGTGAGTATCGTGAATAGCTATTTCGCGCCTGCAGCAGGCGGAAAATTCGTGCCGCAGACATCGGAGACGATGAAAGCGGTGTGCAAAGCGGTCGTTGCAGCATCACACGCCAAGAGTGGAGAAGATGGAAAGAATCGAACTTCCCTCACGCCTCTAGGCTACGGTGGAAAGATAGACGACACAAGCTGCGTGGTAGGGGAGGTGGTGGAGTACACAAGCTACCATAGCGACCTCATACACCGCGCGAGGCGGCAACGCAAGCTTAAAAAGTATTAGTGCGTGTTATTAGTAAGTTCACAGTTTTGACAACAAGATGAGTTGGACCATGTCGACATACAGCATAGCTGTAGCACTTTATTTCCAACTACTGCTCATCATGTCAACTTCGCCTGAGAACAGGTTTTATGGATGCATGCGAACAGCTTGTTTTCCGGTAACGGCGTGTGCCTCAGCTGCTTCCGCCCCATGCAGAGAGGGCGGCTGCTGTGCCCCGTCAGAAAAGGGTGTAGATGCTGCGGAACATTCTATAAAAGACGGAATATCGACCGCGACACCGAGTAAGGACTCTTCTGCTAGTGCACCGAGCAAGGGGCCTTATGATTATGACTAGTGTGATGCATGCTTTCATTTTGACTATTGCTCTTGTACGCCAGGAAGACTTTGTATATCCTCACACGCAGACGGACCCCATGCTGGGATTGGGTATGCTACTAAAAGAGGCGCCTACCTGCTCCTACAGAGATTCCATAGTTTTCAACTCCTTTGGAATTTGTTCTAATTCAACGACCCCGCGTTAGCACGGGATCTGACAGGATACTCGTACACAAATCCCTACGCGACGTTTACGAATCCATACGAGACATTTGCAGCGCCATCATACGACACGGGTCCTACGAGCGGCTTCGGCTATAGTTATGAAGGGGCGACTCGCAATCGCAATCGGAATGGGAATCTCGATTTTGTAATTACTCATACGGGTGTAGTAGTTGTTGAATGAAGTGGTAGTTGGTTGTGTTGGCTGAAAAAGGATGTGATCCCCAGGAAGCTATCGAAGCGTTGCTTTGAGTAACGTTTTGTTTGTGCGGCTCCGCGATGGAAATGGAATGTGACGCTAGGGCGCATTGTCCCATCCTTGCCGCCGGTAATCATGATGGTCGATGGCGACTACATCTGTGATTATCTTAATCCGCACTGCGCTGTAAATTCCTTACCATGAGTTTACCTCTGTGTAAGTTTTGCGTCAAAGAAGGCCAGTAAGGGTCGAACCTGAAGTACATGACCATGACCATAGCTAAAATTTGATGGCGCCCATGTTGAGCAAAAGCCGTACCTCCTTGTCGTGCCTTTCCACATTCATGTCTCCGACTATTTCGCACCAGGCAGTGTGGCAACGTACACGAACAGTTACGACGCATACGTGAATGCGTTCACAAAAGGCGAGCCATTCGATTATGATGCAACTTCTGCATGGGTCGTTCCGACACAAGCAGAGCCTGAGGAAGAACTTGCAGAGGCATCCACATCGCGATGCAGCATAATGTGAATGATGAGCATGCAGTATGCGCGACAGCGTGTTTGCCAGATTGATTTTCGTTCTAAAACAAGTAGTGAACTCGCATGTGGAATTTTTATCGATTTGCTTCCATTTTTAGACGAACTAAGCACTAAGCTAGGTTTTTTTGTGGATCTAACAAGTGGGCAAGATGATGGATAGACCTCGCTTTTAATACTAGACTTCAGCGCCCGATAGCTCTCCCTCCACTAGAATCCTCCACCTTTGTCAAGCATTTCCTCCGTCAAGACGCGCCCCCCGCTCCTCTTCCGCCAGATCGCGGCGCTTTCCTGGCGGAGTTGATCCGCGAGGGAGGAGTCGGAACAGAGGCGCCGCGGAACTTGACAGACAAGGTCGCTGCCCTGAGGTTTTTGAGAAGTTTCAAAGTCTGTCAGCTTTTGAAAGTAGTGCAGGTTTTTGGATTGGAAGTCTTGAGTGCAACGCGTTGCGTTTAAGTATTTGAGGTGGAGACTTTGGGCGGGTTTGAAGCTTTTGGCTTGCAGCTTGAAGCTCGTGGCCGCTTTCAGTATGAAGCTTTGAGCTTCAGCGAAGCTCTAGGCGTAAAGCTTCGGGCTTGGCGCTTTGATTTTGGAGCTTTGGACTTGCAAGCTGAAGCTTTGGACTCGAAGTGTTGGCTCTGCAGTCTTGGACCTGAGATTTTTGGTTGTGAAGTCTTGGACTCAGGGTCTTGGATTTGAAATCTAGGATTTAAGACTTTGGATTTGAAGCGTTTGGCTTCAAGTGTTGGGCTTGAGGTCTTGGCTTTGAAGTTTTGGGCTTGAAGTCTTGGATTCGAAATCTTGGAGCTAAAGTTTTGGGCTTGAGGTCTTGGATTGGAGGTTTTGGAATCAAATCCAAGACCTCAAATGCAAGGCCACAAGCCCAAGCCTTCAAATCCAAAATTTCGAGCCCAAGACTGTTCCGCTTGAGTTTTTGGATTTGGGTTTTCATATTTGAAAAATTTGAAACAAATTGTGGCTGATAAGGTCAAAAATTTTGCTATTTTTGCGCAAAATATGAAACTTTTGATTTTATCGCTCCGAGTTTACATTGGATCGCCTGCGGTCGCGATTGGCTACACATCACGGGCAGCGTGTTGGCCGGAGTGGCGACCGTGGGCGAATGACATGCCACGCCCGAGAGCTCGTAAGTTCCTAAGTTCATAGGTTCGTAGGCTCATGGTTTTGTTGTGTGAGTGTCTTTGGTTCGAGTGTCTTTGGTTCGAGTGTTTTCGGTTCCAGTGTTTCTGGTTCGGAGGTTGGCGGGGTCGTTGTTGATTTTTTATTTGGCTCTTTAATATTCTCAGATTGTAGCAAGAATTATCCTTATATATACGCAGTGCCCCGGGATGAATATGTAAGAAGTTGCTACCTCACTTTTCAACGTAAATCTAATGAGCCAAGTTTAGAGCCCTTTTTGCTTGGAAATTAAATGAACCGTGGTTATTATTTTCATAATTTTTCACCTGCTAACTCGTGGTAGATTTTTCCGTCGTATCATCGTCGCTGAAATAGTTTCGTGGATATTCCAGACTTGTTTCGAGTTGTTTTTCCCTCATCGACCCTTGCACAAAATTCCGGAGAAACGTTTGTGGCTGGGTAATGTCCTGGGGTGCTGTGAGCTCCCTGAAAGTTTTTTTATCATAGTTTCAAAATGAATACTCCGGGAACTTAAGAAGTGACTCATTCCCCATCGACATGTCAAACAAAATTCAATCCATTACGGATCCGAAGAGACAGTGTAAGTTGAATAATCTTTGTTCAGAATCGGGTCGACATAGAAGTGGACTAAAGATCCGACACTCTAAGAGCAAGCTGCGCTTGCAATGTCATCACAATTTTACTAACTTATGAGTGTGTTCGTCCTGATTCCGAACAAAACTCTGAAGTTGCTGTTTGGCTATGTTAATCACTCGTTCTTTTCCTAGGGAACAAAATGATTTGGATCTACAGAGATCTAATTGCTCACACTTATAGATGGCCTGTGATTTTTGTCACATATTCGGAAGCGAGACATCAATTTGCAAGTTGATGAGAAAAACGAAATTCGCGGGGGCTCTGGAATTTCTATACTGTGATGAAGTGGAATATGTATGCATCGTTTTATGTTGGATTTTAACGATCCATCATCAGATTCATGTCTTTTTTCCTCTGGTACGTGTAACTGATTGCCTCTGGTACGGAACTTATCCACCCCTCTTCCCTCATACTACAAATCTCGAATGATCAAAAATTAGAAAATCCATCATTTTTATCTCATTGCAGGCTAGAATGTTTCTCCAGTCACTTGTTGCTTTTTGAAAAGTGTAGAGCCATCGGTAGCTCCTCACTGTCTCTCTTAAAGAGCGAGACTCTTTTTCCTTCAGCTATTCATTCTATTGTTACTAGTCTCGGAGTTGACCTCTAAAAAGAAAAAGCGGCAAGATGGACGAGGACAGGCTGCGTATGATCTGGGAGCGAGATGTCACGGGCAAGCTCACCCAGGAAGCGAAGTATGAGATTGAGAAACTCCAAGCTGAGAAGGTTTTGCGAGACCGAAAAAAATCGGGAAGGGAAAAGATCGAAGAACAAGAGCTCTACGTTCCGTTGGAGCCTGAGCTCGTGCTTAGAAAGAAGGCAAAAGGTACATGCGATGAAATGTATGGATACAACTACTTTCAAAAGGTATATTACGCAATTTTTTATCTAAGAATGTGTTCTTCTGTTCTTTCATTCTGTGAAACGACTTTGAATGAACAAATTGCAGGTAAAGTGATGTGGTTGGAGAAGGCGTTTCGTGCGCTACGCGAGGGCCGCATTCCGCAGAGCAGTATCACGAAAATTTATGAAATTCTTGCGGCCCCGACTTTCTGCGACGATTGGCACTTTGCTCAGTCAAAGAAGGCCCATGAGATGTTTGCGGACCCGGATAACCTTCGATTTTTCACGCAGAATCAACAGAAATATCTTCAATCGGACCGATTCAAGATCCAGAAAACTCATGCGGTAGGCACTTAATTTGCTTAAATATCTTTTTGAGCCTATAAGTTCTGGCACTTTTCTCACGCTTACCACGTTATTTTAGTCAATAGATTGTGACTTATTCCGTGAGCGTTTATGTTTGCTGCAGCTGAGCAGCGGCACGGGACTGCCTGGTTACTAGGTAGTTTCTCGAGGAATTTCTTGTACTTCAAGTACTTCTACCCTATGATATGCAGGTAGTAAACCTCTTGAGCAGCGATGAGGAGGAAGAGGAGATGAATGTGCGAGGCCGCAACGCAAAAAAAAACGACCCAAGCGCGAAGCCCATGTGGTTGATTCGTCAGGAGCGGCGCCAGCAGGGTTTGCCGTCTGACTCGGAGGCCGAGGAGAGTGAAGCAGGCAAGGATCGAAAACGAGATGGAGCCCGACGACGAAGCAGAGACCGTCGCAGCACCGACAGGAGGGGGCGGGATGATGACACAAGAAGGAGAGACAGGCGCTCGCGCAGTCGTGGACGCAGGCGAGGCGATAGTCGAGGACGTAGACGGGAGGGCTCGGGCGGGCGACGGGGACGTGGGAGACGACGCAGCGAGTCACGACGACGAGGACGCGGAGGTCGCTCCACCAGGGACGATTCGCGACGCCGTGGGAAAGACGATGCAGAAAAGAAGGACGATGCTGACGCGTCTAAGGCACAACACGCAGCCGCCGCAAAAGGTTCTGCGTTGGCTGCGAAGATAGATGTGGAAGCCTTCAAAAAGCACTTAGAGGAGAAGAAGAACAATCCGAACTACAAGGGCCCGGAGAAGCCGAAGAAGGAGAGAGATTCGGATGACAGTAGCGATTCTGACGACAGCGATTCGGATCAAGAGAGCGTAGCTTCTCACCGCCATGACGACGACGATGGTGATGACGGGCAAGAATCGTCCGATTCGGACGGCGCAGGAGGCAGAATATCGCGAAAGAAGAAGCTTGCTTTGATGGAGAGGGCAGGAAAACAAGAACGGCGAATCGACCCTACAGACGAAAACATGTACAGCTTAGAAGAGTTCTGCGCAGCTTACGGCGGAACTCCAGCCAACCCGCCACGAATCTGGCAGCAGCAACGACATACATCGCATTGGTTTTCGAAAGGATTCTAAGATACTGCTGGCATTCATGTAGTGTGTCAAATAGTCGACAATCAGGAAATCCTATTCGCACTCTCTCTGTCTGATTCTCAGAAAAGTTGCTCGTCATTTTTGAGATTCATACATCACCAAAAACGGAGATCTGGACTGATTCGATTAAGTACATTAAGGGTAGGTTAAAGGTGCTTTTCTTACCGCTTTTTATGCCTCTCCTAAGGGAGAAAGGCATAACAAGCGGGGTAAGCGAGCACCAAAAACCTACCTCTAATTACAGCTGAATATGGACTGAGACGATGACGATCACATCTATGGCTTCACATTAATGTAGAGATTGATTCACACTTCTTTCAAAAACTCGACGAAAGTTCCTTTTCCTCGCCACCCCTCTCCCCTTCCGTCATTCCCATGGCAATGTTCTATTTCCCATTTTTATCTGTAACTGTATCAGTGTCGTTATACTACAACATAGTTCATCATCGAAAGCAATATCATGATTGCTCTACGAATCTTATTGGTAATTTACGTGATAAGAATATGCCAGTATTTCTGATAACTATAATTTGTGTTCTGCAATGACAAACCTTGAGGGAACGCCTTCTCTCCGCAATCTGTACAATTTCATAATCGGTCACCAAATATTGTGCACGATTGTATAATGCGAGTATGATCATGACCAGGTAAAGTGATCGATAGAGATCAAATGAAAATTTCAACTCCGCCATTCTTGTGTGAGGACTGAGAGAAAATAGTCCGAGTTGCCGAGTGAGACCAAGAGCAAAGTGGTGCAGGTCAGTACTCAGTTGACTATGGTGGCCTCTGTACCTCACTCTGAGGGGTCTCCGTTGCTTTCGCGGGACACACGCCGTTCTGGACTCGTTTATGGCGAAGCTGAAGTTGGGGCCGCCGTCCTCCGTGCTAATGCTGGCACCGAACACTATGCGGGAGGTTTGAATCAGTCGGGATCACCTACCGATGCTTGCGGAGAGGATGATCTGGCAGCAGAGGAAGCTAGGATTACTTACCGGCGCATGGTGGAGTCGGGAGCGGACGGTCGACGAACAGGCAGGGGCACAGCACCGGCCTCATTTTCTGGGATGATCCCACGAAAAAGCATAGAGCTACCTGCTAGAGGAAGCAGTGCCGACCCATCAAGGATCGGCGGAAAGTCAAGTAGAGTCACACATGGCACTGTTCTTCCGACCGGGCCTTCGGATCAGACCTTGGTTTGTACAGCGGGGCGGTCAACGTTTGGCCCTCAATTGAACGAAGTCGTTGGGCAACAGCATTTGCCCTCACTACTGCAGGGGGGCTCACAGAGCTTTGCCGCCCGACGTCAGTCTTTGGGCGATCCTGGAGGATACTCAGTCTCGCTGTTTATGCGAGCAAACCGCAAAGACTATCCTGCGGGGCATGCACTTTATGTGTTTGATAAAAACTGCCTACCACCACGCGGACCTAACGAGAAAGATGGATCGCTTCCTGCCGTTGCAGATAATAGCGTCGATGAGCACCATGAACAGAGACGTAGCAATACAGGCCCGCGACCAGATCACGGCCGCTTTCAGGATTTTTCGAATTGCGAAGAAGCCAAGCTGACATGGCACGACCTTACCTTTGCTGTCAAGACTCCCCCCGGTGGCAGTAGCGCGCCGAGCAGTGGTTCTTCGAGAATAACTGGATCGTCAGGCGATTCGTCCTTGTCAACGTCGAAGAGTCTCTCTTCTCGCGCGTGGCCGCGCGCGGGCCATTCGGGAAAGATGTTGCTCAAGAGCTGCTACGGAGAACTGCTTGCTGGCGAACTCACTGCTCTTGTCGGACCCAGCGGCGCTGGCAAGAGCACGCTACTGAATCTGCTCGCAGCACGACAATCGTGGGAAGGAAAGAGCGGAAGTATTCGGCTAGCTGGACGGGAGATGAAATTCGAAGACATGCGCAGTGCAGTGGCTTATGTGATGCAAGAGGATCACTTGTTGGGGACACAGACCGTTGCGGAAACCTTAAAGTTCGCGGCCGAGCTGAAATTGGGACACCTGCTATCGGCCAAACAAATCCGGCAGCGTGTTGAGGAAACGCTCATAGATTTTATGATTCGGAAATTTTTGGTAACCTGAGTGACCTCTACAGATATCATTAATCATTTTGTAGTCATAGCATGAAGCAAAAGCAATGTGTAAGAACGGTTAGCACTGTAAAGTTTTCCATCTTCACGAAATGGGGTTGCGTGAGTCCTAGTGCTTTCATAGTCTTAGACCTCGTCTCGGTGCGCGACGTTTGCATCGGCACCACATTGAAGAAGGGGCTTAGTGGAGGGCAAAAAAAACGCGTTTCGACTGCGATAGAGCTACTTGCACGACCAAAGCTGTTGTTTCTGGACGAGCCGACAAGCGGGTTGGACAGTTTTTCGAGCCTAAAACTGATCTCCAAGCTCAAGGAAATTGCAGTTCGCGATCGAGCAATCATCTGCTGTACGATTCACCAGCCCTCATCAGAATTGTTCGACAATTTTGATCGTGTTATGTGTCTACGTCAAGGAGAAGTACTTTTTCAAGGTTACTCCGGCAAGCGGGCAACGCTGTTGCTGCACATCGCACTCGGAAACTTTTCAGCCGTACCTAGTATCGAGCAAGGTGACGATAGTGTTGGCGGCGCGCAAAATCTCAACAATCCTTCCATCACCGAAAACAAGGAGCACGAAGAGAACATCGAAGCTGCTGCCTCACCTGGAACCATGCGGTGGCCAAACAGGCGCAACACACTCGGGGGACGCGCCAGCGCTGGTCGAGGGTGCTTTGGACTGCCCGTGATTGTCGAAGGGCGAAAAATATCTGGTGAGGACGAGGAGGAGAATCCTTTAGTGCAAGAGGCGACGGGAGAGGAAGAGCTCTCGGGGCATCCCGGCCGCATCAGCGCGAATGGGAATTGTGAAGACGATGAGGGAACAGTTGGAGTTGTACCAACTAGGGCATCAGAAGAACATCAAGAGATTGATGCTAATGGGGGTGCCGACGAAGGACATCTGGGGGAAGATATTGCTGACGAGTCTCCAACAGGTCGTGGGACCGATGTCGATGCCTGGCGTGCGTCGCCTAGTGGACAAGAGTCATCCCCGAATGAAAACAAAGTGGAGTCGCCCTCAAGTGAAAACAGGGCTGGTGCGCGAGATGCCCGCGACAATGTAGTTGGGAACGGCGCGAACGAGGACGATGACGTGGTCTCATTCTCGTTACAGGAACATAAGGAGGAAACGCTCGCGCGAGCGGGCTATGTGATGAATCCATCTACTCAGTTCGGCGAATCTTACCTGCACGACTCTGGTAGAGAAGAAGAATTTCCTCGATCCACCGCCAGTGGCTTTCATCACGATGCCACCGATGGAGGCCGCGGCATGTGCAGCTCAATCGGGAGCAGTCGCGAGGCTTTCTTTCGCCGCGCCAACCGTGCCCGATTGCAAACAATATCTGGGTTTCTGGAGCTCGTTGTCGGTCAGCCCATTCCAGAGGGGTACGGAACCTGTGACTGGGTGTTGTATCTTGCACAGTCTTTCTCAACGCAGGAGTTTGCAGAGGTCCGCGATAACGCTCGAGCCTTGTTTCTTGGTCTACGCAACGGGTATGGGAGTGGCGATGTTGCTTCGGAGGGACCAGCACGTGGTGACAAGTCACAGGGCAAGGCGTGGAGCGGAAGCATGACCACGACCCCGCGATGTACGACCGGTGAAATGTACGCTTCATCAGCTAACCCTAGTAGTATCCGGCTAGACAAAACTGATGGCAAAACACTACATGCAGACGTGACGGCTCGCTTAGGGTGCGCGGCGGAGGTTCACGAGATAATCTCTACGTGCGTGCTTGCCGATGGTCCCGGAGGCTTGCTGCAGAACACAGGCGACGCGGGTTACCTCAGCGATGACGATGGCCTGGACCACGCAGGCGATATTGATGAACCGAGTAGAGGAAAAACGAGTCTAGATCATCGAAACTACAAGAAGAACGCCCATTCTGGGTTGAAGCGGCACTCTTCCGCGCGTGCGCGCACGACTCAGAGAAGTGGCAGAAAGACTTTTTCGCTTCTCTTGAAGAGAGAATGGACACATCGGTCTCGAGACGTGGATGCGATGGTTTCGAAGCTACTGATTCCGAGTATCAGTGTCCTCATCTATGCCCTTGCGTACGCAAACGTAGGCCGCGAACTCAGCGGCGGCGTAATGCGGTCTAGTTCCGATGCGTCCGATCCGCAAAGCGATTACTATGTTATGAACAGACCCCTGTTGTTGTAGAGGACGAGTGTCCGACCTTGTTGTTACAAGTACGAGTAAAAGAGTTATCTCCGAGGCAACATCAAGTTCTGTTGGATGGTATCATGACCTTAATGTTGATTTTCCATTACCATTTGCTCTTTTCATACATGTGCACGGAGAGGGTGAATTTCGTGCCAAAATTCGAGAATTGCATGGTCCTTTGGGCCAAATTCACTTAGTGGTGCTCATGTCGGCTGCACAGGCGCTATTGATGAGCATCGCACAAGAACGAGCTATCTTCAACCGCGAGTACCACTCCAACCTATACGGTGTTTCGGCGTACCTGCTGAGCAAGATGTTGGTGGAAACGCTGCTCATTTTCGTTCAATCAGCCTGGTTACTTTATGCTTGTGATTCAGGTTATCATGGTGTTGATTGAAAAATTGTATAGATTACAAGATCGTGGCTCGGTCCACTGCGGGCGCACAAAATGCGAATCTTCCATTTTAATTCAGTAATGACGCCACCGTCGTCTTTTTTTTGATGTGGTGTCCCTCCTTCATCTCTTCGTCTGGCCACATCTTTTCTGGGGATTGCACGCGAAGTTTCTGACGCTTTGGATCACGATGGCGGGGATGGGTTTCTGCGGTATGGCGACAGGTTTGTTCCTAGCGACAATGAACGTAAATGCCCCTGAGAAGGCTTTACTGTGGGGTCCGGTTTTTCTTACGGCGATTCCAAGTTGCTTTTCGGGTTCCTACAGAGCGTTGCAGGACATGCCGTCTTACCTCGTATGGATGCAATGGATTACGCCAAGCGGATACCTGATAAAGCTCATATCTTACGTGGAATTTGCGGCGTGCGCGACCTTCATGGATAGGTAATTTTTAGGGCGTTCGTTGGATGAGAAGTAAGACACTTGTCGCACTAGGAAATGGCATAAGTATACATCAAGAATTTCTCTACCCTGTCGCCTTCATCAACCTTCTGACGGTTCTTTTTTTCTACCTCTTAAACCAGTCAAGTGCAAGTGCATTCGCATGCATCGACGTCTGCGCCGTACTCGCCTGCGGAGACTGCTGGATTTTATCGCGAGGCGCTTGGCAAATATTGGGCTGGGATGAAGGTAGAGGACACAAAGGAGTTTCTCGTTGTGAATTGGAGTGCATGTGTGGCTCTGGTTGTGTTCTTCTGTATTGCCTCTCTCGGGTGGCTTCGGGTAAATAGTAGAACGCTTTTTTGAAGACTCGAAGATAGGATTAGGAGTGCGAAGCCGCAGAAATTGAGAATACAACAAAAATATGAACCACATCGACACTCTGCGCTTTTTGCCCTATTTCTCAGCATTAATCAGGAGGTTGCAAGAACTCAAGATGTCGCTAGCATCAAGGCTGAAGCCTCATTATTTTCATGGATAGGAACTAGGAAGTTACATTCGAGTGCTTTCCATATTTGTCGATAGAAGATGCATACTATTCCATATTCACCTCGACAATATTAGACTTATCCCGTGCAACAACATATCCTTATGTCTGTATTTTTGCGAAACGCAACAATTTTGCGGTCGATCATTTTACTACTTGACTGGTCGGGAAACCATCATGTCCGAAACGAGCATGGCATTTCTTGTATGACCGTGAGTGGATTCCCAGCGGCAAAATCGAAGAAGTGCGAAGTAGTCTCGAATTTTCATAGGTGATGCTGATTGTGGCGAACAATTGCCTTTCCTTGTGAAATACATGTCTGCGAAATGCAAGTACAACGATGAAAGCTTCGCTACGCACAGCAACAAATGTCAAGTCGGTCGGCTGCAAGCTCGCCGAGGTGTACGTGTCGGCGGAAGTCTACTCGTTTCCTCAGTAAAACTTATAGTAAGTACCTAGTCTCTCCCGTTTCATAGTATCCGGTTATGTCCGTATCATCGCAAGAAGGCCAGTGAATATGATGCAAGAGAAGCATATTCGGTCTCCTCAGAATGGTTGAAGTTTATGCCGTTGTTGTCGTCGGACCTTGACTTTTTCGGTTGCGTCATTGTAAATAAGGTTGGAATCGGTTTCCATCGGACTGTGATCGGTACGCCAAGAGAGCGTGTCCCATCCTGAGCTCAACTCACTCCATGACTTTCTTACTACGCAAGGTCACTATGTAGGTTTTGTAACTATTACCCATAATTTGATGCAGTGATTTTCGGAGTCAGAAATACGTCATGGAGTCTAATTGATATCCGGCGTGTCCGCCTGTTGATGGAATTAGAACTTATTCAGAACAATTTTACTTTCAATTAGCTAAGAAGCCTAGGAGTTTGTGATGGAGGTATTCGTATTTGCGGTATTTTTTTGAATTATGGGCTCGTAAAATTGATAATCGTTGAGTATATGCTGTTGTTGACCACTAATTGATTCTAAGTTTTGTTTGTATCTTAACATTTGGGTAATTTACTTAGCGCGAATCAAAGCAACAAGATGTCAGGGCTTCTTGCAATGGCTGTTAAAAAAAAGGTTTCGGACGCCGCTCCGGCTGCCGCTACTAAGCAAGCTGTTGAAGATGCAGGAGGAACTGAAAATCTAGACGCCACCGAAGATGTACTGGCGCAAGCTGAGGGAGCCGAGCTAACACCTGCACAGAAGCGCGCGCAAGAGAGGCAGGATAAAGAGGAAAAGCTCAAAGCAAAAAGTCGTTCTTTCATCGCGGAAACGATAGACGATATCATGGAAGGATTTGCTGAGGTATGGTCCTATTTGTGATGGCTTATTCTTCCGATCGTTCTTTTTGAGAGGTATTATTTGTGTTTCTCGCTACTGCGGTAAATATCATTATAACACAGATGAATCATCAATTTTTACCAGTGCTACCGCGTCACGACTGGTACAATCGAAGAAACCTCGGCGATGGCGAGCAGGACGATCTATCCTATAAAAGAATACCTAATAGGAACACGAACGACGCAATTCGTCGTCCCAGAGACAAGCACGATGATAGAAGAAACGACATTTGAAATGAAATGACGATCGCGTCGTTCAGAATGTAGAACGTTCTGGTGGTCGTGCTTGCAAAGCAATACGTAGGTCATGACAGATCCATCGCAAAAATGATCAACAACTGTATAACTTGATGGTTGGAGCAATGAACACACATATTATGGGAGATGACGCTAGGACTGTCCGCCGCGTTCTCGATCTTTGTGGTTGTTGTTCACGAAAAACTAAGAGCGTGATTTGATGCATACTATGGCAGAAATAAGTGACGCAGGTCATTTTTATTATCATTCTTGACACCACACAGGGTAACCGCAATTGTCTTGATTGATTGTGCCTCTGGACTGTTAAGTCCTTAGCTGTCTGTGGGAACGTTTTTAGTATCGATTCGAAGATTTAGGTCTGACCTTGTGATTATAGCAAGACAAGAATAATGGCTGCGCAAGTGTACTGCAGTGAGGGGTATGCAAATCGCAATAGCGATTGCCAGGCCACATTTCGACGGAATGAGCGCATCGGGGAGGGCAAGTACAAGTATGTTGTTTCAGCATCGTACGGCAACGGATGTCCTAGCGTCTGCAAGTTTCTGAAAAGTGGAACTACATTTTCCAGTGAATGTTTTGAGGATGATATAACCAACGAACGCCGAGCGCGCTTTACCGATTATTGCAGCATTTCACAAGTACATCGACGAGGAAACAGCTTTCTCGAGAAGAGTATCGATCAAGCTGAATATGCCGGAATGTTGGACGCAGTCTAGTGGACACCTTGAGGGCCAGAAGATGCTAACCGAACCGCACATCGAAAACTTCCGGAAATTTAATTCGAATAGTGGGGCAGCAGGCACGGAAGCCGAAGTTGCTCAGGCGCTGAGTCACTTCAGCTATCACGCTTCCGATGGCACGGAGTTGCTGTGCGACGTGCAAGGCGGAAAGGCAGGAGAGACCTACGTGCTGTCCGATGTTGTAATCGTGTCAGCGGAGAAGAAGTACGGTCTGACAGATCTCGGACAAACCGGCATCGAGAACTTCTTCAGCCAGCATCGTTGCAACCGATTCTGCGGTCCAAACTGGAAGGTGTGGGAAGGCGCGCGGCGCCGCTTTCAGCCCGTCATGTCTACAACCCTGACGTTGGACGTTCCGGTGGTCCGAGAGCCGAAGCGCGACTTTGTTTATCTTGATCCCTGTCACGAAATTCTGTTCACGCAAAGCAGCATCAAAGACCGATTTCAAGACGGGCACGCTCTTCTTGACACAGCTCTGGCACTGGCTCGCCAAGACATTAAGAAACACAACGTACAAATGATCACGGTGGTACAGTACCAAGGAAAGTACTGGTCGCTGGACAACCGCCGCCTCGCGGTCTTTCGCCTGCTGCAAATGGCGGACCGTCTCCGGACGATTAAGTGCGAGGTAGTGCCTTTCGAGCGGCGCGAGGAGGAATACCACCGCAAGTGTGATAGCAAAACGAATGGAACGGCCGTCGTCATTCGCCAGACGGGTGAGTGGATCGGAAACTGCACAAGCAACACGACTTTCAGCAATCTACACCTTCTAAGGCAACAACACAAGCAGCCGACGTGGTCATTGCAAGAATGCACTCTCTTCCTCAGTACGATTGCAGAAGAGTAAAGAACACTCAACTATACATAGATAAGCCACAGGGGACCATTGAAGCAGTGAATATACTCATTGATGTCGCATATAGTCGGTTGTAGAGATGGATACATGGTTTTGCGTAAATGCTACTGTCGTAACAACTCATATCTGACGCGTTTTTTGAAGCTATATTGATCCGATCATGGTAGTAGTTCACGCAGCGCATAGTATTGGACTGATAGGCCAGGTCCTCGCATTCATGCATTTCGCGTACATATAATTCCACGACTTCTGACTGCATTGTAAGTTGCAATCCGCAGTACGAAGATCATTACCCTGCGCTCATCGTTCCGAATTGAAGACCCGCTATGAATTCCAAGAAAAGGCTCACCTCAGGGAGATTAGAGTGAAATCAAGAAAATGATAAAAGCTCAGAATTCCACTTTCTTCGAATAATTGCAAATCCTCTACACGATTTCGTAAGGAAAATTCGGGCGGTTATATGTCCCAACGTGTCAGTCTGTCCACCCATGAAACAGCCTTGGAGATGCATACAGCTGTGTCCTGTCAGAGCAAGAGAAAAACTAGAAGGACAAGATTACAATGTAAAACTGCTTGATACTTGAGATGCGAGACCATCAAGTTTGGCCGAGCGATGTGATATAGCTGACTCCACGATAATTATAAAAAGTAGGTTCTTGTTTAGATTGTACTGCAAAAGGAGGAGTGAAAAAACCCGGAAGCTCATCTTGATAAGTGGAGAACGTGAACGAGAGTCTATCTTGATGCTTAGAGGTAACGATAACGGGTCTTGTTGAGTGGGAAAATAAAGTGGCTGGTGCGAAGATGGATCTTCCGATTCTTGGATGTGTTGGTAAATACAACAACTCCTCTTTCTCATTCCCATTTATTCGTTACATCTTTTGCATCCAGCGTTTTCGTTCCAACGTTTTGTGGATTTCCAATATGTAGGTAGTTCCAATAAGGTTTGCTAAACGACAACAGCGGACGGTGTGAATTGTAGGGACAGTTTCTCGAGGTCATCCATTTAAGTACCGCTAATAAAGCAGATCCTTGAATATGGCGGGTGATCCTCCTATCAAGCACACAGAATGGGACAAGCCAGCGTGGATTGCGGTTCCCGGTACCGTTGCTGGTGTCTTGGCTCTCTGCTTCATCCTGTATCTGCAGAAAATCATCAAAGGGCAGAAGATCGGCGCAGACATTGGCGTCCCCAAGCTCGATAAGCTTGCGGCCCAGGTGGAATACTTCATATGAGTCCTATTGCGGAAATAATTTATTGATTTTCATGGGCGAACTGAACATTTGTGTTTCCACCAGGGACCAACGTTCTGCTTGTTACCCAATTAAACTTTGCAAAATTGCACGTCTTACAGGTAAAGAGCGGAAGTCGCGCCTTCCTATTTATTGAATACAAATACCTCGCTGGCTTTGTCCTGGTCTTGGGTCTCGTTCTCCTTGCGCTTTTCACTGCGGAGCCGATTGCCGTCGGACAGAAGGGCGAGAGGACTGATGGCGTGCGCGTTATGGGAGCCTTCTTCGTGGGCGCGATCCTATCCGCCACCGCTGGATGGTTGGGTATGACCGTGGCGACCGAAGGAAATGTCCGCACTGCCGTCGCGTGTGCCTCAGGAACTATGAACGACGGTAATAAGAAGAAATTGGCGTAGTAGACCAGCGGCATGAAGATGAGACTAACTATGATGGAATTCAGCTACAAGATCTTGATGCTGTCTCAGATCGCACACAGAGATAACAACGATTCCACCGGTGGAGCACTTTCTGCTTTTGGTAATTTTCCATGAGGGCCAAACACATTAAATCAAGGTCTTCGAACCGCCTTTACGGCCGGAAGCGTGATGGGATTCACCGTCGTCGGGCTGGGTTTGGCTGGTTTGTCGCTTATGTTCTGGATTCAGACCGTAAATCGTACGGAAGAGACCACTATGGAAATTTTGGCGGGCTTCGGTGTAGGCGCTAGTTCGATTGCTCTCTTTGCGCGCGTTGCCGGTGGAATCTACACGAAAGCAGCTGATGTCGGAGCGGACTTGGTATGAAAAATAGCATTATGACAAACTATAGAAAAAACTCGATGCCTTTCACAGAGCATTATCAATCTGTTATCCACTGTCTTGCTTCAATTACGTTGTTGTGAACCGAAACGTTTTTCCCAGGTCGGAAAGGTTGAGGCTGGTATTGATGAGGATGATCCGCATAATCCGGCAGTGATCGCTGATAACGTCGGAGACAACGTCGGTGACGTCGCTGGTATGGGAGCCGATTTGTTCGAGTCTTACGTAGGAAGCATTATCGCTGCAGCTACGCTTGCTGGCTCCAATTGTATCATACTATGATAAATGTGCATTTCCCTCTTGACCTACACGTAGACCACAACTAGTACTTCTCTGGTATTCATTGACCCACTGTTTTCATCAAACGCGACAATGAAAATTACAGCTACTCTTATGGCTTTGCCGTTCGTTCTCGCGTCCGTCGGAATTATCTGTTCCTTCGCGGGGTACTACATGGTCGGCACCAAGGAAGAAGGTAAGGGTTGGGATGTGCATCTGGGTACACTCATGTGGGCTTTGGAAAAAGGCATGTACACTGCTGGCATCCTCTTCGTGGGACTCTCTGCGGTCGTAATCTACCTCATGTTCGGGGATGACGAAGCCGGTTGGCGCCTGTATGGTTGCATCTTGATCGGACTTTTCGCCGGTATGATGATTGGAAAAGTGACAGAGTATTTCACGTCCTTCGACTTCTCACCCACGATCTCGATCAAGAACGCCGGCCGCACCGGACCAGCAACCGTTGTCATTCAGGGTATTGGCATCTGATTGTCATCACGACGTCTTCTCTGTTTTTTTGGCAATGATCCTTCCCATGATTGTACGCAGAAAGAGAACAAGGGAACTTTTTGAGCACATCATCAAGCAAATCTGTTTACCACCCATCAAGCAAACCATGGATACCAACCAAAGGTATTGGTGTTGGTATGATTTCGTGTGGCCCGCCAACGGTGATCCTGTGCGCAACAATTTTGTCATGTGCGGCTTTGACTCCGGATGGCGTGAATGAAGCATACGGTGTTTCGTTGGCAGCAGTGGGCATGCTCTCCACCCTTGGTATTACTCTGGCCACAGACGCCTACGGACCGGTTGCTGACAACGCGGGCGGGCTCGTGGAGATGTCCGGTATAAAGCACTGTTTGACACACTGCAAGCATCGAGTATTTAGATTCTTTAGATTTTTTAGCTTACCCAACGCTATTATTCCGTGGCAGTGCCAATTTCCAGAATATTGAAACAATCTAAATTTAGGTTTGGATTCCTCCGTCCGAGCGAAGACCGACTCCTTGGATGCTCTTGGTAACACGACCGCAGCAACCGGAAAGGGCTTCGCCATCGGTAGTGCAGTGTTGACAGCGCTCTCCCTAATGGCAGCATTTCGACAGAAGGTGTCGCCGAAAATCACAGTAGGCACTCTTACGGTTGTTCAACCGATGGTTTTCGATATCACAGAGGCACCAACGATGGCTGGAGCCCTGTTCGGCGCGATGCTTCCGTATTGATGAGTCATCTATGCTGGAGTTAGTTTGCCTTGTATCTTTAGGAAACTCCACCACAATTGTGTTGCATTGTACGAATGTTAAAGGAAAGTCCGTAACCTCCCTTCATGATGAGACGATGTGATGCCCTCTCTCATCACAAACCACGCAGGTACCTCTTTGGCGCATTGACAATGATCTCCGTTGGTAAGGCTGCTGCCGAGATTATCGAGGAAGTCCGACGACAATTCAGGGAAATCCCAGGTCTGCGTAATGCTATTGAGCGAGCGAGCCGAGGAGAGGAGATTCCACCGGAGGAGGACGTTGAGCCGGATAGCGACCGATGTGTAGCAATCAGCACGCAGTCATCCGTCAAGGAAATGATTGCGCCAGGCGCATACGCCGTTCTCGCGCCACTCTTCGTAGGTTTCTGCGTAGGACCAAAGGCCCTCATGGGCATGCTCGCTGGTATAAACGTGAAATTTTCAAGAGGGTGTATGATTGTCGAAAATGAGAATGGACGTGCTTTCAATAGAATAGCGATCTGCTCTTATAAGAGTCGTTGATTCTCGTCGCCCTTCCAAGAAGAACGTTGATCTGCCATCTCGTCCTTTTCATTTCAGGTAGCATTGTTAGTGGGGCAATGATTGCCATTATGATGAGTAACGCTGGTGGTGCGTGGGATAACAGCAAGAAGCTGTGTGAGAAGCTCAAGCTAAAGAAGACTGACCAGGGTAATGCCTGCGTCATAGGCGATACAGTGGGTGATCCTTTCAAGGATACCTCAGGACCGGCGCTGAACATTCTTATCAAGCTGATGAGCATGGTTTCGCTCCTCATCGCCCCTCTAATCAACTCAAGGACCGACTACGAGAAATGGTATTTTCTAGAATGCTTTGACAATGGCCACGTGGCTAGCTAACGTACTTTGAAGACTGCTTGAAGAATGTTCAGGCAAAGTGACGAATGTGGACGACCACTTTTACACATCCGCTTCTGCGTGATTAGAGAGTTCGTAGTTGACTTACTAGGGTTTCTTGTCAATTGAAGTTTCTTGATTGAACAACACGGAACGCGCAGGTACCTCGGCATGATTCCGCTGGCTGTGTTTATCATCATCACCGCCGTACTGGTATCGAAGCGTATCCTGTCTTTCAGCGATCCCCTCGAATTTGCTCCGGTAGAACCGACCACTGTGGACGGCGAAGCGAAGCCAACAGTCCCGGTAGCAATTGCTGTAGAAATGGTAGGTAAAGCTGAAGCCGTTGAAGTTGAGCCATCTCCTAACACTTTGTAATTTTCCACGACAAGAGTAATTACTGTTTTTGTTGGTAGGAGAGCGTCAAGGAATTTCTCAGGGAGATTGTATTGTCGGACGGCACATGAGATAACCCTCTTGCCCAAAATATCACTTTTTCGGTCCGGTGTTTAGAACCCCAGACTAAATGAGCTTCATGATGAAAATCGCCGTTTTTCCAGTTCGTTCAATCACATTTTGTGACGAGAGACGTATGTACTTATATTGATACATAGTGTGCGAGGTGTCTTTCTCCAAACGCTCTGTTTACTTGTTGGTTGCGTAGCAGGTGTGTAGCAAAGTTCATTTTTCCACTTATCCGGCATTTTCTGAGAGATTACCTACGACGATTTTCCGTTTGAATTCCGAGTGGTATTGCATCACGATGCATGCGCCTTGATGGATACTGGGACAATATAGAAAATAGTAGTGGTCACGTGCACCTTCGGCTTAGTTCGATAAACGATCCTGTCACTTTTTCACCAAGTGATTCATATGCTCGGTTGCACAGTTGTGATTCTTCCCAAGAAAATGAAACAATTGCAGTTTTTCGGGACGTAGATTGATGCAGTTTTTCGATACAAGAGAGGCAATGTCCTCTCAATCATATTAGATCGTTCTTGTTGCGATAAAGTCATTTGTGCTACATAGTGAAAAGTCAAAAACGAAGGATGATACCATCTTCAAAAACCAATCGTGTGCTTTATCTCCATGCAATGACTTGTTTATATTCAAGAAAAGATAGCCACAGCGTAGAGGCTCTAGCAAATAAGATGTCTCCCGACATCAATGAACGTCAATCTTCCAACATAGGTTGCAGAGGTTGCAGTAGCGGATCCAGTAGTAGCAGAGCTGGCAGCAGCGGCTGCAGGTGAAGAGGTCAAAGTAGCTGCGGAGGAAGCAGTTAAAGTTGAGGCCGTGAAAGTGGAGGAATGAGCGAGGGCGAGGATTTCTTTCTTGCCACGTTCGAACTGATTAGAGTGTAGTAGAGTTTGAGTCTGTTCCTGGTGAACCAGGAAACTTTTTCGAAATGAGTACTTGCGTTTCCTACAGCGTTTATCGTAGGCATTGTGAATTATCCACCCAATGTTTACAACACCGCTTGGCCGAGACCATAATCCATTTTCCTTAGAAGCTCTATAATCTGGATAAAAATGCAAAGAGATTAAGTTTTTTAGACACATCCTCTGTTTGCGAAATTCAAGCAGTGGTAGTATAATTGAAGTCAGTTTTCACTTCGCACTTTTTTTGATTGTCACCCGTAGCACCTAATTGTTCGGAAATAGATCATTGATTGTCGAGCTACGAAGGAGAACTAAACAAGATTTGATGAGTTGTTTTTTTTGTTCTTTCTGAGGACATCAACAGTGACTGTGAAAGTACAGTGGAATAACCACGTAGATGGGGCCTCTTAAAATCGAATATTTGTCGAGACGAAGGAGCATGAAATGAAGTGATCTGGGAAATAAACTGCAGCAAGAAATAAAATGAAGCACGGCGGGGCAAAAAAAGAATGAAGTAACTCCAACTCTTTCTTGAGTTTGTCGGGAGGATTCCGACCGTAGATACCGCAGGGACATGTGGTCGCCATGGGATATGCGGAGTTTGCGAGAGAGCTGGAGGGTGAGCGGATGCGAGAGTGCAGAGCGCACAAGGCTCATAGATTACGACAAAGAGAACCTGCTAACGAGAGGGTAACGAGAACAACAGGGGTTGTTATCGGCGAAGCTCACATACCTGAGAACTGGCCACGTGGTATGAAATGGCCTAGTGGCAAGCTTAACTTCAAGACAAAAGCAGGGTCCCTGTAAGATACAGTGTCATGGCTGCAGATTTCATATCCTCTTCGCTGCACTTATTGGCGGGTCGGCGTTCCCGTCAGTTGCTAGTGTTCGGAGGTGATACAGATTGTAGCACGGCGACAGGCACAATAAGCGGAAAACTGCGGCAATCGCGGGGCCAGAAAGAGACGCGCAAGGAGCGCATTGAAGCGTTCATTCGAGCCCAAAAAGGTGTGCTGTTTAGTGAAGACGTTGCCGACGAAGTTGAAAAAAACCTCTTGGATGGTCGACCCGTGGACACAAAACATCTTTTGTCGTCTCAACCGTTGGTGTCTTCCCAGCGAATAAGGAAAGTATTTCGGCCAGATGGCGCCTCAACGGGAGACAGTGGGGACTACTCACATGCTCGATCATCAGAAGATGGGACACCTTTTGGAGAGCTTTTGCGGACAGAACTAACCGGTGACGAAGCAGCAGCTTTGGCAAGAATTTCTCTAGCGGATCCTTCGGAAGAGTTTGCGAGGGCAGACGGCTATTCGAACCATATTCAATCCAGTGATAATAGTAATGGACCAACTAGTACGTTGGCGAGAGCAGTGGACGAGATTGAAGCTAAACAAGAATTGTCTACGGGCAAGCTGTCAGCTGGTCCAGGGACGCGTCGAGCCACGTTGTCGGTAGAAGCGCGTGGGACCAAAGGACAAGGGACGTCGTCTATGGCACTGGCTCTAGCGCGTGTGGTGTCGGGAGAGGACGTTTCGGCGCTTGACTCGGGACGCCGGTCGACTATAAGTGCTTCGGCACAACTAGACTTTGGAGAGGTCGTGGAACAGCCAAAGGCAACGCCAACTTCTCGAAAATCCGCGGCCGTGGTTGGCTCAAATGCTCTTGGTTCGACGTCAACCGCAAACGCGTCAAATGCAGTGTCGTTAGAATTTGCGTCCGTTGTACCAGGAGCGAATGCAAGCCGAAGACTGTCGACTGTCAACGCAAAAATCATGCGGAACAGCGAGTCTCATCAAGAAACAGCATGGTCGTTATCCAGACGACTATCGTCTGCACTTTTCGTCCAAACAGGCACGCGAAGACAGTCATTGCTACCAGGAGCGCATGGAGGAGGTAAATAGAGTGTCGGAGATATAGCGGTGGTGATGTTGTTGTTGGAAGGTGAAGCTTTTTTTTTAGTATCCTAAACGACCTACAATCTAGTCCTCTCATCATCATCATTATTCGAGGAACATTTTTTATTTTCGAGGGTGTCAAGCGGAAGTATGTTCGTAGGACGTTGTACTAGGTCCTTCGCAGGTCAAATTCCCAGACGTGGAAGCATCTCGAAGCGAAATAGCTTGGCGCCGAACTCTAACGGCAGCGAAAATTTTCGGGTGGCTGTTGATCAGGGGGCCAGACGCTCTACGAGACGGCCTACTCTACTCGAAACTTTTGATGTGACAGCACCTACGAAAAAGTCCAGCTACAACGACCATCCGTCTTTACAGCGCCCGGCGATTTTCGTCGGTCGCCAGGCCACAGATCCACCTGAACGAGATGTAGGAAGCGAAAATACTGCGTCCAAACCTCCCTCCGAAAAGACACTATCGGCGGTAGATTTCCTTTCGGATTTGAGGGGGTCGGGAACAGGCAGTCGGATGAGGAGCTTGGCAGGTGGAGAGGCGCGTGGGGGCGCATTGGTCCCGAACGGCGGACCTCGGCCTTCAGTTTTAGCTGATACAGTGGCCGGCAAAGCGCGTACCTCTGAATCACGGCAAGGGGGGGTTGATAAAGTCGGCAGTCTCGAATTTGGAGAAAGGTCCGGGCGTGGCCCGGTCCCACGTGCACGTCTCAGCGTTTTCCCAAGGGCGACGCGCAGGTCTAGTTTGTTGCCAGGATCAGCAGCGAGCAGAACGCGCAGTGCGCGCGCCACGGTGGCGGCTGCACCGGGTCGGGCTTCACTCATGTCCTATGCAAGCGCGACAGGGAATCATGCGGCGTTGTTACAGTTATCCACGGCGCCTGTGACAGAAGAGGGGGCCGGGGCCGACACGAATGGTACCCTAAGATCATTCTTAGTGAGGTTTTTGAGATGCTAGTGCCGCCTGTAGTACTAAAACCAAAAGCGCTGTTGCAATAACTCATGATCCACTAGAAAAGTGAGATCGAGATTTACTAAATCGTTGGGATTTCACATACTTAAGTATGTTCTTCTCAGCTTCGCCTGATGGACCCGATGAAGATGCTCCGACCGCCGATGCTCCGCGGGCGGGTGGAGTGCGACTGTCGATCCTGTTAGACGGCGTGATTCGTACGAAGGGCAATACGCGCAAGTCTGTCGCGATCATGCCTGGTCATGAAGAGCGCGATGAGGATTGTGAAGACTCACGAGGTGGTACGCGATCGCGCAATTTAGGAGGCCAGGGGCTCTTGCTGCCAGGCGGCGCTAACCGGCGTGCCATGCCGAGACTTTCGATTTTTGCAGAGTTCAAGGCTGATAATGGCGGACGCAAAAAGAGCAACTTGACTCTCCTTGGAAACGTACTCTCTCCTGATCGAACTCTTGGAGGGCCAAATCTGATGAGCGGAGGGTCACCGCTTGGCGGAATGCCCTTCGGCGCAAACACCAGTCTGCCACTGTCGCCTATCAAAAATAAAGCGAAAGCGCACGCGCGGAGCATGTCCGTTATTCTGAAGGACGAGGAAGACGCGAGACAGCAAAAAGTGAAGGCAGAGTGCAGTCGCGCAGCTCTGGCGCAAATGAAGCGCTGGCTCTTGGGCAGCATGATTATGCTCGAAATTTTAGCATGTCCGATTAGGTACTATTCTTCTCAGATATTACAAATTTTAATTTTTGGCATCATCAGGAAGTCAGTCGGAAGCCTACAGATACGGCGTTCAGGAACATTCTAATATCTATCGGACTTTCGCACAAGACGTTTGGTTCGCTTGTCGATTGCTGAATCCGTTGGACAAAACCTTGATAATTCAAGAGCGGAACAAAAAGATTAAGAAAGTGACGGAAAAGCGCGTTGCGCCACTCCGATCCAGCCTGAAAAGTGATCGCGTTTCAGCGGTGGGCGCACTAGGATCGTCGTCAAATGGTACAGCGACATCTCCCTCGAACTCATCAACAAACGGTGGAACTGTGAGCAAGCAGTCTAGTGTTGTAACAGGAGGTCCGTCAATGCCCTCGGGAGGAGCGATACGCAGTGGGTCGCCCACTGCAGCGGCTCGGGCCGTACAAGTCTTCGCGACTGGACCAGGCACGACAGCAAGTAGTCCATCGAGCGCAGCCGGGGGGCCATGCTGATTTACCATAATACATCTCCATAGTTTGTGTCTGTTTCATGTCATGTAGTAATGTGCTTACATCTTCGTTTTTCGTACTTGCATGCATAGAGTTTGACTTACTACTAATAATGTATATATTACCTTCGATTTTGTAAAATTTATTTTTGTTCTCATCACAACCTGCATAGTGACAGACAGGATTTTGAATGTAAGTCAGCGAATACTCAGTATCTCTTGGAATGTAGATTAAGTTGCAGCATCCTGTTGTAGAAGAAGTATCTCCAATAGTTAGTGCAAACCGAATCGGCTAACATCATCAGTTAGTGCAAACTTTGTGAATAGAGCTGAATATACCAAAATAGCTAGAATGATGGTTAAAGTTTCGAGTTGTTTTTGCATAGATTGCAGTTTCGAGTCATTTTTCGTCCATTTTCGAGTCAGTGAGTGAATCAGCCAGTAGGCTTTTGCTGAAGTGCAACCGATGCACAGAAGTTTGATAAACATCGCGCCATGTAGTTATACATGTGATACAGGAAGACTAAGTACGTGCGTGAGCTACTGCTAAAGTGAAATATGCAGATCACGTTGGAAGGGCTGCTTTTGTAGGTAGAACTCTTATTCTGTTTTGCCGCAAGTGAAAATGTGTTTTCTCTTCGCGACAAGGTGGCAAACGGCTTTCAGTCCCGATACTCGTCGATCGGTTTTTGGTTTAAAAACACACAATTTGTGTCCTCGCTTTATCTAAAGAGGACACAGACCGACGCGACGAAGCACCCCTCAAAGTTCCAAACTGATATTATGACTTCTACAGATAAGCAAGAAAATGCCAGATAATGTCGACAATGGTCGAGAGACGATTTCAGAAGACCAGCCTACTTTGCTGCAAAGGGATGATCGAACGCCATTACGGGATGCGACGCAAGTACCCGCGTCCCCTTCATCGGCACGGGAGGAGTCTGGCCGTCTACGAGCCTTCGTTGACAGGGTGCGATGCTCGCGGCTACCGCTTCCGGGAAGGGACACCGCGAGTAGTTACGTACGGATGCGGGACGGTGAGCGATCAGGTGGGAGCAACAGTCCTAGATCACCAGGGACTCGAGGGCGGCGGTCGCCCAGGGATGAAGAGGCTCTGTACAGAGATATATCTGATAATGCTAAGCGGTCTCCCAGGGGAGCAGCGGGTACTTCGTCTTCGCCAAGAAGCGCTCGAGGAGGACGCGAGCAAGCCTATATACGACATGGGAGAGATGGCGGGCGCGACCGATCGACACCAAGAAGGGCACAACAGCATGACACGTTTCTGGAAGATTCGTCCAGTGACGAGGAGAACGAGGTGTCTGACGAGACTGCGCGCTACGTTACGAAAGAGTACTTGATGCCGCTCTTCGAGAGGATCGGGCTTTTCGAGTCTGTCTACGGCGGCAACAGACAACACATTTCCTCAGGCTCACCTAGTAGAAATAGTCCAGGGCGTGGCGTCCCGCTTCTGCACGAGTTGCTTTTATCAGATCGACTGCTGGGGAAGCTCCAAGACTATCATCGGAGCGTTGCACAAAAGAAATTATGCTGACTCGGCTTCGAAAGAAAAAAACGTATTATAAATTGTGATTCTGTAATAGATGCAGCGGTTCTACTGGAGCCTTATTCTGTCCGAGACGGCTCAGAGAATCACTTCTAAATACGAAAGAGCTACAGGACGCGCAAGCTGCGCGCAAGGCCGCTCAGAGGGAGCTTGCTGGCGCAAGAGCACGAATGGAGGTAAGCGATTACCTGCGGGGAGTAGACGAGCTTCGCCGGCATTCGCACGAACACGATAATGCAGCTGTGCAGAGGCAGTGTGAAGCATTGGAAAAAGTACTCATGCGTATTGCCTCTAATATTTATAACATAAGTACTTCAATCTTCTTATCCTCCTTGCTTGCGCGTTATCGTGTTGAGGCTCAAGCACTAGTTTGAGTGTATGTGAGTGTTTAAAAAGCTTGACCAAAATGATGACGTGGGTTCAAAAGTGGAGACTTCTGTAGTAGACACTTACAAACTTTCAACATCTGAACAAATGAATAAGTAACCTTCTCCCGTAGCAGGAAATCGTGGCTTTTCCCCCTTAGTATAAGTACGAGGTTGTGCTGCAAATCTTGACTGGCTTTTGCCCGTAAAACGGCGAAGGTTTAGGTCCAGCGACGCTTAAAGCACTAAAAAAAACAACCGGTTAGTTTTTACCTCTAATACTTAGGCTTATCCCATGCAGCAAAACATAAGTACATGGTAGAACTAGAATGCTGGCACCTCGTCACTTACGAGTATGAACGACCGTTGTTGTATTTTTTCATATTTGACGACGCACGCGTGGTGAATGTGAATCAGAATCTTCAATCTTCTTATCCGAACTATGTACGTTGTATGTACGTTTGTCAGGTGACGCAATATTTGTCAGCAAAGACTGCATTGGAATTTGCAGAAAATTCAAAATTGAAGAGCACAGCTAGCGAGCGAGAGGAGACACTATCGGCGGCGCGAATGCAGGTTGCAAAGCACTTACAGGCTGCAAGTGCTGCCAAGCTGCATAACGAGGTTTTGGCGAATGAGATCGCTCAATTAGAGCCAGCTTTGGCGTGTCTCAAGGTGGGACCACGGGCGCGACGGCTACTCCAAGAGGCGCGACAATACTTCGAGACCGAAATCCATTCCGCATTTGACATGAAGGACAGACTCGAGTCCCGCCTCGTCTTCCTTGTCCAAGACAAGAATGCACTAGAGCAGTCGAGAACAAATTTTATGACACGTCAAAAAGATTTCGGATTAGAAGTTATCTACAGGACGGAGTAGGGAACTTCAGGATAATTTGTGAATAGCGTACTCGTGGAGCCATGCTTTGCAATGATTTTAGAGTCCGATGCGTTGCGTCTCCAGGTCTGCTTAGAGGAAGTAGCCTCGTGCTTCTTCTTTGTGCTTCATACTTCTGTTAAAGGGAAATGAAGACCTGGAGGGTGAAAAAGAGCAGCTGCTGGAGGAACAGGAGGAAATGAAAGACGTGATGCGTGAGGAATTGAAGGAAGCGTTGAATGATAAGGACTTGTTGCGAAAAGAGCGGGATAAGCTCGAAATGAAGGTCAAGGACCTTTCCCAAGATCGCGATACCTTGAAGCAGCGGCTGAAGAAATATAGGAGACTGAAGGTAGACGAGCACAAAACGTGCAAGAATTGCAATAAGGACTACATGGAAAACGAGAATTTTAATTGGAGTTGCAGAACACATCAGTCGGAGTTCGGAGGCGAAATGTGGTGGTGTTGCGGAAAAATTGGGAAAGAGGCAATAGGTAACCTAATGAATAATACAAGTTATCATACAGAAGTTGCTGTTTTGTGAGATTCTGACTGTTGATTTGTTGTTCGAAAAAAAGTCGGCAGTTGCAATCCTCAGAGAAAATCTCCAGGTTGCAAATTCTCGAAGCATGAAAGCAAGGACGACGAGGAGGATCTCGACGAGCAGGACCGCGCAGAGCGAGAAGAGCGCGAGATAAAGGCGAGAAACTCCAAAATCAAATGCTACAGTTGTAAGGAGAGCGGACACATAGCAAAAAACTGTCCGAAGGATCCCAACTTGCGCTCATTACATGACCCGGCGGTAGAGGTACAGCGCACTGACATTCTGGGTGAGCAGGCCGGGTGGCAGAAAGCATTGGCCAGGGAAAGCATGTTGTTATGACAGGAAGTTGTTGGCAATATTCTTTTGAGATAGCAATGAATGTATCCTCCTGTGCAAATATTTGTCTCGTGGTGACTACCAACCATCCATCTCTAATGCCCCGTCCAACAGAAGTGTTGTCGCGGATCGAGACTAAGCTTGGTTTCGATACTTGGGACGAGGATGTTGAGGCCGTTATCAATCCTCTGCAAGATGTTTTAGAGCTGTGTGAGAAGGCGACTGACCGATTTCATGCGATGTATTTGTACGAAGACGAGGCGGAGCGCTTAGCCCTAGAAGAGCGTGCGGCGCGCGAAAAGCAGCCTTCGGCCACACGGAGAGGTGGCGTCGTCAATGCGGCAGCGTTAATTAAGGCTCAGACTTCGTTGGTCACTGTCTGAGAGTGGTCACTGACATCGAAGAGGAGACCCCCTGAGAGAACAGGGGAAAAGAAGGGAAAAGGTTGGAGCGGTGTAGGGGGTCCCGTCCCTCCAGAATCAGTGACCACTGCCTGCCGACCTTTAAGTTAATGTCGGGTACGCGTGGCGGGCTGCCGGGATTGCTGGCGGGAATACAGCTAGCTTCGGAGGACGACGAAGAAGAAGAAGACTCTGATGACGACGACGATTCGGATGAGGATGAAGACGACGACTCGGAGGATGAAGAAGAGTCTGATGGCGAAGAAGCGGAAAGTAGTGGAGAGTCCTCGTCTGGTTTCGACGATGACTCGGAGGATGAAAGTTAAGATCTGCAAGAGAAGATTGACGTGGTTGATTTTTGATTGGAAAACTTTTGATTTAATGATTACTTGATTTTTGGCGTTTCGCCTGAAGCAGGAATAGGTAGATTGTTTATGAGTTGTCGTGACAAGGTGGTAAAGGCGACGTTGCGAAAGGAACCCTCAAAAGCAGTGTGCGGAGCTATCATGATCGAGAGATAGTACTGTAAGTGCTACCAGCGAATTCTACTACAGAAGTTTCAGAATATCGTTTATACTGAGTCCCGAAAAAACGACCTTTGCATAATTTTCCCGGTGATCAATACTTGGCAAAATGACGGCTAGTAGCCGAAGATTTTATGCAGCAGCTGATTCCTTTGCAATCTCAACAAATTTGAAATAGCAGCATAAACCAAATCCACGCACATCTTCCAAATATGAAGCATGTAAAAAGAAAAAATCAAATCTCCAATATGGTCCGCACAAATTATGATGTTGCGAATTTGAAAAAGAGCCGGAAATTTCGGACATGCCTTGGAGCTGCATGACAGGTCCAATTTTCACCGCACAAGAATCGCAATTGTCAATCCGAGGACTGAGTGACACCTTTCATCTTCTTGGTGATTGGTTCTGCGCGTTGAATCGGTCGAACCCTGCACGTTCCTTTCTCCAAATTAATTTCAGTTTCATCAATTTGTTCCTACTGTAGCGTTTGCACTAATTCAAAGAGGGATTTTAGCACGGGGACGCGTACAGATTTTAGGAATTTCTAAGCACAAGTAGCATTCAGTGTTAACAGAAAAATAGCAGACCGGCGTCTTAGATTATTTGTTCTTTTTTTGTTAACTTTTTTGGTGGTTTGATCTTCACCGTGAAAAACCTGAGAAGGTATCTGAGCTGGGGCATGACAAATGCAATGGCTGACTTTTTGTGAGGTTGTTAACTGAGTAGTCACCAAGCGAACCATCTGGCTGTTCTATTTCATTCACATCTTACTTGTACTTCGTACTTATCTTCTTGTTGAACACCGCATCACGGTCTTGTTCCAGAAAACGAGAAAAAATGATTCATTTTTCGTTGCTAATATCGCGGCAAGGGAAGACGCGGATGAAAAAGTTCTTCAGCCCAATAAGCGAGAAAGACCAGCTTAACCTGATCAAGGAAGTTAGGAATCTAGTTTTGACGAGGCCACCAAAGCTGTGCAACTTCCTAGAGTGGAGGGAATACAAGATATGCTACAAGAGGTACCATTGATGAGTGTGGATTAGTCTCAAAGTAGTACGATCGATATTAGAACTTTCGCTAACCCTAACTCGACGTTTGTTATGCGAAATAAAAAAATATGTTTCACGAGGACGGTCAGGCTTTGCGACTTATAGCGACTCCATGATGTGGATGCTGCTAACACGAAACATTAATTATCAACACTCAATAAGCTGTGCCTGTGCTGATCATGATGGAGTTTTTTCTTTCAACGCTCAGGTACGCGAGTTTGTTTTTCATTTTTGGGGTGGAGCCAGAAGACAACGAACTACTCGCATTGGAGGTCATACATCACTTTGTCGAATGCCTTGATCGATACTTCGGAAATGTGTGCGAGCTCGATCTCATCTTCAATTTCCACAAGGTATTGTTTCATAAATCTCCATCCATGAGGAGGTTGTTTGGTACTAAATAGATGGTGGTGCATTTCAGGATGCTGTGTGTTGTTGGGTAGAACATCCATATGTGGAAGAAGTAGAAGATTCAATCACAATGTAAATCGATTCTAGTCCTTTTCTATTTCTCCCTTCAGGCATACTACATTTTCGACGAGCTCTTTATAAACGGAGAGCTCCAGGAAACCAGCAAAAAGCAAGTTCTACGGCTTATAGCAGAGCAGGACGCTATGATGGAAGACAAGAAGGACCAGAAAAAACAAACCTCAGTATTTGGCATTCGATAGAAAAGTGTCTTAGCGGGTGAAAGTTGGAGACGCCGTGGCGCGGTCCCCAAACGCGCAGCAAAGCGTCCGCGGCACGCAGTTCCCTGTGTCTGAAGTGATCGGCGATCCACACCCTCTCCACGGCGCACCCTTGTAGCCCAAATACACCTCATACTCCCGAGCCCAAACATTCCCCACTTGAGACTCGCAAACGATCGAGCTCACACACACTACATTGGATTCACATAAAAGACGTAGAAGAACTCCAAGTGTACTCCTGTTACAACTATAGTATAGTCGCGAAACATATGAAGAAAAGTAGCACATTCGTATGTGTCAGAACCTCTAGTTGTCGACCCTTCGTGGATCGAGTTCTTTTTTCTCGAGAATTATTTCCTTTGGTCGTTTTGATGTCATAGCATGGGCACGATCGAGTGTTTCCCCAGACTGATTTTGAAGGTTTTTTTTTATCTAAGAGGACAACCGCTTGTAAGAGAGACGGAGGGCACAGAGTTAGACGCAACTTTCCCAGTGAGATGAGAGCGATCGTTGGCAAAGACAGAAAATCAAAAATTTTAGATAAGAAAAGACAAGGAAAAGTTGGTGAATGGACCTCAAGCTAGGAGAAAAATACAAAGATTTGTTTTTGAGTTGAAAGTCAGGTCTCGTGAGAAACAAGTCTTCCCTGGTTTGCAAATCGATCGAAAAAACGAAACAGAGAAAACGCGTAGTAGCATCAAAATGAATCGTCGATTTTACGTCATTAGGTGGTTGAATACTGCCCAGAGGCTTAGGATAAGCGAGAATTGTAGACCCAGGTAACAAAATCGTTTGCGGTGTTTTAGTGCCTGGCCGTCGTGCTTCAGGCTTCCCGCGGGGTAATTAAATGGAACTGTAGCGGGAAAATGTAGACCCAGGCAACAAAAAAAAATACGGCGACCGGCATGGCATGCAAGCACGTAGAACCCACGAACGATAACAACGCCACGAGGGCATAACAACAAGAGAAGCAGGAAGGGCCTAGCTTAGTGTTGTTCCACCAATGCAATGATAAAGCTGGAGACTGCTTAGCGATTCTTCGTGGGCCGGCTTACATTAACGCGCATGGATCTCTTTAACGTAGTGGCTCCGCTTTTCGCGCCGTGAGTTCGCCCGTGCATCACGCACATAATCACTAATCTTAGCAGAGGCCTGGCCACCGAACTAGCGCGTCATGTGTTCGCTTCGACGGGTTTAGCTTGGCTCTCTGGGGGTTCATCAGATATTGCCCATCAGGGTTTTTACTTAGCGCAGTAGGTCGGTCATAGCGGTTGCCGTCGTGCTTAACCATTTGCATAGCTTTATTGCCTGGCCGTCGTGCTTCAGGCTTCTCGCTGGGTAATTGAATGCTCGTAGTGCGGGAATTTGTAGACACAGGTAAAAAAAAGGCCTGTAGCACATGAATGAATGAATGAATGAACGTTGTCAGACTCGATACTAAGACGTTAATCAACGGCGTGAGATAGAAGAATGTCTCAAGGACTTTGCCTTTCGCATTACCATGAATTGAAAAATGGTGTAGCTAGGCTCCTCTAGAAACACGTTCTTGTTCGAAATATAATGATGATTTAATGTTGATGGTTTTCAAGTAGCAGCTCTGAAAATATGTCGAGAAGTTGCAGAGCAGACAGATTCCCGGAAATGCTGCGATAAATCGTAGGGCAACGCATCATCTTCAAGCGCTTTCATGCGTCGCTCACGTATATCTCCGATTCTGCTAGTATCGAATCGACCCTAGGAGGAAATGCGACTTCTAACGCACGAGAGAGGCAGCGAGGTGCGTTCGAGAGGCTCCGCATGTCAGTTCTCATGCGAGCAATCGGAGCGCGATTTGGAAGATGTGGGGCAGTCTTCCGGTTCGATACCGCGCCTGCTGATGAAAGATCCTCTAGAATGGACAGGAACAGAAGTAGCGTGTTGGCTACAATGGCTTGGTTTAGAACATGTCAGCAAATCCTTCCGCCACTTCGATGGGGCTGGGTACTTTTGGCTTCTTGTGATTGTGGACAAGTCACAGTTTAGTTGTGGTTCTTACTTGGTGATGAACTCGGTAGGTTTCCATTTACAAGTGGTTTAGCAAGTGGTTTAGAAGCCACTGAAAAATCAGTTGTTGCGTACGTGTTTTCTAAAACTATCAGGCTTATCGAGTTGGCTTCAGCAAACGGGATCCGAGGAGACGGAACAACAGACCCCGCTTGGCGAAAGCTGACAATTGCGCAACGCGAGACGCTGCAGCAAGCGATCGTGCCATTGTTGCAGTACAACAGCGGCAGCGCATCCCCTCCTCCTAGTCGTGGTGTCGACATTGCGGATCTTGCTGGAATAGATACATTTTCGAGCAGGAGACTTACGTACTACGTCGAGGACAGCACTAGCAGGGAATCGTCATCGAGTAGAATGAGATCTTCCTTTAGCAGAAACGAACAGTCAGATGGTGCTCCATCTGCAGAAGCTGTAGGACCCAATATTTGTAGAGCAATCGCGCAAGAGGGTGGCGCATCTTCGTCGTCAGGTTCGCGTCGGCTCGTCTTGAAGGTGATAGAGGGCCCGCTCAGTGGCGCTTCCTTTGACCTTGATTCCAGTAAAGAAGTGACAGGAGGTCGCCATTCTGCGAACAATGACATAGTTCTGGCAGAATCGTTCATTTCTAGGAGGCATTTTGCAATCTGGAGCTGTGACCGGTCAAAAGCCGTCTCGCCGAGCAAGAGGAAGCGAAATCTTGAGAGTACCCGTGGCTACCATCAGGACCCGTTTATTGTTCCCGGAACAACGTCTCCACCATCGAAGCGGCATTTGCAGAATATGGAGACGACTGCCGAAGTAGATAGCGGACGCTCTTCGCGAGCCGGGTCGCAGACGTTGGAGCCTCTGCCGCAGTGCCAATGGCTTGTGCGTGATTTAGGCTCCACGACTGGTACATTCCTGATGGTGCGAGACCAAGTGGTTCTTGCGGACGGCATGATTGTTCAGGTAGGCGCAACAGAATTGCGCGTTGCAATAGTCGAAACACGCACACTTGAAGAAATTTTCGGGCCACTAGGCAGCGGCGGAAAGCAGACATCGTGCTCGAGTCAGGAGGAAGAGGAAGAGCTGATGTTTCAGACTGCAATAGGTGCGATACCGCGCGGCTCCAGACATGCGTCCTCATCTCCATCGAAAGCAAAGGGAGAAAAAGGGCGATGTAAGCACTCAGGTGATACGACACTTCTCCTCTCAATAGCTGCGCCAGGATGCGAAGTCGACGACCAATCGGCAGATCGACGCGTGGCTGCTGACATCGCTGGCAGCTACCGCCTAGCAGACGATGACGCAGCCATTGAGTTACCAACGGTCTCCAAAGGCAAAACTGTCAGGGTAGTCCCACGCCGCACCGTTTATCTCACTGGGTCTCCGACCCCTCCTTCTGCTGCTGGCGCAACTACGAGCTCCTCCACCAGAGGTAGTGGTGGTGGCAAAGTGCACGACCGTGGAAAATCCATCGGGGCAGACTCGAGCGGTTTGGGTGCGTCGGACGACCAGCGTGGTGTAGTCTCGATTGGCCGTGACGCAGCGAATGCTTTATCTATTCAGGATTTGCAGCTCAGCAGCTTTCATGCCGCGATCGAGCGCGATTGCGTTTGCAGTAGTCCTTCTCGTAGATGCGGCAGTGCGGTGTCGTCGCCTGAGAAGAGTATTTATTCGATGTCGTCTTTGCCTTTCTTATTCGAGGTCGTGACTAGAACTGGAACTTTACCACTCGGAATGTGTTGATGTCTATCATCTGAAGAAGAAAGCGCCCATAATTGAATAAGGAATAGTGCTAGGACGAGACTCCGTCTGCGGACCACGGACCTTACTCTTTCTTATTTCAGGTGGCAAATGCCGCAATCGGTCACAGTTCGTTTTGACTGATCGCTTTTCGACGAATCGCAGTTGGTTGCGCCTTTCAAAGGACGGGGAATTCTCACCGCCTTTCCGTTTTCGGGTGGGTGACGTGCTAAAAGTTGGGAGTTCCTTGCTGATGCCCTTCGAGCCGTCACAGCTATTGGAAGAATCTGGAATAACGAAGGCAACGGATGCTGAAGATGTGATATTGTCTGAACAACTAGGTAGTTTAGGACGTCCACAGGTTGCTGATGGTGAGCGGGCTGGTGATCGCGGTCGAGGGCGCAGTTGTGCCGCCGGTTCCAGTGCGTCATCCTCATTTTTCGAGCCGCATCAAGATCAGGCGGAAGCGAGACAGGACGAGCGACGGAGGAGTAGTAATCGTGGTGTGCTCGAAGACCTTGTGGCCGAAAACGAGAGGTGGATCGAGACTGTAGCGGCGAGAGGGTTCCCTGGCACATCGACGGCGTCTGGCGGCGGGTTGTCGTCTTCTAGTAGTAGTACACGGGAAGACGTGCCAGCTTCTAGCTCTACTAGGACAAACGGCGGTTCGGACGTGCGAGAGCAAGTTACCTCCGGCAACAACTTTCTAGACGTTATTGCTCCGCGAGACGGGGACTTGTATTCAACTTGCGTTGATGAATTCCAGTCGTTGTCCGCTGCTGGATCCATAGAACAAGGGAGTGGAAGAGGAACAATATCTAGCGCAAATGAGCAGGATCCACCTTCGTCTGGTTCCAACAGTATTGCTCAAACAGCCCAGACGGGATTCCTAAGTGTGGGTCGAGGGCCATCCGCAAGTGCGACATCTCCAGGAGCGCCTTCAGTTGTTGATGCGTCAGCGGCTCGTGTGCCGTCAAGTGGTACATCTCTTGTGGATGTAGAGTCGTCCACTACCCGCATCGGATTAGGGGACGAACATCACGCTGCGAGTGTTCCGACAGAACCACCAGATCCCAGTAGTATGAGAAGCCTGAACGAGCGCATGACAGACGCGATCATGAATGTCTTTGATCCAGGCATCACCTCTGAGCAATTTTTGCTAGAAACGGAGACCCGCGAGCAGCAGCGACTGTGGAATGAGGCACGGGCGCGACATCGACGAGGACGGCAGCAGGAGCGTGCGGAGAGGGAAGCGGCAGCTCTTGCCGCGCAGAATATTAGGACCGGTTCTTCTCAAACGGTAGAGAGTGGCAGTGAAGGTAGCCGAGGCACTTGCTCAGGCAGTGTTGTTGCTTTACCCGCGGAAGGGACGGTATGTCCTTCTTCGATGAGAGAGAATAGCTCCGACACGTCAGCAATAACGAGTACTAGTGCAAGGCCTCCATTGTTACCGTCACAACACTACGCAGTCGAGGGGGCAACAGGCTCACGAGCTGCAGATAGTACTGATACCAACGCCGCAGGTTCTTCAACACAGCCGCCCCTGGCACTAGGAACGCACGTGAGAAACTACAGCATTGCTTTCGGCACAGGCCTGTACAATAGCAGCACTACAACTGGCGCAGGTTCGCAGCGCAGTACGTTCGGTGTTATTCTTGACACTGCAGCAGCGACCGCACCTCGGACACCAGAGTCCACGAGAGGTATCTCCATATCTTTGTCGGTGAATGGGGATCGGGCGCCTAGACAACCAGGCCCAAGGCCTGCTGGCGGACGGCAAGATGCACAATCGCAGCAAAGGACGTCGAGTGATTATGGGACGGGTACTGTCGAAGTCAGCAACCTGGACGGAGCCCCCGGCTACCAAAAACTGCAACAGCGAGAAGATGAAAATCTTTGTAAAATTTGTTTTGACGCTGAATTGAATACTTGTCTCTACCCCTGCGGTCATGTCGTGTGCTGTCAGAGATGCTCGACGCAAATTACTGAGTGCCCTGTGTGCCGAAATTCTATTGGAGAAGTGATAAAGCTTTACAGGGTGTGAGTTGCTTCTCTTTCCATTGACCATGATTAATTCGATCAACAAATCAATCAAGGCGTAGGTTGGCATCAACATCATTCTACTCTTACTTTTGGGTGTGGGTTGGGGAGTGCATGCATGATTTTTTTTCAAAGAGCCAATGAGCATTGAACCAACGAAGTTAAGGGTGATCCAGGAAGGACAGAAAAGTTTCTGCTGTGGTCGCATTGCCTGGAGATCTCGTTAAAGGACACATTTGGAAGATCGTTCTCAAGCCGTTCAATGTTGAAGATCAACAGATCCAAAATGTTTTCACACGATGAGATTTCGTCTTGTGTCTCAAGGGGACGTTGAGCCGGCAGATCTCTTAAATGATTCTTCTGTTGACACCACTTAGATTTGCTAATATTCTGTGCCCATCAAACTTCATCACTTCCACAACAGGCGACCCCTCATCATTTGATAAAAATATGTAGTTTTGTTTTTCGACGGTGAGAAATATCTATCATCAACAATTGCTTATATATCAATATCATCATGGACGACATGACAAAAAAAATGTCAGACACAGCAGCTTCTCCTAGCACCATAGGTGATGAGCTCCAAGACAGCTCACCTAGTGCTACTGGGACAACCGCTACGAAAACAGGCTCTCCTGTAAAGAACAGCTATAATGACAAAGAGCCTCCACACTTTGTCAGACTCCGGGTCCTGCGCAAATGGTTGGATGAGAACGGTTGTGCTCTTCCTTCCTATATGGAGTTGGCATCGGACGTCCTGAAAGGCATGCATGTGCGCGTGAAAGCCGACTTAGGTCCGGAGGATTTGGAGGGGACGGCGGAGGGCCAAGAGGACTTCGGTACCTTTTTGGCGCGTATCCCAGAGGGAGCCGTTTTGTCCGATGCGGATTTACCTGCAGAGGTGTGCAAGAGACCACCGGTAACCGCAGACTTTCCGGCAGAATGCTGGACAGCAACGCAGGATATCTGGGTTTTTCTTTGTCTCGCAAAGACGGGGAAATTGCAGACGCGGTATCAGGGATACATTGAGTCCTTGCCACCAATACGACGTGTTGAGAAAAGTACGAAGGATGATGAGAGAGAAGTAGAACCCGCTGGCAAGAAACCGAAGCTCGTGAATTCCACTACAACTTCTCCATCTACTTCTTCGGTTCATGCAACCGAACATTTTGGTGCTGGAGATGACGAGTTATTTTGTCCGGACGATCCGACGCATTGGGACGCGAAGACATTAGTTGAGTTTTTAGGCAGTTCAAACCTGTATCACGAAACCGTGCGGGTTAAGGCCATGCTCAAATTACAGGTGGACCGCTGGGCCGGACCGACGTACGGCATTTCATTAAATGAATGGCTCTGGGCCCGCAGTGTGTATACTTCACGCGTATTTGGTGCTGGTCTGAAACGGGGTGCAACGGTTCCGGTGATGCTGCCCTTGATCGACGTTTTCAACCACGACCGTGCCTGTCCTGTGGAAGTTGTGCGTTCCTTTGATTCTGGGAGAGCTGAGCCAGATGTTGTACTAGCCGGCAAAAAGGTTGACGACGAGAGCGACGACATGACGGAAGGCGCTGCGGCTGCGGGAGGAGAACAGAACTTACATCTAGAACTTTCTCCTGGCGCAGAGGTTTTCAACAACTACGGGCGCAAAGGCAACGAAGAACTTTTGCTTGGGTACGGGTTCTCTCTGCCGGACAATCCTCACAATTCGGTGCAATTGCGCGCAACACTCCGCTTGACGGATGTGGAAGGAAAGGTGTTGAGTCGTGACGAGTATGATGATTTTATCGCGAAAGTGAAGTCCTGGTTGGCTGCCGGGCGAGCTGCGGCGCCGCCAGCACACGAGAAGGCAGGAAAGTGCCCGGAGGTTGTCTCAGCGGAGTACCCAAATCTTACAGTAGGCCCCTTTTTCGTTAGCAAATTCGACAAGGAAGCTGCATCGGAAGCGAGACGATCAAAATTTCGAGACAAAATAGACGGAGACGTATTACATGCTATTGTACGGTCTTGGCGAAGCGGGACCACTGCTGAAGAGAGCACGGGCGCAGCCGCGGTAAAGGACACTGGGACGAACAGAATTGAGGGCATAGCCCTGACACTGTCTGGACTAAAGGATTCCGGTGCGCTGCTGCCAATTAGCTTGCTAACGTTTTTCACCGTAGTGACGCTCCATCGCGAGACGAAACTTTTGCGATCGTGCTATTTGGCGGAGAAAGAGCATGACGATGATGATGAGGAGCCGATCGACGTGGCCTGCGCCAATGCTTTAGAAGATCTCTCTGGTTGCTTTAAGGCGAAAGGAGCCACTCTCGAGCCCGTTGTAGCAAGGATAAACAGTGCCGTGCAGCAGCACGCAGGAGAAGCGCAGGACGACAATGTTCAAATGAAGACGGGCGCTGATAGGGTTTCATCGATTCAGAAACAGCGACGGCAACAAAACTGTAGGAATTATCTAACCGCGCAGGCGGAGCTCTTTCGAGTGGCAACAGGTTGCTGTGAAACCATCAGTGAAATCTGGCTTGATGAGTGCCCTTCTAGTTCTCGCTGCCTAGAAGGGCTTCTGACTAACGATACCAGCGACAAAATACCTTGAGCGACATCGACGACAGCACAGAAAGATTTACACTAGATTATTGAGATGTGCTTTTGGCTCCTGACCCCATCCCAACTACGATAATGTATCTGAATATTGAATGTATAAACCGCTGGCTGCTGGCAGAAAGCAGTTCAGGATTCTACTGAACAAAGCGCATGTGGTCTTTTGACGAAGAGTACTGTGTCTGCGCTACTCAGACGAACGACGAGCGCAAGTTGCTGTTGCAATGTCACATCTGTTGTGAAATGAGGCGTTGAGAAGGCTGAAGCTTCAAATTCAAGTAAAAACAAAGTTAGTTCTGTCTGGTATCGGTCTATTATCTTTCTGTCGTCCATCGGTTGGCTGTCTTGATTGCATTGATGAAAGTGAGAGATCATATGATTGCCACAGTCAAGTAAAAAAACTCTGTCGAGCATCATCGGTTTCTTCCACTCTGTCGGCCGTCGGTTGGCTCTCATGTATGCTTTCGCTCAAGCGGCTATGCCTGCTCTACAAACTTTCACTCACTTGCAAGCCCTCAATAGCTTTTAGTGTAACACTTCAGTAACTCGAGTGAAGCTCGTATAGTTTAGATTTGTTCATCGATTGTCCATCTGTCGTACCTATTTCTTTATCTGACAGGGACGCATGGTTGCTTTCTTGGAAAATCCTTCCGTTGTCCTCCACATCCCGTTCTTGTTTGGTTGTTGTGTAGTTGCTGTCGAAAGTATTGATAGATTCGCTCCTTCGGTATACTCGTCCATGAAAAGTCGTAAAAGCGCTTTGAATCCTGTAGTCCTATAAGCAACTTTTTAAAACAGTCCAGTGCTCGAGAAACAAACGGGAAAGACTAGGGGGAATGCCGGGCGTTGCTTCACCGAAGCGAGGGCGCAGCTCGACGCCCTCGATGAAAAAGGCGAGTGCTAAAAAGAGTTCCTCTCCGACTAAAGACAAGAACAACGCCAATGTCGACTCGCCAGCGGCCTCGCGAACCCTTCGCTTGAAGACAATTTTGTCACGAAAGGTAATTCTAGTCAAAACTGTATGGCAGAGGGTAATGAATTTGATGGTAGCTGCTAGTTTGTTATCGATAAATGAACGTGACTGTATATTTGGAGGGCCCGGCTTTGTTGAAGATATAGATCTGGAGCTGGAATTCATTTTACCTTTGTAAAAGGAGCTAAGGAGATACAATTAGTGGTACAATTATGAACAATGAATAAGGTTAAGGTGGATATTTTGTATTCACCACCGACCACCACAACCACTCCGACCACCTTCTTCACCAGGTGACTTCGCTGAAAAACACAGTCGGCTCAAGTATGATCGAGGCACGAGAAAGCTCTCTGTACCTGATGTACATGCCGTACTTGGTTTTCTGCTTCACAATTCGTATCGCCATGCAAGTCTTGCAAGGTAAATGGACACCTGAAGAATCGGCGGACTCGATGGCTTCGATTTTGTCCGTAGCGGGCGTTCAAGGAACACCGGGTAATATCGATTTGCGCTTGTCTGCAATTTACGTGGACAAAAGCAATAAAGACACATTCGTTTAGGTAGAATTTCTATCTATATATAAATCTGTCGTTACAACTGCCGATCAATCAATTTTTTTTTAGTATCAGATGCAATCTACAAAATAACTACAACTAGTAAGTTGTATCTCTGCCACTTCTGTGTTCCTATTTTCGAGTTTTTTCTACGTTACAATGTACAACAGAGGGCGCGGACATGTGGGCGCAGTTTTATGGGCTTTGTACCGACCAGCAGACTCTTTTCTACGTGTTCTCCTGCGTGATGATCTCGATCAATACCATCCTCCGACTGGACTACCCGTCGTCCTACGTTCCGGTGACTAGATGCAAAGATAGTTTTCTGGCTAGTCCTATTTTGGCCCGCGTCGTGGCCACGGTTGCAGAAGTCTGCTTCTGTATGCTCGAAGCAGATACCTTGGGCCTTGCTTTCTTCTCGGCCGACGCATATGGGTACTGAGTTGATATCCATCGATTTAACTCATTACAGTAAAGATGTTGATGGACCTCATTCTCGAAGCTACAAATTGATGCAAGAGAATCGTACTCGTAGATCATCTTTTTGCATGGTATGGAGAAACTACATTTTTTCTTACTGAGGAGACCTCTAGGGCTGTAAGGGCCTACGCGCGGCGCCTAAAGATAAACGGATCCTAGTGAGCTCTTAGTGTTTCCTAAAAATAGAGCAAATTTGCCTTTCTCCATCACCTCCTCAAACAACTCAGACACCACCTTAGGTCTTAGGAGATGTGGAGCTGTTGCAGACCTGGTTGTTGCACCTTCCTTTTGTTGGTCAACACCATGACTTCAGGAACTATAGGGTTATTAGTACCGCAAATGTCTATTTTACTGAGAAATATGAACAATGAATAGTTGCATACTGTTTCACTCTGGATATTCACACTTTTGACACAGGCAACTCCACATTGGAGCTATCGGAGCGTTGACGGTGTTGGGAGAGTTGTTGTGCTGGTCGCATCTCATTTTCCAGTGTGAGGTTCTCGGTTGGCTTGAGGACGCTACATGGACTGTATTGCAGGCTGCCGCACTGGTGTTGGCTTCCCTTTACACAGAGCATCTCCACTTTGGGCTGGTTGTGGCCTTCATTTTGCCGTACCTCCTCCACATGTGGATCAACGCCTTGCCACGACAGCTGTCCCGTGCTATCGCGTCCGTGAAGGAGGGCCGCACGTGGTCGCTCTATCCATTCAGGAACGTTTAAGCCCTGTGCTGTATTGGCAACTTTGTTGCTCGTCCTCTGCTTGTGAACACAGTTTTTTGCTTTGTATGCATGCGCAGCCTATACATTGATTTTGGTTCTTCTTCCATCATCCCAATTCCTCCTTGGCTAGTCCTATTTGCTTTGCTATGCATACTGATCGTAATGACAAATTCTCTTGTGTCCTCCAGTAGATTAATTGTCAGTTTCATCATCCTTACACAGATGTCGATTTCGATAAAATATCTGTGTCTTATCGCTAATGCACGAAGATTGCTTCGCCGGATGTCGGCACAACGCAGTGGATGACGGAGTTACTCCTGGCGACGCCGTTGGTCTTCGGAGCCATGCTCTGCTTGCCGCCGCCTCGTGTGAGCGATGTCATGGCGGGCTTGAACGATTCCCCGGGTATCGATCAGGAGATAATGCTGGCAGGCGTCGCATTTTACTTTACGGTCGTTTTATCATTAGCGGCCGGAGTCATATTGCATTTTGTTTCTATTTTGAAATTAATTCAAGGAAAAAAATGATCAAGTCCACTTCTCGTCCTGTCTCTGTCCACTGAATTCTCGTAGAGCAGAACGAAGACCGGACTTTTACTGAAAGTGAAACCTCTAATGTTGCCGGCATAATGCTCTACAGTGCCGGGATCGCGTACCTACTCCGACCGATTGTCGTGAAAACCGCATGAATCAAGTGCATGACACTACTCGTCGAAAGCAGGATTTGGAAAAGTTGTAAATCTCCAAGAGGATCATGAAAAAATTGCAGCACTGTTAAAAGACATGAACAGAAGCTAACCTTTCAATCGGGATTGATGGGGCTAAGTAGATATTTTGCTAAAGGCTACTTAACGGATTTTCCCATATGCAGCGCATATTCATATTTACGAGTTTGTGCTGTATTAGACATCTTGATTAGTTTTCGGATACATCCCTTGTGACGGACCCGAATCGATTGACATGAATTATATGTATATCATGACTGTATACACAGAAGCAGAGATTGGAATACTTCGTAATTTGGACATAGACTAGGTTTTCCGTGTAACTAGGTTTTCCGTGTAGCTAAAAAATTTTACAAATTGGCACGAAAAAGGGATGGGACTATTATCGTCCTTGTATAGATATTGGAACATAACAACAAAATGTGACGCAGAAGTATTAGATCAATTTTTTATGTGAGCGCTATATCTGCTTTTCTGTATCAAGTATTGGGCCCTTTCTTTTCTGTAGCTCAGGTATCTGTGTGTAAATAAGTACATCATAGTCAGCAAAAAGGTTCGAAATATATAATGTGAAAATGACGAAATCGGGAGAAGGTTACGTAGAAATGTGCATTTGAACTTACAGATGTGTAGTGCTGACTGAGAGCTCGTTTGCATGGGGGGCCCTAGCAATTCGAAGACACGAGGAACGGACTGACCAAAAAGAGCACCACTGAGACGTAGGCAAATATTCGGAAATAGAGCGTCCGCTAAAGAACTATCCGCGCAGTCTGGTGGGTGCGGCCGATGTTCAACATATGTATGCGTCAAAGTGAATAAGATCATCGAGAGAGGAGCGACACTGATATTGCGATTCCGAGCCAGGCCTAATTTGCCATCCTGCTTGTTGATGAGAAATATGCATTTGCTAGCAAGAGACGAACAGCCTTTGAAGGAGCAATACTTCGAAGATGCATCATTTGAAAGATATGACGCAAAAAGCGGAGAAAGGCAGTCCTTTTTTTCTCCAGAAGCACACTCTAACTAGGGAAAGGACACGATATTGATTTGAAAAATGATCCATGAAGCACCGTTACAGATGATCTGATTGTGATTTTTTAGGGAACAGAAATCTTTGTTCATGTTAGAAGTTGATGTATGTCGTGCCGCGAGTCTCGTTTCGGTTGGCCACCCGGCGCGGTAGGAGCGTCGTTGTTGCTGGTGCCGGAGCCTGCGCAGCTTACTGGACGCTTTCGGATCGAGACAATGACCGGAGGAGAAGAATACAGGATAAAGCGACAAACGTTGAGCAGAACCAGAAAGGACGCACAGTTCATCAGGTGGTTACGTGCGAGGCACCAAGACCACAGGATGACTGTTGGCAGCAGCCTGCAGAAAAAGAGAATAGCGCCTGGTCGAGCAAGAGGGGCACTTGTGAGTTGGAGACTACTACGGGTGAAGCACGGGAAGAGAGCGTGTCGTCATCGTTTCGAGGAACAAGAGCTAGCAGAAAAGAGGACTGTTATAGCAACGCTCCGACTGGAGGTTCGTGCGCTGACATCCAACCGCCCCGCGAGAATGGCCGCGCCGACAGAGACGAGGCAATACCCTCAGATTCATCATCGGGAGGCGGGAAGACAACGTCAGAAGGCGCTGCCCAAGGCGAAAAGGTGGAGGGCGATGACCAGAGAATTCCTGGAGCCAAGAATCCGACGACGGCCAGGAAAGTTGGTTTCAAAACAGCGAACGACCGTGATAGAGAGTACGAGCAAGAAGAAGGGGAGGCAGAAGCCTGCAGCTCCAGCAGAGGGTCCTGCGGTGCCAGTCGCCGACGGCCTGTCTTTGCCGAGGAGCATAAGGCGAGCGATTTAGCGAAGAATGATGCCAAAGGTAAGCCGATTGGACCGTCGTCTGTGCGGGTAGCCGCCGGTTCATCTCGAAGTCCGGCTGGGCAGTTGCAAGAGCCCTCCTGCAGTTTTGGTCCTGCGCGTGTGCTAAGCAAACTCGTTGCCCTCGCGCGTCGTCTCTTTAGAATGGGGTGGCGCTGCATGCGCATCGGCTGGCATTTTTCTCCGCTGCTAGCCTTGTCAGCGCCATCAGCAGTTTGTTGGCGTTTTTCGGCGCGCATGCGAGGAGCGTGGTTTGCCTGCCTTTTGCGGTGTATCGAGCGATGTGGCCCTGCCTTTATCAAATTCGCTCAGTGGGCGGCAACCCGCCCAGACTTGTTTCCTGACACGCTTTGTCTACATTTATCGGACCTGCACAGCTTTTGCACGCCGCATTGTAAGGAGGCCAGTGTGGCGGTGCTAGAACGCACTTTCGGCCCACAACACGAGAGCATATTGAAGCTGGATATTGATGTATGAGAACAAATTATAAAGCTTCGCTTGGACTCCCTTGGTAGTTTCTCTTTCTGTGAACCCGTTGCGTCTCTCTTTCTGTAAACCTGTTGGTCTGGTTCAGGTTCTTCTACATAGATTATATATATATCTTGATATCTGGGACTGGGTACTCGTAATCTTTGAGCTTTTAGTTCTTTCATTTCACGGTATACCAGTCGGTTCTGGGTGCATCGCGCAGGTGCATCGCGGGGTGTGGTACGGGGCCGCTAGTGGCCCGCGACGGGTTGCCGTGAAGATTCTCCATCCTGGTGTTCGAGAGGTGATCAATTCCGATCTCGAAATTTTGTCGTTTTTAGCTGTAAACATCGAGTATTACCTGCCTTTTACGCGCTTCATGGTGCTCACGGAGGCTGTCAATCAGTTTTCGGAAATTCTTTACGGGCAGACGGATTTATGCCTGGAAGCGGAAAACACAAAAAGTTTTGCTCGAAACTTCGCTGATATGAAAGGCGTCCGCTTTCCGGAGATTCTGTTTGCACAGAGTGATATGCTAGTGGAGAGTTTCGAAGACGGATTGCCGATGCAGCATCTACTACGAGGCTGGGAGCGGCACGATTTGAGGGAAGATGCCTTTCGAGCCGACTCGATACGGAAGAGGACAGGTGGAAGTAAATGGGGACTCGGGAATCTTTTTGGTAAACGAAATGACGATGACAGACAACAAGAGAAGTCATCTTCTTCAATCGAGGAAATCCGCCACGGGGGTACGCCTGACTCTGCGGGAAGGCCGCGTGGTGGCAATGATATTGCGGAAAATCGACATGTTGGAGAGGCCGAAGGAGACGATGACGAAGATGAAGTCGGAGGTGTGCGTTTGAGTCGGAAGGCTTCTGCAGGACGATGGCTCAATTTGTTCGAATGGCAAGAGAAAGCGGGAGGACATGGATCACCGACAACATCCGCGGGTCTATCGACGGTCGATGGTAGTACACCGCGCAGTCGATCGACTTCTGGTAGATCGTCAAAAGTTTCATCAGTAGAAAACCCTAGTCCTAGTTCTCACAGAAGTTCGCATAGTGCATCTGCATCTTCGACTTCGCCGCATTCCTCTACGCACTCTGAGAGCAGAACCGTGTCCAAGACAGTTTTACGGCGGAAGAGTGGATATCCACCGGAATTTTTGCAGAAGCTCTCTTCACTAGCAATGAAAGCGTATCTGAAGATGCTCTTCCACGATCGATTCGTTCATGCAGATCTGCATCCTGGAAACATGTTTTTCAAGATTTCTCCTGAGGGCGATCCGGAGTTGATATATCTTGACTGCGGCTTAGCGATTTCTTTGAGCGAGAAAGACTCAACAGATTTCAACGACTGCGTCTACGCGCTTCTACACGGAAAACCAGAGGACGCAGCACACCTCATCATCAAAAGATCGCCAGGAGACAAAAAATTAGTACTTAGTTCTTATCGTTTTACGCTCCCTCGGGATCTGTAATTTATTAGTCATTTTTCATGAATCCATTGGACGTTTTTTGACGACTGAACCTTCTCTATTTTTCCAACATTCAATGATTCACGATGAATCTCAATACTCTGTACTGAAACTACTCTCACAACCAGGTCCGCGATGAAGACGGTTTCGCACGTAAAGTGGGTGTCTTAATCGAGGATTTCCGCGACAGGAAGAGTCGAATGCATGTTGCACATGTAACGGGAAAGCTATTACTCTACGCAGGTCAGCACAACGTAACTCTGGAGAGTAGCTTTGTGAATGTCGCTTTGAGCCTAGCAGTGATGGACGGATTGGGAAGGCAGCTGCAGGAGGACTTCAATGTGTTTCGGGCAGCGACACCTTTCTTAGCGGAAGCTGCGGTGCGCTATGCGACTGGATACAAATGAAGACTGTTTTTTTTGAAGCTGCACTTCGACTAGTTATAGATACAAAAGCAAGAGAACTTCACCGTGAAACTCCATTTCGGACACCATTGATTGTAAAATATTCTAATCCTTTTTACCATGCGCATACCTCATCATTGACCATCAGTCTAGACAGTTTTAGGTTTTTTTATTTCAAATGCACGAATTGTAACTTTGGCTGATTGTCGTGCGGTGCACTGACGGCAGCGGACAAGAATATTTTTTTCATCTAAAAATGTCTAAATAGTTTCATCTATTTCAGGGCTCTGCTTCGGCTGGTAACAGGCGACTCCGATAGCTCTTTTGGACTTGATAGCTGTCCCCAGCGGATACAATGTCAGACAAAACTCTTCTCGAGTGATTGTAGAGGTGTTTACCCGTGTTAATGGGATTTTCTACTTGCGTCTAAGAAAATGAAATGCACTGCCAACCTTCGGCTGGGCCAAACGAGAGATGGGAAGCAAAAAGGCAAAGCGAGAGACGAGAGCCGAAGAATAGGAGACCGGTTTTAGAAAAACGCTCGCTGCAAAATGGCTATGATCGCCAACAATTTTGTGACGCACTTGCTACAGATGTCTGCTCACTCTCCTCACTTCAAAAAATCAACACTAGCAACGATTTTACTAAAGTTTTCGCTTTTTTAGTAGCTACTTCTTTTCTCTCTCTTTGAAACAACGGCTATTCATCATTTTGATCAATTTTCTGATCAAAATCAACAAAATGGTCAAGGTGATGAAGAAGATGAAGAAGTCGACGATCGCCCGCGGCGTCTTTGCGCGCTCGCAAGTTTGGAAAGGTCTCAAGGTGAAGACCAGCGCAGGACTGAAAAAATCTGACTTGTTTAAAAACAAGTGGGGGAGAATAGTCTCGAAGCATGCTTCGAAAGTTGCCACGGTCAACGTCTTGAAGAAGGCAAAGTAAAGACAGAGGGGAGGAGAAAGGTGCTACTTTTTTCCCCGTTGCCGTTGCTAATTAGTTTGCCTACGCTGCTTGTCGTTGTCTCTGTTGTTCTAGCATTTCTGCGAAGCGATTTCCATGAATTCTCCCACCTTGCGGACACGTGCAACAACCAGGTAGTAGTTTTTCGCATTGTCGAGCGGGAGCTTTATGCGGGGTGGCGTTTAATTGAGGCGGAGGCCTAAACTGGAAGAATGGAGTAGGGGAGAGAAACAGAACAAGCAAAGAGATGGGTACTGTTTATTACAGTTTGATGGTCATACTTTTTGCGCAGTAGGCATAATAGACTCTGTTGAGGCAGAAACGGGTTTGGTTGAATAGGGACAGGATGTAGAGTCACGTAGACGTAGCCTCTCCATCTTGCTCTTTGTGGGTTAATTGATTCACGTGATCATCTGTGACGTTACCAAACGATCAGGTTTTACAAGAACTGCGAACCGTTCTACCAAGAACTCAAAAAATAATCGGTCAAATGGATGGCAGCTAGCAATACGGGTGATGAAGTGTCTTAGGTGGGAAGAAATATGTACATTTCGATACAACTAGACTATTATATGGTTTTCAATAATTACAATTTTGGGATATTGCAATTCTAATTTACTTTCTAATTGTCTGCGAAAAATGGATAGAGAACTTGAGCTTGTTTTTGAATTTTCTCTCAGGAGTTGAGAATTGTCGAAATATGTCTACGAAGGTCGAAGGACGATCCACCTAGGTAACATTTTATTGTCATTCTCACTCCAAGACTTCAAAATTGGAATTCGAGTCAGTAAGAAAATATCCTCAGAATGTATGAAAGGAATCGATGATATGAAAGTTGTCTTTTGACAGGGTAGGAGTTGGTAACTCGGTTGCCAAATCTTCTCTGTCTTCGGACGGGTCAAAAGTATCTATGCGAGATGTGAATAAACTAAAGTTGTGAGTATTGAACAACTTGCTAGTGCTAGTCTGTCAGATAAAGTGGAATGAAACGCGGGTTCTATCGAATGGTTCCGTGTACGGGTGGATAAACATATGGCCAATGAGAGACTGAGCAGGAATCTTTATCGATATGAATTCATGAGTGTTGTTGAAGTAAACTAACGTTCTTGGCACTACTTTCTGTCATCCAGCTCTGTGGCTAAGAAGGAGAGGCAAAAAGGCATCTTCTGCTCTGTAAGTATATCTGAGAAGTCTATACATCATACGGCGTCTGTCTTGAGAGAAGAAATCAAGCGCGTTTGTCTGTTTGTTCTGTGGTAAATAGAGTTTGAGAAAAGGCAACAAGGATTTTCTGGAAGTTAAAGAAATTTATGTTTCCCAATTTTGATGTGTACAGGACTTGATGAAAAATTGTGATAGAGAATCCATTGGCCAAATTTCGACCCTATGCGCATTTCACCAGCCACTTAACCACACTGTTGTGATATCGAAGAGGCACTTTGTCCCTGTCGTGCCCGACTTTATTCGCTAATTGAACATGGATATCCGAACACGTGAGAGCTTCTGATCGTAGCTGAAATTTGTTTACTCGCATGATTTATAACGGATGATTCTCTGACGGACTGCATCTCCGTGTAAGATTCTATTTCTGGTGTCTGGTAGGCTCGTGGATCTGCAAATCATTTAGCAAAGATGACGGATATTACAAAGGGTGCAGCTCTTTCCGCTGGGTCGTATAGCTTTGTCTCTACGACCAAATCTGAGGGCAAGAAAAGCAGAAGCGTGCATCGAAGCACACTTTTGAAGAAGAATCGGCCAGCCGCTGAGTATTCTGAGATAAATGTATTGACCAATGAAAGGAGTACTTTGCCATCGAGAAGCCACGAAGCGTCCTCCAGAAGCACTCGACAATCGTCAGCTACTAGCGCAACGGAAGGGAGTCAGTTTCAGTCTGCTTTTTCTAAAAGTGTCGTGTCATATGCAGCTGCGTCTATGAAAAAGCCCGCGCCCGAAGGTGAAGCCAGTCTGTCCATGAAAAAAACGCAATCTTTCGGAAAAATTCAAACATCTTCACCTTCTCACCCGGTATCACCGAAGATGGACAGACGAGATTCTATGGCACTAGCGAAAGCCTACGATGAGTGGGAATTAGAGCGGATGCGAGAGTTGAGAGCGATTCGCTTTGAAGCGAATTCGCAGACGCAACCTTTGCACCGAGCCCCGACTTGGGACATAAACGTGTCAACTCGGGGCTCTGAGGCAGCGTTGCTGCGGAGCAGTGCGTCCGGCGTCTGGTGCAAGATTGACCCAAAAATGAAGAGAACAGCTGATGAGCCTGATCGAGTCGAATACCGTGGAGCCTCGCGTTCGGTTTCGCCGTCTGCTCGTTGCGACCCGCTGAGTCAATCCAATGGCACAATCGCGCCTGACAGTTTGAAAGAATCAATTACGTTCCCAGACTGGGCCATGCCCCCAGACATTTTCGAGACCAGTGGTCGAGAGACGGAGAGCTTTACAAAACATTCTTCGACAATTGAAAGTGTGGAGATTCAGCGAAAGCTGCGGCTTGGGCGTATGTCCATTGAAGATGAAGTGAGCGAGGACCCTGACATGGTCGGCGTCGTACAATATTTGAGATTCGTGAAAAAAGACCGCGATGAGCAGGAAAATAAGTCAAAAACTGTTGATTTTGCGGCCGCTGCTATCTCATCAAAGCTTCCAGAAGGACGACCCCTGCAGTCACCCCCTTTTGACGAGAGTGCTGCGGAAATTCTTGAGTTTTTGGGACGGGATTCAGTCGCAAAGATACTCGAGGACCACCATCCAGCTGGCCCAGCAAGTCCGGAAACGATGGCGCACCACGCAGCGTGGGTGCCGTATGTGGAGAGCTCACCACAAACATGCGTTGTCACTTCAGGAACGAAGTATTCGCCTTCTACAAGATCACCAGCTGCCTTTCGTGCGCCTAATGAAGCTACTGGTACGCGCCGTGGTCGGATTCAACCACCGTCGGCTACGCAGAAAAAATCTGTTCCTCCTCTTTCCGTGCGCCAGATTGAAGAAATTGATGCTGCTAAGCTACCGGATCATCTTCTGCGAATTGATTCCGTAACCGCGGCTGGCTTGGCCGATGTCTCCGGTAGTACAAGAAGAGCGCCGCCAGCTACGCGGAGGAAATCAGCGCTAAAAGGCTCTTCGGGTGATGATTTCAGCGCTTCATTAGTACTGGGCGGCAAAAGTAGTGCGAGCAAAAAGGCCGGAGGAAAAGCGCGCTCGAGATCGAGAGTGTCCTTCTCCGCGTCATCAGATGGAGGAGGTGAAGCAAAATCAGATCTCAAGTGGGACGAGCAAAGAATACGGGCTCGCAGTTTCGATACGCCCTTCTACAACGTCGATGATTCCGCCAGCGTTAAGGAGCTAGAGCGTGAAGAGGCACGAATGGCCTCAGCTACAGCTGGTATCACGGAGCAGGCGCGGAAAGGTAATAAATTCATTCCTTCGCTTACTCTTTTGAAAATGATTGCCGCTTTAATGTCACGCACACCCCTTCGCCCACCATGGCGATTAGTTTGCATTTTCTCTCAAATCATTCATTGAAATTTGTCATAACTATTACAGGAGCGCATGCACAGAGAATTATAGCTCAGGCAGCACCGCCTGTCGAAGTCGATCGAGATTCTGATGTGCCCGGAGTGTCCGTGTCGGAGAGGAAGATACATGTGTTGAAAAATCCAGCACTCGAAACAGATTGGAGCTCGTTGTTAGAGGAGCTCGAGTGGCTTGCCGGCGACAGCAAGTTGTTGGAAATAAGTGCTAGCGATGATCCTCTTGCTGCTGCGGCCCATATTCTCAAAAGTGAGCAAACAAGCTTGTCTTCGACCGGAAAGGATGCTGAGGACAGTCAAGAAACTACGAAGGATGACGATGACTCTCGTTCTTCGTCGATTCTTGGATTGAATTTACCCTGGTTCACTGGAGGTGATGCAAGTACAGCTAAAGAGGAGAACGAGACTGACGAAGAGCACAAGGACAAGAATAAGAAGTCGGGACCCAAAGTTGATCTTGCAGCTTTTCTGACCAGCAGTGAGTCATCCGATGCGGAGAGAGAAACAGGGAGCAAACGCAAGATGATGCACTTTTACTACAGAGGCCCAGAGTCATCTGCGTCCGCTTCGGCGTCTGCTGCAAGCTCTGATAATGATGGATTTGTGGAAGAAGATTCGAAATTTGCGTTAAAGGCTCGCGTAGCTCTTGCTTTTCAGGCGAGAAAAGTTGTGGCAACAAAAGATTGGGGAGAAGTTTGCCGAGTAAACGCTGTTGAAAAAGACATGATAGTCAGAGATGCGCTTGGTTCGGGTGCACCGCTCATCAGGATCCCGTCGGGCGCTGTGTCCGTGCAGCAGAAGAAACGCCCACCCTGGGCGGGTGGACCAAGATATTCATATCTTAACAACACTCAGCCCAAAACGAAGAGTGAGGAGCGGCATGGCCAAGAGGGAGCCCAGCCAAGAGATGCTGAACAACTGCCTGAGAGTCTGAAAACAACAACTGCTCCGATTTTTTCTACGTTTAGAAGCGGCAAAAATGAATTTATTCAGGAACACAAACATAAAGAGGGAGGACAAGATCAAGAAGACGTATTAGACCTTGAAGGTTTTCTAAATGATCTAGAGGCACCTGAGGCAGAGCCCATGTTGTCCGATGACGAACAAGCGCATCACGAATTCGGAAATCAGCGATCGGGCCCGCCGCCGCCCTCAACAATGAAGGCACGAAAATCCACACCTAAGCCTGTAGACCTCTGGGGACCACCGGCCCTCGGCAACGAAGGGGGAAAAAGCTTAGACGATTCGTTTCTAGCCGATCAGCTATCCCAGACTGCCGGTTCTTATGTAATTTCGAATGAGTTAGACTCAGAGTCAGTGGAATCGAACGATGATAATGCCTCGGTAGTCACTGACGACGATGACGTGTACAGGATGATTGTTGAGCATCCGATCACAAGTTCCCGCTGCTCTACTCCACCTCTCTCGCAGCATTTGTCTAAAAGGAGTGCTGAGGACAATGAAGCTGTGCGAAATATATCAGAGAAGCTAACACATGTCGTTAGAAAAACACAAAAACGGTATGAGATTTTGCTAGATGGTACGATACGCTTTAACCCAGCCGATTTCCGAAATTTGTCGACCGGTGGGTGTTTAAAATCTACTCTGACGACATCGGAATCAATGCTTGCTAGACAAGAAAGAGACGACGAGCTGGAGCGGCCCTCTCCCGTTCTTGAAGACGAGAGTAGTAACAAAGGAAGTGACTACGGATACGGGGAACAGGAGGAGCAAATAGAACTCGAAGATGATAGCGACGAGGAGAAATGTGTTGGAGAAGAAAGCGACGAGAACGAGCAGCAAAGCGATGATGGGGAGCATAGCTGTGACAATGACGAAGGTGGTCAACGTAATGACGAGAGTGATCGTGATGCTACAACAAGCAATCACGATGACGAAGACGATCGTGCTTACATGGAGGATAGCGACTATGATATTACGGAAGAAACGCGTAGGGAAGGAAGTCATAGAGAAGACACCAGCAGCGATGATGAATTACATCTTGATTTCTAAGGTGATGCCTGCGACATTGATTGTCTTTCTCCTACCTTTCTGAATTTTCCTCCTCCTCCTGTTGAATACACTCGAAGGAAGTTGCAGCATCAACAGTGTTTAATGGCTTGCATAGAATTTGTGTTCACGACGTGAAGGTTGAACAAGTGAGAGAATGTCCAAATGGGAAGAAAAAGATTGTCGAGAAAATGGAAAACCAATATTTGGTACACAGATCGCAAAAGGAACTATCGCGCAAACATAAAAAATGAGCGAACAAAAAGTTGCGGAGACAGCAACCCGAACATATGTGACAAGTGTCAAAGAAAAGAAGCGCGTCGCCGTGTATAACCTAGATTTTTATTGCTCGGCCTTTTCACAAAAACATAGCCAACCATAGATAAGAGATCGATTAGTTTTTTTTCCAATGAGATTAATGTAGAAGTCGCCATTTGACAAACGGAAGACCACCATGGCCCCAACGATTTCCACGCGTGTCCGAGGAAACAGAGACGGCCTACAGAAACTGCTTGCCCACCCGGCTCGATTGCAGAGTCAATCTTTGCTCACCAATCAAAGCCCCGACGTTTTCGAAAAAGATGCCCGAGCCAGTGAAAATGCGCACGGTGCGACACCTGGGCCGTGGCGCGTTCGGCCAAGTCCGATTGTGTATTACCGCAGAAGAAGAGTACGTGGCAGTAAAACTCGTGGACTTGTCTGGCCTGTCCAAAGTGCATCGAAAACGCGCATTGAAAGAAGCCAAGCTCCTGCAAAAGCTATCGAAACATCAGAACATCGTCGAATGCAAGGATGTGCTTTTTTCGGAGAAAGGTATATTGATTAAGTTGCATCAATCGATGGGAAGGAAAGGCTCGCGTTTGATCGTTACCTCCTTTAATTCAATTGTAATAAAATTCTGGGTCTAAGTCTAATTCTTGATCTATCATGAGATTCACGGATATATAAAATCATCTTGCAGATGTACTGCAGATTGTGTTGGAATTTGCGCCCTGTGGAGATCTACATCAGCATTGCGAGAGGCATGGAAGGTGTCCCGAACCGAAGGCGCTGTGTTGGGGTGGGCAGATTCTTGCAGCTCTGGCCTATTGCCACGTGAAGAAAATCCTGCATCGTGACTTGAAGCCGGCGAATATTCTCCTTTTCCCACATGGCAAAGCAAAACTGGCAGACTTTGGCGTATGTTTTGTCGGTGGAGAGACAGGGCGGACATCGGCTTCGGGTGGCCGAGGTGGAGCAAGCCGAGTGCCAGAGAATGTTATGTACGCAGTATGCAAAAAGTACACGTTTTCTGCTGCTTATCGTTTTTCCATCTCTGTCAGCATTTCTCCATTTCGCTGAAAGGAAATCAATCATCAAGTGACCCATTTTTCGCCTCTAAATAGTGACGTGGCGCTCCCACGTACACTAGCAAGAGTACAGTTCGAGCTAAGACTGTGATTGGAACGCCGCATTACTTCGCACCGGAGCTGGTCAATGGAGAGGAGTATGGTCCAGCGAGCGACATTTGGAGTTTCGGTGTCTGCCTTTACGAGTCCATCGCTTTTCCTGCACGACCCTTTTCGGGTAATAATCTTGCGGCACTAGCTCTGAAGATTTCAAAGGCCGAATGGCAGCCACTACCTGCAGATCTCTGTACTCCGGAGCTGGAGCATGTGCGTGCGTTGCTGGAAACCAGATTGTTACTAGAGAACCCAAAGGCGCGCATCAAAGCATATCGCTGTGTTGCTGAGATCGAGCGCATATTTCGCGACGTGTACGGAATAGCGATGAGCGCTAAAAGTACTCCAAAGGGTATGGACGTAGTTCTTCCTGGAGCTGAGTCGGTTCCCGTTGTGTCAAGAGGAGCATTAGGAATAGCCGACTCTGTCTCAGCAGCGACGAACCGACGTGCGCCTCATCTTCCACCACGCTTGCCACAGCAGGGTTTCGACGCAACGCTCGTGGACGATGACTCGATAGCGCTTGTAAAGATACCTTCGGAGGTGGATCATAATGGAAGTGGAGCTATCTGTGACGGCCCTTCATCGCAAAGCACATGGGAGGACATGAATCCTCACGAGAATGCTGGAAGCAAGCGGGCGTCACCAGCTGGAGGAGGCGTCAGTGCCAAGTATCAGTTTTTAGAGCTCGGCATGTACGGGCAGTTCTGTGATTGGCTAGAGATGGATTCGTCAAAGCAAGACTCAGGATCTGATGAAGATTCGTGGAACGACGCTGAGGAAGTTGCGGAAGGCCAGGGACACTACAATCTAGATGAGGACTGCACTTTAGAGGTGCCAGCTCCAGGAACACCTGGATCCCCAAATCGCGCGTCTCCACATCGAAAAAATAGGGACCGCGCTCAAGCCAAAGTAGACGTGAGTCGCAGTAAGGAGCAGATGACACCTGAGACCGGACGCAGAGGAGAAAATTGGCGAGGAATAGAACAGCGTGTGCCAACTGGGATCCCTGAGGAGGAGACAATGCCAGGAGATCATGAAGATGAGCGGCTACTGCCAGAGCACGTGCAAGAGTTTCTTCATCTATCTCAGGCGACGATGGAGATTCGCGCTAATCGTTCGACGCCAGAGAGCCCATGGCGTGACTACACAATCGGTACTGAGAAAATCGAAATTCCTGGGCTTGATATCGCAGAGCGACTGGCAAATACCGCAGGAGGGCGGGAAGGAGCACAGGCTGGGGCGACTTCTCCAGAGATAGAGGAGGGTGTCTCCGCGGGATCCTTCAACGGGTTTGGCACTGAAAAGATTCCTTTGCCTCCTGCGAGCGATCTCGGAGACACACTGACCTATTCTATTTCACCGGACCCAACTGCGGGAAGCACCGTGGCACTAGAACAGATGAATCCACAACAGTGCGCCTCGTGGTTTCAAAAGGAAGGGAAAGAAGTTCAACAAAATTTTGATGCTTCATTCTCAACTGCGCAGCTGGGTGTCCCGGCTACAAATCCACCCGTTCCAATGGAGGTGCCAGTCCAAACTTCGGAGTTTACTTTTGCCGCTGACCTAGAACCGCAAGTGGCGCCACAACCCTATCCTCAAGCGCAGGACTTCTACCCCTCTGAGATCCTACGGGGATCTGAGCAATGCGGCGGAAGTAGCAGCAGCAAAAGCGTGAAAAGCGTTGACAGCACTGGCAGTCGGTTTGATGTTGTATCAGAGATACCACCCGCAGCGCGTGCATCTGGGAGCGCGAATAGTGACATGCAGGAGCATAATGCAGCAACAGTCGGTTTATCATGGAGGACATACAATTCGGGTTCCCGTTGTCGGACACCAGTAACACCCCCAGTAACGCCTCCACTTATGGCCCCAGTTGCACCGCCGCTCGGCGCAGCGCCTGTCCAAATTCCTGCACATCATTTACGACGCTTGAGCGATGCTTCTGGCAGTAGTCGTGAATCTCGTCGAAACAGCGGTGCGCGAGCAGTAGCGGAGCTCCCTGAACTCATCTTGCCAGGACGCAGGAAAACGCCTCCCACGCCACGACTAAGTGCCCGTTTCTCGCATTCCGGCACTCCGCGCCTCGTAGGCGCTTCTGGTAGTACACCGCGCTTAGCGATTCCTAGTGCGCGACAAATCACGCCGCGTGGAGCCGCTGCCCTGGTTGCAGCAGGAACGGGCGCTCAACAGACGAAAAGCAATAGTCTTGCTGCCGTGCCTTCACTAAAAGTAGACTCTTCCGTCGGCGTTGCCAAAACTAGTAGCGAGCCAGGCATGGGGGGTCCATACGATCCGGGGGACCCGATGGGTTTTGGGAATCCTGTCCTGGATGCGTCTGTGGATCGTATGAACGCAGCACCGGCCCCGGGACGGATACCTTCGGCTAGAAGGAAGCTCCGAAGAGACCAACTAGGGGCACAGAGTGCGGTCAATATCCTAGATGTAAAGCAGCATACCTCAGCGATGCCTCGGCCAGGGTTCAATGCAGGGGGTTCTCAGGGTGGTGATAGTTACCTGCGCAAGCATTTGGCACGGCGAAAACAGGTCGCAACAAACTCGTTTGGATCGTCATCGTCCGTTTCGCTATCATCGAAGCAACACTTTTCTAGCGCAGCTGCTGCTGTGAATAGCTCTCGTGTCGCGGCTTCGTCGGAAAATACGAAGACAGCGCCTCCACCAGCGCAGAACAAGCTCAAAACGAAGAGCAGTCGACGTGTGATCTCGGCACCGGGGGCCGAGTGCGGTGGCGGTACTGGTGGAGAAGCCACGTCCAAGGCCGGGCCACCCGAGGACGAAAGTGGCGCAAGTGGAGGCGGCACAAGATGCTCCTCGTCTGGAAGCACGTCGTCTGCACGGAGCAGCCGCAGTCGCATTGTCTATCGGGATAAGATGATACCTTCTAGCGGCTTAGGGAATCGTATACAAGAACACGCACGGGAGTCATTCAGCGAAGCGTCAAGCCGTAGCAGCACACTTGTCGAGCCCTGCAATACAAAATGCGCACCAGGTCAAGGTAGGTCAAAACGTAGTGCCGCAGCGGGATCGGGAGCAAAAGACACGGATTCATCTTCGAGATACGAGTCACGGACAAATGAAAAGGTTTATGGCTCTCGGAATTTTTCTTCAGAACCTTCGCAAATTGCGGCCACCACAGCAGTATCCACAGATACCGCGGCAGCGCCGAAGTCGGCTCGCCGAAATAGCGGATTTGTGAATCGATTGCGGCAGAAATCCGTAGAAAACCCTCACGCCCCATTACAGCAACATCATGCTCCTTTACCGAGTGAAAAGAGTCTGTTTCTGAATAGCGGACGTCTTGATAAGAGCAAGAAAGCGAAGAATATTCTGTTTCACGACGGGAAAGACTTTTACAGATTGGTTGAGGCTCCCCCGAGGGAATGCCAGCCGACGTCTGACGCTGGGTCTCCAGATTTGCAGGACCGGGATAACGCCGGTCTAGGTGGCCATTATGCTCATAGCGCAGTGCAGAACGAACATTTCCAAATCCGCATTAGAGACGATGTAGTAACGCCTGCTGCTGCGGGAAGGGTTGACAGCGGCGGTGGAAGTTTTCCGTCAAACTTGCAAGACGACTCAGCTGTGCGGCAAAGTGTTGACTTTAATTTCAGCAGCATCTTTCCTGGTGGGACGCTCGTGGATGACCAAGCTGATTCAAGAGTCGGTCTTGGGGGCGATTCCCCAACGCCCGATGATGAAGACACAGCACAAGTGAGAAGAGCTGCTTGGGGCGGAGACCAAGCGCAATTAAATGCGAGTCTGCGATATCGCGCACAGTCAGCAGGTGAATCTGAATGCACTCCGTCTATAGAGATTTGTACGGATGACGCTCTACAAGCGGCTCAAGCAGAGAACAATGTGCGTGCCAGCGGCGCAACCCGAGTGACACCGCACTTTTTCAATCCCGAAGCTGTGGCTTCACGTGAAGATCGCCCACTTCCTTTATGTGTCGCGATTGGTGAGGACGACGATCCCGCCCCCAGACCACCTGTGATGAGCAGCGGAGAACTTTACACTACGGCGCAGAGCAATAGTAGCTCTCTGGGCACGCGGAGGCAGCGAGTCAACTCATCTTTGTTGGAGTCTCTATTGTCGGATGAAGCTGAAGGGGATCAGTTAGACGGCTGCCTAGCCGACGATGCTGGTGTGCAACTCGTTTTTGAACGGAATAGTCCGGCTGCCGCTTCATGTATCGTACGGAAGACTCCAAAAGGAGGCGCCGCCTTGGACGCGTCGCTTTCACGAAAAATGCCAGGTCCTAACGTCGGTCTCGATGGACAAGGCAAGGTTGCGTGTGCTGAGGGATGTGCTAATATCGATTCATACCAGCACGAAATGGGAGATAAGGTGTATTCGTCTTCGTCCCGCGGGGGGCAGGCTCGTCGATCTCAGCAAAAGCGACTCGCAAATCCACCAACGACCACGTCAAAAACTCATAGAGCAGTGCGCGTCTTGACCACGACACCTCGGGAACAGTCGGACTACTCAGATGATTTCGAATCCGAACCCGGCACTGATGAGGAGCCGCTTTTGAGTGACGAGGAAGATGATACCCTTCGCGAAACTGACGAAACGACTTGCTTTTGTCAAGACGAAACAGCTGAAGACGCGAATACTACCACAGGCTTAATAGCAGACCACGGACGCGGAGACGACATTGATGATGATGATGATGACGACGACGAAAGAACCTCACACGCACTTCATCGTCATCAATTAGAGGACGATGATGAAGTTCAGGATAGCAATTTAGTCAAAGTCGATCTACGACCGAAGGTGAACCTCCGCTTGAATGCACCCGGTCAATGCGCCGTCTTCTGCGTGCAGACGAACGTGAAAAATCCGCTTCAAAACCAGGACGGTCACATTTTTGCGCTCACAAGCCTAGATGCGGACGATTCTTGCGAGGATTATTCTTGATCACAAACCGGTTCTAGTTTTTCGACAAAGACTCTTCATGGATTCTTGTACATTCATATCGCGTAGAAGTATAGGAGTCGAGATATGAAAAGGAGCTTCCTGCAAATCAAACTTCCACGTTTTCTAGGCTGTCATGTTCATGTTGTTCCGTTCAACTACTAATTTATCTCTCTTAGTCTTTTCCATTGTTCTGGCTAATGTTCGTCCATCGCTTCCGTGTTGTTGTAATTGCCGCATTTAAAAAGTTTAAGTTAATCGATGAATATGAATCTCAATCTTCCTTGTCGCATAGGGTGGTCATAAGACAAGTTGGACGTTCTCGACTTTCGAAAGGTTCAACTACAAAGACTTCGACTTGTTGTGAATATTCTTAGTATTTTTGCAGTACTATCATCTGACGCGCTCCCTCGTACAATGAAGAACTACAAATATACCAGCGTAGGCCTCGCGTGAGGCTATACGGGATCCTTGCCGCCGCGCTAGAATGAATAGGCAGGCGAGGCTGTTCTCCACAGAAAAAAGGGTTCCCCGCTTCTTTTCTTAATCGATCACAAGCACCTGACGAGCGCCGTATTCTCCGAATGTGATTGGCCGATCATGTGTACGTCGATCACCTCCATGGATCCCGCCTGCTTTGACTCCAGAATTCGTATGCTTATCGCGATTGTAGTCCGTTTATCTGTCTGCTTTGAACTTGGTAGTGCTGCCTGGTGAAGTACATTTGTTCTTCTTCCCTGGTTTTTTGCTCAGGTAAAGTAGATGGTTTGTTTTCCATCTATCGATCATGTATCCAAGAAGCAAAAGAAGGTCCTGATTTAGTAGATTTTTGTAGACCCTATAAGTAGATGACTTGCGCATCATGCACATGTGACTGTATCAACTGCTAAGTGAAGGAGATATTCGTCCTCATTCTTTATAACTAAAAAGATGAGGACATCAATTACTGCTGGTTTTCTTTGGAGGGCCGCGAGACTGACCTGGCCTTCCTCAGCTGCGAGCGGTCATAGTGGGCCACGTCGGATGCCACCGGTTATGGATCATTGTCGATTTTTGCGGGCTTTGGCTCTAGTTGGACTGCTTTGGCAACTTATCGACGATCTGTTTTATTTTTTCGAACAGAGGCAGTACATAAAGAGCGATTCACGTTCGCTTGATGATAGAAAATCCGACGCTAGAAGTGGTGCTTGCTCATATTACCCCTTTACAAGTAGGCAGAGGCAGCACCTTCGAGGCAGTGGAGAAGAGCTCTGGGAAGCCGAGAGCGAGATGCGGGTCGAGCAGAGATCTGCGTCAGGGAGTTTAGCTTTTGTCCGTTATCCCATGCTTCTCGCCCTCGCAGCAGACACCAGTAGCGGACCCGATGAACAAGCATTTGAAAGTGAAAGTAAATCCAAGAATAAAGCGAAGAAACCACCAGGGAAAAAGAAAGGTAAGTACTTACCTACGCGTCTTGACTTTGATTATGCATTAACTCTGTTGCTGAAGACAGACAGAGATAAGAGAAATGCATACAAATACATTTCGCCCCATTTTTTTTCGGACATGGACGTCTCGTGAACAACCTTCTTCCAGATGGGGCCGGCAAAAAAAATAAGGGAGAAATGGAAGCGCCAGCAACATGCACAGCTGAATTGCAGTTTACGCCTGGCGAGGCGGCAATGGACGTAAAATTAGACTACTGTGTCGAACACGCCCAATACACGTGCTGCCGACGCCCACATGCCAACAGGGTGAAGTCAAAGATGAACGAGCACGCGGTTAGTATGATGCGGAGTGGGCAGTACTCTTTGACCTTTGAAAATTTTGAAACTGGACGACCTCAGACTTCTAAAGTTTCACATTGATTAAGGCCAAGCTCTCGATGATTCATTAGCTTTTTATCTTCACTGCTCGGGGTCGTCATATTGTTCTTACTCATGTCGTAAAAAATTACAGACTCCGTCCTCATGGGTGTCTGCAAAAAGCAAAAATGGCATTCTCTATTACGACAGGTGTGCAACTATGACGAGACAGATGCTTTGTAGCCAGTGCGACGGCGATATCGGAACGGGCCTCTTGTCAGCTGGAGGTGTGATGCACATATGTCCTGTGCTTTGCGATGCGTGGTTTAGCTCTTGTAAAGGTATGAAGTGATTACTTTTCCATTTGTTACTGAAATACTACAACGAGCATGGATGCAAGTAACTAGACAATAAGAAAGAAAATAGGATCGTGTCGTTCCACCTCCAGAGTGAGTTGTTACTTCAATGAATAATAAATAGGCTTTCTGCCCCTTGTGTCTCTACCAGCAGACCTCAACAAGGAGCTACTAGGCCTGATGTTATGATTCTCCATAATGAAACACTCCTCCAGACGAATTCTGGCTTTCGCGTGGAGGCGGAGAGCTCGTTCCCTGCAATAATGACGTCGGATGTCGCCCGCTTCACGAGTTGGCGGGAGATTCCCAGGATTTTTGCGAAAATGCCTTTTCGAAGTTTCACGCTATTGAGGTAGCAAATCCAGCGGATGAGCCAGATCTTTGCTACGACGGCGTCCCAGCAAGTAGAACGAAGAAAGGAGATAAGGTATTGTTGTCAATTGATTTACTTATTTCTGGAGGTTGTATTTCAGCTGACGAAGCATAGAAAGAAGCTAGTCAAAAGTATTCATTGAGAACTTCTTCCTACCTGATGTTCTACTCCAACAGTGGCCGCCGCCATCGCGCACTTCGAGTCCCGGGGAAATGCCGTCAGGAAATATTTTCGTTCGCACACACCAAATGATGTATCGCGAGTTCCGAAAGTTTTGTTCGGCTTTTCTACGCAGCGTGGTGGCCCCCTACGGGCACTATTTGCTCGCGATCTTTTTTGTTCTCGGGAGCCTCATCTTGCACCTCGACAGTCGGCAGGGCTATCCGCTGCTTTACGGAATGCTAGGCACTTTCGGGATACTCACGGTGAACCGCAAGCCGCGTGGTCGTGGAACCACGAAAGACACAGGCCCTTCCGCGATGCTCTGCAACCATGTCAAAGGAGTAAAGGAACGAGAAGGCAATGGCAGTGTGTACCTCGACGAAGAGAGATATGTAGAAGACGAAGAATACAGAGCATACATTGACAAGCTCATAGAACAGCAGGACGTGCGAAATCGGGAGAGGCGAGGTGCACCGGAGCCGGACGGGAGAGTCATGCTGTTGCCAAGTGGCGGCGCCGTTCTATCTGACAGGGACGGCACTTCTGCAGCCGAGGAGCCCTCGTCTTCCTCATCGAGTGGAAGTAATAGTAGCTCCGGGGCAGGCAAGAGTGCAGCAGCATCCGCGAGCCCAAAAAGCGGACTAGAAACTGCGCCAACTGCTGCGCGGCAGCGTGGAGGAGACAATATTGCTGCTGCATAACATACGACGCTTCTGAATCGAGACTGCGTCAACGACGGCCAGTTCATTTTGCTGAGACATAACCCAAACGAACCCCATCCCCAGCAGACCCATCCCGATTACAATCCTCATCCCATCGCGCGAAATTTCCCAGTTTTCCACATGCTTATTTCGAAGAAACCACCTTGTAGCACTTAAGTGTCGTTTTCGTGAATAATGCAAGTCCTTCTACTCAACGCTGAGAATAGAAACAATTCGTTGAATTTTCAGCTTGATATTGTATGTTTTTGCGGTGTCACGTTGTTATAGACAGACTGATCAGAACACTTTCAAATGCAAATGAAAGCGTGCTTTGAACAAAAACATGTGTTAGAATCCTGTAACGAGACAAAAGAGCGAAGTGGACGTCAGAGAGTGAATTGCCTTTCTTTTTCGGAAATTTTGAGTGAAAATCTGCGAGTGAGAGTTACAGAGTGAGAATCAGAGATAGAAAGGGGCGAACCTTCACCTGCAGAGATAGTGCTCCCGAGTGAAAACCTTGAGTGCGTGCGATGTCGATTTCGAGTGTGAGAGGAAGAAGTGCGAGACTCAGAGTTTTGTTGCTTTTCTTCATCATTGTTTCCCGAGTTGTTGTGTTAATGCTCAATACAACAAGGTAGTGCATACTTTACTGAGTCAAAAAATGCAGGCAAGTAAAGAAAGAGAAGGTATCATGATTACTCCATTGCAAGTACTGTGAACTGCTGTGTTGAGTATTTGATGTTGCAGATTTTATCTTGTCAAACGAGGAAGCAAGTAATAAGCGTAAGTTAAAGACGATCAAAACAAAGATGATCAAAAATGAAAATGCTTTACTAACAACGCCGCAAAACAAGCATACGAAGAAACCGCAAACAGAGCCTATTTTCTGGAGTCGATTAAGACGTTGAGAAAAGTTGTTAGAAAAGCTGAATCATTATCTTATCAGGTAAACAATTCCTTCGCATATAAATCAAGGTTAGGACGAGTTTCACCGTAGAGCACACTGATAGTTTTGTGTGCTGGCCGGGGTGAGGAAATGAGTCATGGAGGGTAATTCGCCGGGTATACGTTGGTTAGAAGGAAAGAATGGGTCGTCACCGACTTCTCCGTCATCTTCGACGCGGCGCACGTCAACATGCGAAAACTCGCATAGAAGCGTGACATCCTCAACAAATTCACAGCGGCGGCAGCCACGAGAGCGAAGGAGGAAGGGCGTCCCACATGATCACAGCTGTAGTAGTCCAGTATCTACTTCTGTAGCTGCAGCTGCTGGCCTCGTTGGGGATGAAGACGGAGTAGAGGTAATTGGTGGGCAGGCAAAGAGGACGAGAAGTAGTGAGGATTCGAGTGGAGTATTGCCTAGTAGTCGAGATCCCAAATACGGTTTATCTGAAGTTGACCATCGCTCACGTCCAAGGAGGAGACGAAAAGGAAAAGAACCGAACTCAAAGGATTTTCAAGATGGAAGTAGTTCCAAAAGAAATAGTATTCAGGAGTACAACTACAATACCATGACAACATCAGAGGGAAATGATAGCAGGTCTTCAAGAGGGGGTGCAGTGAGAAGCAACAGGCCGAGCCGTGATGGTTCTGCCCGAGAGCCGACAGAAGGAATGAATGGGCGGCAAAAGGATTTTCAAGATAGAAGTAGTTCCAAAAGAAATAGTATTCAGGAGTACAACTACAATACCATGACAACATCAGAGGGAAATGATAGCAGGTCTGCAAGAGGGGGTGCAGCGAGAAGCAACAGGCCGAGCCGTGATGGTTCCGCCCGAGAGCCGACAGAAGGAATGAATGGGCGGCATCAAAGTTGGCGGGATCCAGAGCGGACCTACTCAACTCTGGAAATCGTAACTTCCTCGTCACGTCGCAGCGGTAGACGATCCAGAAAAGCAGAAAAATGTACCGGGGAGGTCGACGAGAGAAGTGACGCTACGGCTACCACATCCTCGTCTACACTTAGAAGTGACGGCGACCGCTCAGGGAAAACGGTCGAGTCAGCAAAACCATTTGAATTTTTACAGAGATTTCGTTCGTCATCTGCCAAGGGCATAGGATCGACAACGTTGCCTAGTACAGCTAGAGTGCTTCGTCCTGGTACTCGGCGACTAGCTCAGTTACAACTTATCGCGACCTTAGTGATGTCGCATTTAGTAGGCTTTTTGCTGCTGTTTTCAGCAGTGCCACAGCACATAGCGCTCGTTGCGGCCGAGATTGGGCCTTCGAAACCTCCGATTCTAGTTTCATCAGATATCGGTCGCATTGTGCTGCGCATGGATCCGCCAGAGCGGGCAACGGGCGGCTGCGAGGTCACCATGGATAATGGGAACGGCGGACCCGTGTCGAATTTGGAGTACAGCGGTCCGTGTGTTGATCAGGTGATCGTCGACGGACTAGATGTAGATAAGAACTACCGTTTCCAGATGCGCGGCGTGGATTCAGTGGGAAACCAGGGCCCCCTCTCGAACATGGTGTCCTACGTGTCCGCCGGTGTACCGGTGTACACTCCGACGCAAAAACCAACCTTGACGAAAATCGGGGCCGTCGACGTCCGCGTCAGCTGGGTAATGCCAGATGAGCGGGGATCGCCGGTCTTGGGTTTCGTTGTGATGGAGGACGTCAACAACCAGAACAACTGGAAAGTGCTTTACAACGGTACGACGGAACCCAACGTCTTCCAGACCGATGTGCGCGGCCTAATTCCAGCCAACATCTATCGTTACCGCGTATACGCATTGAACCGAGTCGGGACCAGCGGCAACGCGGAAAATACTATCCAATTGGCGCGGATGATGGCTGCGCCCGATTCCATTGCTGAATCCGTACCTAGCACAGCTCAATCGAACGCGGAGACGCTGGTGCGCGTCCGAGGCGTGGATCCTTTGACCAACAAAGTGGAGACACAAGGAGATCGGTTCTTCATTTTGAGTGTGCAGAATCCATGCGAATTAGACGTAACGGGTCAGATATGCGTTCCTGTGACGAGCGATCACCCGAAGTATCGAACGGAAGACCTGCTGGACACGCCAGTCTGCTGTATGCCAAGTATCGATAGGACGGACGGATCGTAACCAAATTTTTACACTTCTATCTGCTCCAATTTCTTCCCAAGAATTCGTTCTTCATATCAGCCATCTTCGTTCAACATGTTCTCGCGTCTCGCATTTTCTTTGCTTGAGGGCTTTGCTTGTTTTTTCGCAGTTCAATCATTTACTCCTGAACAAATATACTCTCCAGCTACGACATCACCGTGACGCTGCAACAAAAGGGTTTGTTCTCCCTTACAGTTCAGTCGCTAGAGCTTGGCGGTCTTCTAGGTCAGTACTGGGACAATCAGTGGTACTACGGTTTGCCAATCGAGACACGGCAGGACGGAAAAGTTGACTTCGAGTGGGGTTCCAATGCTCTTGCAGGATATGCGAGTGACTTTGTGAGCGTTCGATGGACAGGTTTTCTGGTACCGGAATTCACGGAAACGTATACATTCTACGTAGAGGCTGACGATAGCGCAAGGTTGTGGGTGAACAACGTACAACTTTTTGACAAGTGGTCAGAGTCATCGGCTGAATTCTCAGGCAGCATTGCGTTGGTGAAGAACCAATATGTGCCTATCCGTCTCGAGTACAAGGAGGTCTCCGGCAACGCAACAGCGAAGTTCAGTTACGCCTCCTTCTCGACGCCGCGACAGGTGAATTATAGTTTGTACTAGTTTGTCATCATTAAAAATACTGGCTCTCAGCATCTTTCATTGCACCAGAAGTCAGTGAGCTGTGGTTCTTGTGTACTTCCATCTTTTTTTTCGTCATATCCGTATTTCTTACTTCTGCAATCTCCCTGCCATAACAGATCATCCCCGAAGACCGTTTGTACAAAGCCTTGTACGTGAACGGCGTGCCCACCGATATCGATGTTTCAGTCGGCATTGTTGACGCGCGGAGGTCAGAAGCTTACGGCACCTACTTAAGCAGTGTTTCTGCCGGTGTGGAGCGGTTCTTCTACATCCAGGCGAAGGACACGGCAGGTAACAACATCAACACGAACACCGACTCATTTGAAGTGCGTTTTGTTGGACCGATTGCCAGTGCGAACCTCGTTGTGAACAGTAAGCCGGTCAACAGCGACGCCAAGGACGGTTTGTACATCGTATTTTTTTTGCTCCAGGTGCAGGGCCAGTACGAGGTGCGCATCACTTTGGGCGGAGTTCCGCTGGACGGGTCGCCGTACACGCTGCAAGTTGGAGCTGGAAAGGTGTCCGCGGCTCAGACCTCGGCAGCAGGATTGGCGACGCAGCAATTTATCGCAGGTTCTGAGGCAACGTTTGATGTTATCGTGAAGGACGCCAACCAAAACGTCTTGGATGATGGCACCCTTGAAGTCACCAGTGCTTTGGAGTGGCTCAGTTATGTTTCGGGTGCACCAGGCTTGTCGGTGACCGATGACACGACGTTGTTGAACCAAGAGTTCGGCACGCAGTTTTTCGGTCGCGCGCAGTACCAAGGTGCGGGAACATACAAAATGAGCTACATCGCGCTGCGCGAAGGTAGTTACAAGATGTACGTCAGGGTCGCGGGTGTGAACATCAAGGCATCACCGTTTGAGCTGAGAGGGTACACAGCGGAGTCCTACTCCTTGGCGCGTGGACGCTTTGAGGAGGTTCCATACGCACCCAAGTGCCGCACATCCGCGAACTCGCCTCCAGCGAGGCACCAAGCTGGTACTGATCTCAGCGTGTTGGTGCAGCTTCGTGATGCGTTTGGAAACGCGCTGACGACCCCGGTGTTCGAACCGCCGAAAGTCACATTGCAGACGATTCCCGCAACCACGGAAACCGACGAGGAGGTCTGTTCGAACTACAAAGGCTGCAACGATGGCACCAACAACGTGTGCAACTCTTTGCGAGGTGTGTACGAATGTCTCATCCGACCGACGTTCGCAGGTGCAGACCGATTTATCAGTATCAAGATCATGAACGTCGACGTTTCGCGCAACGACATCGTCGGCAACAAGACTGTAGTCACTCAAGGTCCATTCCCGATTTCCATTTTGCCAGGCACATTGGACCCAAAGAAGACGACGCTCGTGAGCCTGCCCCAAAGCTATATTGCTGGCACGCCGCAAGCCGTATTGCTGCAGTGGAAAGACACCTACGAGAACAACTTGGTCGAGGCGCCGACTCTGACTACCTTCACAGTGACTATGGGCGGACAGCCGGTCGAACACGTGAACAACGGAAACGGTACCTACACGTTGATGGTCGGAAGCAACATCGCAAAGAACAATGTCACACTTGATGTTATTGCGAACGGACAGCATATTTTCGGATCGCCGGCCATTGGCCTAGTAGTGAACCCGGGGCCTCCCCATGCCGAGGGTTCGCAGTGCTATGTGCCAGCTGCCATTGAGGCAGGAACTCCCACGAAATTGCCATGCGATATCAACGATAGGTTCGGAAACCGTCTTACGGCACCTGGTCTCTTTGTGCTCGGCGATGCGCGCTTTATGCAACCCCCGTTCTACGAGTTCGAGAACCAGGCGGCGTTCAACGAAGTGAGCAAACAATATGACGTTCTTCTGACGCTCCAGGCACAGGGTGTTTACTCTCTGACTACGCGGCTGCAGGCGCCGGGCGGGCTTCTCGCGTACTACTACCGCGCGCCAGGTTTCGAATCACTTATCGCGCAGGCTACCGACACGAACCACAAAGGCGTGCCGGTCACAGAGTACACTCAAGTCGACAAACAGGTTAACTTTGTGTGGCCAGCGGAGCCTGTGGAGAACTCCCCGGAGGACTACTTCTCCGTCAAATGGACTGGTTTACTTCTGCCCATCGCAACGGGCACGCACGTGATCCGAATCGAGGCTGACTATGCCTGTGCAGTAATGATTGATGGCCAAATGGTTATCAACCGGTGGACCTCGACTGGAGCAGTAAGCGACCGTGCGCAGGTCTTCCTCACACAGAACCGTCCCGTTCCCATCGAGGTGCATTACCGACATCAAGCCGGCACTGCATACATTCGCTTATACTGGTCGAGCACTGGATTCCAGGACCAGCTGATCCCGGACTTCAGTTTTTTGTACCCGCTTAATATCCTTCCACAAGACACGACTACGCTATGCATTCCCGCGGAAGCGAGTTCGATCTCGCTAGTTTGCGCCCCGAGCGAGGGCCAACCGAGTCTCACTGCGTTCGGAGAGTGCTCAATCGATGTCTCGACCGCGCAGGCAGGAACCTCCAACACCTACTTTCTGCACACGAAGGATGCGTTTGGAAACATCCGCTCCTCAGCGTCACAGTTACCACTTGCGGGTTACATCGACACTACGCCACCGACACCGCTGACGTTCTATCACCATCCGACAATCTTCGGTGTGTACGAGATCGTATTCAGCCCTCTTCAGAGTGGAAGCGGGAAACGGCTTTACGTGACCATCAACAACAACAATCTGCAGCAAGTGACATACGTGAACATCCTGCCCGGTGAGCCGAGCCCAACCAATTCCCTTCTCGAAGGAGCGGGACTGTTTGGTGCCCAGGCAGGGCAGACGGGACGCTTCAACGTGACTTTGCGCGATACAAACAACAACCCAACACAGATCTCCGAGGGTCAGGATGTGGGTACCTCGCGACCAGAGATTCTCTGTTACGACATGGGTCTTGGTGTCTTTGAGTGTCGTTACGAGTTCTACATCGCGCGTCAGTACGATATTCAGGTGTACGTGAATGGAATGAGTGTGAACCCAGTGCCGCCTGGTATTTACAGTATGGTGATCACGCCGAAGAATGTCGACCCGGTCTCGCGTCGCGTCTACTCCTTCTCGCACACAACTTTCTTCCCGCGCATCCAGCGCAACCTCGGTTATCGAGTCACGTTTGCCGCTAAGGACGAGTTCAACAACAAAGCGAATCAAGACGACACAATCCAAATGGTGTGCGAGGCTGCAGGGCGACGATCGGTGAACGCTTTGCTGAACAGTGAGATTATTCCGTTCGAGGTGAAACAGCTCGAAGGCTGGCCGGGTGAGTTCGAGATGAACTTCAAGATCGGTTCCGCACACGTGACCGGTGACTACCAGGCTGATTGTTTCGTGTTGAAGCAAGGCGGTATCAACGGTCGCTACTTCAACAATCTTTGGATGCAGGGGAATGCGAGCGCTCTCACGGTCGATAATCAGGTGAATTTTAACTGGGGCACTGGTTTGGTGTCCGGTGAAGCTGCGGATATGGTGTCAGCAAACTGGGATGGTTACATGTCAGTTCCGATCGCTGGTTTCTATACTTTTTATCTCACCTTCGACAACAGCGCCAAGCTGTGGATCGACGAAACCATGCGCGTCAGCTCGGACGACGCTGGTGTCATCCAAGTGGAGCCGATCTACATGACCAAGGAGCGACTCTACCATGTGCAGGTGATGTTCCGCGAGGTGACTGGCGACGCTAGCTTGATCCTGGAATGGGAATGCGCGACGTGTGGTATCGCGCGACAGGCGGTGCCAGGCCAACAGTTCTTTCACTCCAAACTGCGTATCGGAAACTTTCCCAAGCCCTTCTTAGTGTGGGACAAGCCAGGACCACCAGAGGCGTTTTATCGTGACAACCCGTTCTGGAACACAGCCGAGCTGCGCTGGATTCCGCCCCTGGATTCCGGTGGTGTGAACATCGTTGGCTACCGCATTTTCCGAAATGGCGGTGGCGGCGACGACAACTTCATGCTCATGTGGAGTGGCGATGATCCAAGCATCTATACCTGGACGGAGAGCGGTTTGGATGCTACGACTCTGTACAAGTACCGCCTCGTGACCAGGAACGAATTCACGGAGTCTGACCCGTACGAGATTACGATTCAACCATCTATTTTGCCGACTCGACCGGTTGCGCCACAACTCACTGGCGCGGAATCGGTCAGCGGCTCGCTTGTGCTGCGGTTGGATCCGCCGGTCGGTTATGAGGAGACGGGACGCAGTAACATTCTGTTCTATGAGCTGCGAAGAAACGACGGTTTGGGTGGCACTGCGGACATCATTATGCAGGGTAATGTGGACCACGACCCAACCAAGGATGCCGGTCTGAACGCGTTGCCGAAAACGGTCACGCTTTACGGTCTCATCGTCGGCCGCACCTATATCTTCCAGGTCAAGTACGCAACTGTGGTTGGTTGGTCGCCATTTTCGCTGGCGATGCAAGCGCGCTGCTGCGAGTTCATTCCGCCGCAAGAAGCGCCCCAGAATCTCCGTCGACATCCGACCTTGTGGCAGACGGACAACGACATCTCGATCGAGTGGGACCCCGTGACCGACATCGGTTCGACGAGTCTTACGAGTTACCGTGTGTACCAGGACGATGGCACCGTGGAGACTGTCTACGACACGCCCAGTGGCGACCAGACGTATTTGTGGCGTTCAGGTCTGATCGCCGGCCGCGTCTACCGATTTGCCGTGGCTGCGGTGAATGCGGCTGGTGCTGGTCCACGCTCCGAGCGTGTGACACTGGTTGCATCCGATCGACCAGGTCCGCCAGTTTTCTTTCCGGGCACGGAATCCATCGTTTCGCAGTCGCCAACGACCATTCACATTAAGTGGAAGGCCCCGACGTACACCGGGATTGCGGGTATCTCCGGTTACAAGGTGCTTGTGGACGACGGCGACGGCGGGCCCTTAACGAATCTGGTGTACGACGGCAGCAAGCAATCCTCGGTTTTGGAATACGCGCACTCGCCGAAAAATGCCGATGGCAGTCCGGCTTTGATCCGCGGCGCCACGTACCGATTCCGCGTGGTAGCAGTGAACCCAACCGGCGATGGCGGTACCACTGTGACGTCTTTGGACGTGCTGGCCGCGAGCAAGCCGGGACGTCCAGGACGACCCCTAGCGGATCCGTACCAGACGAGCATCAAACAGGTGTACCTGATGTGGACGGCGCCTGACGACAACGGAGCACCGATCACGGACTATGTGATTGAGCGTAGTGCGAATCAGGGTCAGACCTGGACTGATCTCACTGCTTCGGTATCCGGCTACACCAACACGTTCTGGCTTGACGACGCTGCCATCACTGCCCAGAAGAGCTATCAGTACCGAATCTATGCAATCAATGCTGTGCAAACTCCGCCGGGTGTGATCTTTTACTCTTCCGAAGCGACTCTCGTTGCTGCCGCCGTGCCAAACACCCCCCGTGTGTGTACTTCGAGTGCAATCTTGCCAGAAGGCTGCGCCTCTGGAGGCTGCAGTTGCGAGATCGCGGCGGTCGCGAGTACCGAGACAACGATCACAGTCGCATGGGCGGCGCCACCCAGTACGATTCCGGTCACCGGCTTTTTGCTCTATGCCAACGGCGCTTTGCTCTACGACGGTACCGGTAACATAGGTACTTTATCCTACACCCTAACAGGTGGGCAGACGGGAATGATCTACGATTTCCAGCTGGAAGCGATCTCTGCAGCTGGTGTCAGTTTACGTAGTTCGCAGCTATCTCGAGCGTGCGCTAGGCGTCCCTATGCTCCGGATCCGCCGACTCTTTTCTCCGCTTCCCGCACTGTCATCACCATTACATGGAAGCCGCCGAAGAACAATGGCGGAACGCCGATCACAGGTGCGAGCTGCTTTGATTTGCTTCGAACTTTTGTTCAGTTTTCAATTCAGCTCACTTCGTCTAGTTTTTCTTTTGTAGTGCCAGCGAGTTCCGATAAGTCAAAACCTACCTGCGTACTTTCCGCGTGGATACCGGCAGAGGGCGAGCGCTTAACCTCCTTAACAACTACACTAAAAGCCCCTGCGATTATTTGAAAATGGACAAGCCTAGGAGTAAAGGCGGGCGAAATTATACACCTAATACCTGCCACCGCGAACAGTATCGGTCTCCCCATAGTGCGCCTATAGTGAGTGCTAGAATTGTGGGCCGCGGAACGATGTCCGCACTATCAAACTAATTATTTGTGTAAGGGCCCTAGGTGGAGCTGCGCGGCAACTCGTTGCGTTTCTTTTTTGTATCGCAAGCGAGTTCCGTAAAGAACCTGCCTACATATTGTAGCGCCACGCTTATCCGAAAGGGAAGCGCTTGCGCCTTTATCCGAGAAGTTGCCGGCGACGGACGGGGCTGAGTCCCCTGCAGTAAACGCTAAAACTCAGATCCGTCGACTTTATGACGATCAAGGTTGGGAGCTAAGGCTAAGGCATTCAACTGCCACGCGGAAAGCCGACTAATTCTGAGCTCTTTACTTTGAACTTGAGCTATTTGTTAAATGCAAACTTTGACTCTCCGGAGCGGGAGTGCTAACGCGGTGGTTTTTCAAGGAATACTGATACTTACTATGTATAAGTTCGTTGATAGTTTGACTACTTTCTCGTATAGATGTCACTCCATGCCACCATCATTGGCCAGACATCGCTAACCTGACCAAACTTTGACTCTCTGCAATCATTAGAGCTTTTCTTGAATGAATTGAGATACTGGGTTCATAGACATAAACTTCAGGTTACATTATCCAACGATCGCGCATCGACGCGAATGAGTTTGGTACAGTGGACTGCATTTATGGTGCCGGCACTTACATCTCTACGCTCCCGCCGGACATGCACACCTGTCCCGATGACTCGATCGCAGACGAAACCAAATGCCCGAATCGGTTGTGCAAGTACCGCGTGCTGGCGTTGAACGGTGTGGACGATTTGAACTTTGCGGATGTGTCTGGTTTCACGATTTTCAAGGGTGCGGACCCACCAAATGCGCCCCCGCTGGCTGCAATTGAGCGCGAAGACCCGACCGAGGCAACTTCAATCAAGTTGTTCTGGGGTGCTGTGATCAGCGACATCAACAACGGTGGTGACGCGGTGACAGGGTATCGCCTGTACGCTAACACGGGTGTGGACGACGTTCCGCAGCTCATCTTCGACGGGCTGGGTAGTCCATCGAAACGTGAATTCTTGCACAGCGGGCTCACCCCGGGATTGCGCTACCGCTACCAAGTGTCAGCGATCAACCGCGCCGGAGAGGGTACACGGTCGGAAGTCGCAAAATTCTTGGCAGCAGTGAATCCGATGGCTCCGAGCAAGCCGCGTCTGTTGAAATCGACGTCGGACTCCATCACGATTTCTTGGGATCCGCCGCCAAGCATCGGAGGCTCGTACATCACGAAGTACACCGTCTGGTACAACGATGGAACAGATGGCTCGCCGCTGTCGAACAAGCTGGAAATCTGTAACGGAGCGAAAACGGACTACACGATCGACCAGCTGACCAAGAAGAACGCATTGTACCAGTTCCAGGTGCAGGCGCACGCAGCGTGTCCGGGAGACGGTTTGATGCCGCCAGTGTGCGGTGGTCAAGGCTACGACACGACAGTCTGTTTGGGAACCAGTTACTTGTGTCCAGCGGGCTTCAACTACTGTACATTGCCGAGTCCTAAGGGCCACATTTCGCGATTCTACACGGCGCAAGCGCCGAGTCCCGTAACCAACCTAGAGATCCAAGCTGGCTCGTTCACGAAGACGAGCGTGATTGTGCGTTGGTCCGTCACTGACACCACCGTGGACAAGATTCCGATCACGGGATTCAAGGTTTACCGCGACGACGGTCTCGGCGGCGACTACATCCACACGGACAGTCTGCCGACTTCTAGTTCTCTAGGTGCGTTCAGCGACAAGGTCTCTGTCACCGACTTGGGAAATCAGTACGAATTTTCCAACCTCGTTACAGGACGCAGCTACCACTTCTACATAGACATTTGTAACGGTGTGGGCTGCACGCCGAGCAATGTGCTGGGGCCGGTGCCAATCGCGTCTGTGCCAGGCAAACCGCCAGCGCCGACTTTGAAGTCGTCCTCTGCGAGTCCTATTCCGAAGATCGAGTTCAATTTGTTCTATCCCGAGGACAACGGCGGTTCTGCGATCACAGGTCTGCAACTATACAAGGATGACGGACAGAACGGCCTTCTTTCACCGTGGTTGTCGGTGGATCCCTCCGTCTCGGTTTACACAGATACCAATGTGATTGCTGGTCGCACGTACCGATACAAGGTCGTCGCGCTAAATCCTGTCGGTGAATCTGTTCCTTCACTGGTGAGCTCCTTTTTGGTAGCTGGTCGGCCAAGACGTCCACTTTCGCCGACGCTGGTTTCGCAGAGTCGAGACACCATCACTGTGCAGTGGCTTGCGCCAGCAGATAACGGTGGGAGTGACATCACGTCTTTCACATTGTACCGCAACGGCGGTGTTGGCGACCCGGTCACGCCAGTGTTCAAGGGCGCTGCGTTGGAATATATCTCTACGAACCTCCTAACGTTCAAGAACTACCGTTTTCAGGTGTCCGCGACGAATCAAGTCGGCGAATCCGATTTGAGCGAAGCCGCAGACTTTTTGACGATTCAGCAGCCTGGCCAAGTGGGAACGCCGGTTTTGGTTGACTCTCTCTGTGGAACGACTGCGGGAACAGCGCAGGTGCGATTCCGCTGGACAGCACCGCGTGACGATGGCGGCTGCGCGATGGAGAAGTACCAAATTTTGATGGACGGCGTGCTGGCGCCGAGTAATGGTCCGACTGAGGTAGATGCTACCGTTACTTCAGCATTGTTCAGCGGCCTTACTTGTGCGACACGGCCTAAGTTCACTGTGCGCGGTAAAAACTGCTTGGGCGAATATGCCGGCGAGTCTGCGGCTCTCTTTGTGCCTATTGCGTCGTTGCCGTCGAAAGTTCTCAACCTTAAAGGCGTTCCGGTGGATGCTAGCAGCATTCGTTACACATGGGACAAGCTTGTTGGCGAGATAAACGTGGGATCGAAGGACCCCAATGCGATTCTTGGGTACGAGTTGTGGCTCGACGATGGCCTTGGTGGCTCCTTCAGCCGTGTATACGACGGTTTCTACAAACCGCATACCACTGAGTACACTTCCGTTAAGCTGGTGAGTCGTCGTGTGTACCGTGCGTACGTGCTTGGCGTGTCGGCCGCCGGAAAGGGTCCACCTTCGGACATCGTTTATGCAATTATGAGTGTCGAACCAAGCGAGCCGATGAACGTGCAGGTGTCTGCAGCGCTGATTCAAGTGTCCGGATCTGCGTCGGCCGAAACTGTCGTTAGTGCTGACACAGTGCAGGTTTCCTACGAACCTCCGCTTGCCGATGGTGGCGAGTCGATCACAAACTACATCGTGCAATACGCGATCGAACCCACGTTCTCGAACTGGACGACTGTGACACCGAACCCAGATAACACGCAGTTATCTGTACAGATTGGCGGACTTCTGTCTGGGAAAATTTACCAGTTCCGTGTGGCCGCGCAGAATAACGCCGGCGTTTCGCCATTTTCGAACGTGAAGGCGCACATTGTTGGTACGCCGCCGACGGCCGCGCCCACTGGACTGTCCATTTCTGCATCCACGATTTCGTCATTGACTTGGAGCTGGCAGAGTCTGGATGTGAATAACCAAGGTGGTGCAGCGCTGAATGGGTATCGGCTCTATATGGACACCGGTTTAAACGATCCGAGTTTGCATCTCGTCTACGATGGAATAGGAGCACCTTCCGTGACGCAATTCACGCAGTCGGCACTTACGTGCGGCCGCACGTATCGAGCGCAAGTGTCGGCACTGAACTCTATTGGCGAAGGACCTCTGAGTCCGATCGCCTCTGCAAACCTGGCGATTACGCCAACGCAGCCGGCGAGTGCGCGTGTTGTGAGTTCTACCTCCAACCAAATCGATCTTGCTTGGGATATCCCGTTCGAGACGGGTTGCGCCATGATGGAGAGCTACCGTGTTGAGCGTGACGATGGTAACGGGTTCAACATCATCGCCGAAACCAACGCGAGCACGCAGGCATACTCGGATAGCACCAGCCTCGCCACTGGCGACATGTACATCTACCGTGTGTCTGCACGCAACGTTGCTCGCGCACAGTACGGTCTCTATTCGAACTACATCACTGCCTATGCAGCCACCATTCCTGGGTTGCCAGTCAATTTAGGGTTTGCAGGTGCAACAACGCGCACATCGGTCAGTGTGAAGTGGGAGCAGCCAACCCTGGACAGCGGCACTCCGGTCCGTCGTTACAAGGTTCAGATTGACGATGGTCTAGGCGGAGACTTCTTTGTTGCGACTGAGACAACGGCGACATTTGCCACGATTCGTGGATTGATCGCCGGGCGCGCATACCGCGTGCGGGTAGCAGCGGAGAACGATGTGGGTATTGGTTACTACACGGAACCGATCTCGCAGGTTGCCGCGCAGCTGCCAGGGGCCATCGATGTGCCACAAGTGCAAAGTACAGGCGTTGCTGGAGAGTTCTTGGTTTCCTTCCTTCCGCCGACAGATAACGGTGGTATCGCCATTGTCGGGTACAAGGTTTACTACGACCAAAATTGCGAGCAATATGACGGATCTGCTGATCCCTCGACCACTTCGGTCGTGACCCTGTGCGAAGTCGGGCGTACATACTCGATCACCGTGCAGGCTAAGAATCGTCTTGGTTGGGGACCGCACTCAAGCCCCGCCGTGCGCGTTTGCAGCGTCGAACCTGCGGCGCCAACCGCGATCGCGTTTAAGCGTTCAGTCCCTACCAGCGAGCTGGAGATGGTCGACACGCGGACGCCAACGAGCATGATTCTCTCTTGGGACGAGCCAGCGATTACCGGAGGCAGCCCAATTTCTGTGTACAACCTGTACCGTGACAACGGAGCTGCAAGCGGTGTCTACTCGCTCGTGTATCAGGGAAATAAGCGCGAATTCGAAGCCCGCGGCTTAATCAATGGTCGAAACTATCGTTACTACGTGTCTGCTGTAAACGGTGTTGGTGAGTCTCAGCGATCGCCCATTTTCACGGCGGAGATGCGTTGCGCGCCACGGGCGGTGTTCACTGCGCCGGTGCGCAAAGCGGCTACGGAGTTTTCCGTAACGATTCAGTGGTCTGAGGTGGTTTCTGATTGTGGTGCCATGGTCACCAGCTACCGCGTATACCGCGACGGTCAGCTGATCTACCCGATCTCGAACCACTTTCTTGGCACGCCAGTTGCACACGCGTGGTCCGGCAGCCAGCATAGCGTTGTCGTCGAGTTCCGCAGCGCAGTGGCCGGTAAAGCTTGGCTCAACGTTGTTTTGCCGAGTCACGCCTTTACCGCTACCATCGAATCCGTGAAGAAAGGTAGCGTAGCGCTTGGCGACAAGAGCTGTAAGTATGTGGATAATGAACCCCTGGACATCAGCGCTGGATTCACGCGTGTGAAACTACACAACTGTAACCTCCCAGTGTCTTGGAAATCGCCTGCCGTGTCCTATTTCTCGGCGCTGCTCTACATCGAATCCAGCACTGGTCTGGACGGTGACGGGACCCTCTCTCCGGCATTGCAGTTCCCGGTTGCGCGACCCAGTAACAGCTTCCTTAACTATCCGGTTGCGTCGGCAGTGAGCAAGGACGGCTTGACCATGAAATTTACAACGGCATCTTCTAGTGGCAAAGTGTGGGCCGCCGTTGTGGCTGAAGTAAACAAGACACTCGTTACGGTCGAGGCCCTCAAGGCGAATACCTATGCACAAGGCGACACCACGAACTGCACTATCTCGGGTGTGTTTGTTGCCGGCAACGAACCGCAGACGATGACACTAAGCATGTGCAGCATGTTGGGTGACACGACTTACTTCTTGTACGTGTATGCTGAGAACCAGGGCACTGAGCTGAACAAGGGCACTCTCACAGAACCAATCGCTTTCAAAGTGGCGCCAAGCAATAGCTTCACGGTGATCCCTGCTTTGCGGGAAACAGTGATTGGTCGCGCGCCCTCGATGTCTAATCTTGTGGTCGGATTCACCGCTAGCGTGCCAGGTACGGGGTACGTCCTCGTGTACGAGTACGCCTTTGCGAAGACCATCACGAAGACCATGGCCAAAGCCGGCACAGAAACTGTGTGTACCGGGACCGCTGCGATCACGGACGCGCTCGTCGTTGGTAATGCTACGGCGGAAAACTGTCTATTTCTCCCGAACAAGAACTACAAGCTGTACGTGTACATCGAAGATGCACTAGGTGAGACAGACGGAACAGTGTCGCCGCTCTCACTCGTGGTCGCCGCTAGTCCGGATGTGACAAACTACTTTTCCGTGCTGCCGTATGTTGCTAACACGGCCACTGACGTGAGCATCCAGACCATCACGGTCAAAGTTGTTGCTTTCGCAAACGGCAAAGCGTGGGCAGGACTTGCGGAGGAGCTGCTCGGTAGTTGCATCAACATTCGGAGTCTGCGGGATGCTGGCCAAATGCAGGTTGGGAGCGTGAACCAGTTGGTCTGCTGGAAACAAATGTTCGACATTCCCGGCGGCACCGAAACAACAGTTTCGCTAACCAATTGCGACTTGCGAGGTAGCAGCAACTACCGCTTCTTCATGTACATCGAGGATCTCAACTTCGTGGCAGACGTGTACACTGGCGTTCTGTCGGCGCCGGGTCTGCCACTGACTGTGCCTCCGTCGAACGGGTTCCGTGAGCCGCCGGCGCTCACAGCGGGCGGCGTTGCTCCGGACGGTGTTGCCTATTCGTTCAACACGACGGCTGATGGCTTCGTGTGGGCGATGGTAGTGGAGCGACGCAACACGGATGTGATCGATATCGCAGCAGTGAAAGCGGGCATTTTTGCAATGGGTGCGACAAGTTGTCGCGCGATTGGAGAAAACGCAAACATGACAGATTCGCCATTGCAAGTGACTTTGACCGGGTGCCAGCTCCACCGACAGCGCCTTTACTCGGCGTTCTTGTACGTAGAAGACACGCGCGGCTTGAATGATGGTGACCTCGTCGGCCCTCTGGACCTGCAGATGGAAGACTACAGCAACAATTTCATCGCAGGACCGTACGGAGCTTACCTACTCGGGGATGTGAGCAGCGAGAGCGTACGTGTGGCCTTTACAACGAACGGGACAGACATGGTTAACGGTGGTCGCGTCTGGGTTGCAGTGTATCCGGCCACTGCGAAGGTTGACCCCGCTGCGCTCAAGGGCAACTTACCTTCTATGGGCATTAACAGCACCGCCTGTCGCGCGGAGAATCTCTCGATTACGAACGGCGTGGAAACGTTCGTTACCGTCACTGACTGCGGCCTGAGTCTTGGCACCGTTTACATTGTCTATGTCTACGCGGAGGACATTCACGGTCGCAACGACGGTTTTCTGAAGGCGCTGGAGGCTGTGGTTCCGGTTGGGTTGTCCAATTCCTTCGTAGATTATCCAGTTTACAAGAACGTCACCGTCGATAGTTTAGACTTTACGTTCCAGGCTGCGACAGTCACCGGAACGCTGTTCACGAAGTTGGTACCCACCAACGCAATCAAGCCCGGCATTGGTTACATAATCGCGAAGGCACGCACACCCGTGGACTCTCTTGGCAGCACATTATCGACCGCGAACAACACGTGCATGTTGATGGGATCGCCGATCGACAACAGCGTGCAGTCTGTGAACCTCACGGGGTGCAGCATGGATCCCGGCAGCTACTTTCACCTGGTGGTGTACGTTGCAGACGCTGACGGCCACAGTGACGGCACGTTGTGGGTGTCGAAGCCGATCGAGGCACCGCCAGGCAACGGGCTGACAGATGGTTACCCGAGCTTTCACATGATGACGCCAGCCGGCTTTACGGTGCGCGGGCAAGCGATGTCCTATGGCAAGATCTCGATTCTAGTTATCACTAAAGCTGCTTATCATTTCAACCCCGCGCTGATCACGAAGAAGAACATTGTTCTCGGAAGCTACGGTCTTGGCGGCAACGGCTGTCGCAAGTCGCGCATGGCGATCGATACCAACATACAAAACATCCCATTGAGCGGTTGTGGACTAAAATACGGAGAGCAGTACAAGGTGATGATATACGTCGAGGACATGACAGATCCGAATGGCGGACAGCTTACGGCGAACGACCTGATGATGCCTGGGTCCAATACTTTCGGGATAGGCCCGATCCTCCTTGGTACCCCGGTGCCGTCCTTGGTAGACCTTCAAATCCAGCCGGAGCTGAACGGTCTAGGGTGGGCCGCAATTTTCACGGAAGCAGAGGCCGCAACTGTGTCAGTTGCTAAGGTGAAAGGCGGACTTGGCAGTGTCTGTTTCATGGGCAGCCAGGCGCTGACCGGCAATACCAACTACACATTCGCCATGACCACTTGCAACGCTTTGGCGCGCGACACCAAATATTTTGCATACGCGTACATCACGGACACGAATGGCAGGCTCGACGGGTCGTTGTCTCCCGCCGTGAGTATTGAGATGCCGAGCAACCAACAATTCGATTTGCGAGCACCTCCACACGCGGTTAAGAGCACCATCACGCGTGACGGTATGACTGTGCGTGCTACGGCGAAGTTGGATAAGGAGAGCTACTGGTATATCACTCTGGTGGATCCTGCGTTTGCGCACTCGGTTACCGTCGCGAGCATCAAAGCTGGCACCGGAGGCATGTGCAACACGGGTATGCAGCACATTCCGACGCCTCCGTACACCACTGACCGCACCGCAACACTTGCAGGCTGCAATCTGCAGTTTGCGAAAGTGTACAAGCTCTTCGGGTACATCGAGGACAGCTCAGCGAACAACGGTGGTTCGGTTTACGGTCCGATTGACTTTGATATGGGTCCAAGTGACAGTTTCCAGGTGCGGCCGTACCTCTACAGCACGCCGACGACCAACGGCGCAACCTTCAAGCTGCAGAGCACGAAAAGCACGGGCAAGCTCTGGGCTGTGCTGACCAACAGTGCCAACGCACCGGTGACGAACACGGCTCACATCATTCGTGGCTTCACCACAAGCTACTCGAGCAATGCGAACTGCCGTGTTTCGAGCACCATCATTGCCAGCTCGTCCTTATCTACGGCTTCGTTCACAACTTGTGCTTTAGCCGTGAATGAGACGTACCACGTGACTTTCTACGTGGAGGACACGCTGAACCGGTACGACGGCCAGATCGATTCGGCGTCGTTCTATCTACGCGACCCAGCCCCCTCGAACACGTTCACAAAGTACCCGGAAGCAACCGGCACCCCGACAGCGTCTACCGTGACCTTCAACTTCCAGACTACCGCAGCTGGATTTGCGTACTACGCGATTGTGAAGCTAATGGACGCAGCGTCGTTTGATATTGGTGCGATGAAACTGCTGAACTCGCCGCTGATCTCAGGAGCGTACAACGACTTCGACCAGTGCCGCGGCAACGGAACCATTGGCGCGGGAGTGTCAACCTTCACAGTGAATAACTGCGTCCTCGCAGCTGGCACGGATTACCGCATTCTAGTGTATGTGGAAGACAGCGCGGAGGCGAATAATGGAGAGTTGACCACAACAGGTGGAAAGCTTATCAATTTGGCGTACTCGTCGACGGTGCATGTCGCACCAGCGCAGCTGAACGCCACGGGCGACGCCATTGGCTTCTCCTTCACTCCAGCGATCGCGGGCAAGGCTTGGGCGCGGGTGTTCCCAGCGAGCTACGAGCCCACTGTGAGCGAATTCAAGACCTCGACGTCCTCGATGGCGCGCGGCGATTTTACGACTTGTGGACTCCAAGACTTGGCGGTGAATGCCATGACAATCGCAGAGGTATACTTTGCCAGCGGTTGCGAGACTCCGGCGACAAACGGAACCTTTTCCGTATTTGTATACGTGGAGGACAACAGTGGATCGAATGACGGACAAGTGGCCAGCGGACCATTGAACATCGGGTATTCCGCGAAACTGCTTGTTCCCCCAGTGATGCACGGAACACCGACTGCGAGTAACGTGTACGCCTCAGTGACGCCAGATGTTGCGGGTCGCGCACGGGCCATCGTCGTTGAGCCTGCACACATTGGCAATGTCACTGTGGACGACTTCTTCGGCACATATGGTCGCGCAACGACGTTGGCTATGTGCCGGAGCGCTGAGTTGCCTACGACAGTTGCGGGCGAGGTGAACAAGCTCGTTGTGTCCAACTGCTTGCTGTCTCACGAGCGCACTTTCGCTCTGATGATCTACGTTTCGGACGACAAGGGAAGTTACGACGGTTTCCTTCAGGCGCTTCCAGGAAACTTTAACGTTTCGGCTGGGACCTCGAACTTGTTTGATCGCTATCCCAAGATCACGACCCCAATTGCGCCGAACGGCTTCACGATGACGTTTAGTCCGCAGAAGTCGGGCGAAGCTTACTCGATCGTCGTCGAAGCGGCACTGGACAAACAAGTCACTCCGAAGACCATCAAAGATCGGTCTTTGCTGTCCCCGCAGTCTGGTGTCAAGTGCTTCATCGAAGCGGACCCCATTTCGGAACTCGTGCAAGAAACGTACGCGTTCTCAGGTTGCAATCTGCAGGTGGGACACATGTACAAGGGTTTTGTTTACATTATCGGAAATTACACCAGTGGCGAGGACGGAACGTTATCGCCTGCGTTCAACGTCGAGATGCCGGCCAGCAACACGTTGACCAGCTACTTTCTCACAGCGCAGCCTGTCACGACTGAAGTGCTGGCGTCAGTAACAGCTGAGACAACGGGTAAACTCTCTGCGGGTGTGTATCCGCTGACAGCGTTCTCGAATGCCAGCACGCTGCTGCCGATTTCGACGATCCAAAGCGGCTTCGGAGCTCACTGCAGCAAACTGGCGCAATCCGTGACTGCGGCTACGCCTCACGCCTTGAATTTCGCTGGCGGATGCAACATGACCGCCGGCGTGCGCGCCGCTTTAGTTCTTTACGTTGAGGACACAAACAACAACAAGGACGGCACCCAGTACTACTTCGAAGTGACGCCGCCAGTGAGCAACAGCTTTTTGGTGCCACCGTATAATCCAGAGGGAACCAACGCATCCGCTGATGGCTTTTCGTGGAAGTTCGCTGCGTCTGGTCCCGGCAAGTACTGGGCAATGGTTACGATCAAGCAAAAGACGGGAGAGCCGTTGCCGCAAGGTCCGCAAATCAAGGCTCTGCAGGGCGCGTTCGGTAGCTTCGGTTGTCGCAAGCACAATGAGCCACTGAGTAGCTTTGGTAGTTCCTTGAGCATGATCTCGCATGACTTCACCGACTGCCAGTTTACGAAGGGCTTTGCATACTTCCTACACGTTTACGTGGAGGACGACAACGGACTTGGTGACGGCGCTGTTGTGTATCCGCCAGTCGAGATCCATATTCCGCCCAGCAACTCTTTCGCGGTGGAGCCGTATTTATCCAGCACTGCCGTTGCCGACGGCGTGACGATCGAGTACCAAGCCACGGAGAGTGCGGGTCGTGCTTTCGGCGCCATCTTTCCGCTTTTCCAGTACCAGCTCGCCGGAAACGATGTGGATAATAACTTCAACGAAACTGTTGCCTACCTCAAATCGGGTCTCTACTCGGTCGGCGGCGAGTTGTGTAACAAGACCAGCGTCAATATTGGAGACACGCGGCAGTCGTGGACTCTTTCCGGGTGCGGTCTGGCTCCGAAGACGCCTTACAAACTGCTCGTCTACGTGGAGGACACGGCTGAGGTGTCCGACGGCACGCTATATGGCATGACCATCAACATTGGCTCTGGTGCACCGAGCAACTACTTTGTTGCCTCGCCTTCAATGTCGGCGGTTACCACCGACGGCATCAAGTTTCGCTTCACAACCGTCGCGCCGTCAGGCTACCTGTGGACGGCGATTGTGGCGCAGCAGCAAAGTTCAATGGTCGCCACGTTCGAGGACGTCAAGAGCGGCAAGTTCTCGCAAGGTGGCAGAAGCTGTAAGCAGAGTGGGGCTCTGGTCACGAACCGAGCACCTTACACCACCACGTACAAGGATTGCCGCCTCGCGGAAGGTGCTTCGTACCGACTCTTCGCGTATGTGGAGGACGCCGGAGAGCAGAACGATGGCGCAGTTTCTGTCACGGCGTTCACTGTGCCAGCAAAGGTGGCAGCGATTTCCAAAGATCCGCTTGTCCGTGAGTTCACAGACACAAACGGCAACGCGGGTTTCGGCCAGTTGCTGCCGGGCACAGCACACTACTACCATGTGCGCGCCGTGAACAAGATCGGAACTGGCGTCAAGTCGGCGAAGTCTAACTTGATATATGTTGCGGATCGACCAGCAACGCCGCAACCACCATTGGCCCTGCACAAGACTAGCTCTTCCGTGTCGCTCAGTTGGTTGGCGCCCTATGCGTCAAACTTGCCGATTACAAGCTTCAACTTGTACATGAACGCGGGCGATGGAAAGGATGTCTACACCGAAATTTACCGCGGTCTCTCCAACTCGTATGCTAAAACGTCACTGACAACCAGCGGCAAGTACAAATTCCGCGTGGCTGCAACCAGCGCAGTAGGCACTTCAGATTTGTCAGAACCGGTCGAGGCCACTCTGTGTGCAACGCCGACGGTGCCAACAAATCTGAAGATTGTGTACCGAAGCCCCGTGTTGATCCAGATCAAGTGGGAGGCGCCACTAGTCGTCGGGGGCTGTCCGGTAGAAGCTTACATCGCGCGACGGGATGGCATTTTGCAACTGGAACAGCAAACCACCGAGTATTTCATCGACCCAGCAAGTCCGGGAACGGTGTACAAATTCGCGGTGCAGGTGCGCACAGCTGGTGGCCGCTCTGCCTTCACGCAAGAGGTGGCTATTGTGGCAGCAGAAGCGCCAGCGAAGATGACCATTCCAACGGTGGTGTCTGCCGATCAGCTTCACGTGAAATTGTCGTGGACGGCGTTGCCTCAGGACCAGGACGGTGGCAGCCCATTGCTCTTCTACCGCGTCTTCCGCAACAACGGACTCGGCGGAAGCATTTATGTGCCGTTCAACGACACTGCGAGTGGCAGCGGGGCAACGGGGCTTACATTGTACACCAATGCGGGGCTGAGCGACTATCTCGTTGCTGGTCGGCAGTATTGCTTCACCGTTGCCGCGATGAACTTGGTCTCCTGGACGAACGCGTTGAACGATCAGCTCCCACGCCAATCCGATCCAGTGTGTGCGTACACAGCCGGTGCCCCCGACGCGCCAGGCACGATTTTTTTTCATCGTGTCACCAAGGGCGAGCTCACCGCGTACTGGCCGGCGACCGTGGATGACAAGGGCTCTAGTGTCGACTTCTACGAGTTGTGGATGAAGACAGCCAGCACCGACTTTTCGATTGTTGCGACGAACGCTGCGGCAGATTTGGACCATGTCATTAGCAACTGCCAGTTGGGCATCACCCTGTTCTTCAAGGTACGGGCGCACAACGCAGTTGGATGGGGTCCTTATTCGCCTGAAGTGGAGGGAACTTGCGCGACCGTTCCGGACCAGCCACTGGCACCGAAGCGGGTGACCAGCACTCGCACGGGCATCACCGTTGCGTGGGATGCACCAGTGAATAACGGCGCCACAATCACCAGCTACAAGCTTTACCGCGCAACCGCAGGTGGACCGTTCGCGCTGATCACAAACGCACTGGTCAAAGAATACGACTCGGTTGGTCTCAGCCCAGGCACTGAATACCGTTTCCGCGTGTCCGCTGTGAACAACGCCGGTGAGTCTGCTGTTTCCGACGCAATTCTGATCCAAGCCGCTGGCGTGCCAGGTTCGCCGACGGGCATCAAGTTCAGCTATGCAAGTCGCAGTGGCACTGTGGTCTCTTGGACGCCGCCATTGGACGATGGAGGAGCACCGATCACGCAGTATCAGGTGTATTATGGACTGTTCTCGGAGTCGCCGATGGCAACGACAGGCCTGCTGAACCGTCTGGCGTGGACAGGAGCAGGCACCGCGACTGATTTCCTTTCGCTCGCGAGCGGAAATCGCTACAAATTCCAGGTAGTCGCGCACAACCAGATCTCGCTTAATTTCGGAACGAGTGGCGCGCCTTCTGCAGTTGCAGACTGGTATGCAGCGGTGCCGCCAGGTGCACCGCCGCTGTATCTGAATGACAGCAGCATCGGAAGTATCACCTTCCAATGGGACGACCCACTGGACGATGGTGGTGCGGCGCTCACTGCCTTCAATCTCTTTATTGATGACGGAGCTGGAGGTCCGCTGGCCAAGGTATACACTGGTCTTGGAAAGCAGTTCAAGATTAGTGGACTGGCTACGGGCTACACGTATCGGGTGGAACTTACGGTCGAGAACCAAGCTGGCGTGTCGGCGCCGAGCTTCCTGAACGCAATTACGTGCGACACGCCACAGGCTGTGCGCAGCTTCGAAATAACGTCGCGTTCAGAGCTTGCGACAACGTTCTCGTGGGTGCAACCCCTGGGGGCAAGTCATTGCCCCATTTTAGGGTACATTGTCAAGGGAGGGTATCCTGCGAACAACATGGTGCAAATTGGCAGCACGGACGCCGCAGACCTCACGACCTTCACGTACACTCATCCGACGCAGAATGAGTATCGCTACTATACAGTTTCTGTGGAGAACTTCAAGACAAAGAACTCCTTGGCTACTGGCGTACCGTACTCTCCAGCGATTCTCGCCTTGACCGCTGGCGCGCCCACAAAGCCATTGGATGTGAAGGCTGCTGCGATCAACTTGACCGATATCACACTTGCTTGGTCCTCGCCTTTGTCCAACGGAGGCTCACCGATCACGCAGTACTACGTGTTCAAGAACGACGGCCAGGGCGGCAACAGCTACGTGGATGCGCTGGGCAGCGGTCAGACCATCACGACTCAAACCGCTACTGTCACCGGCCTCACAACAGGGTACTTCTACAAGTTCCAAGTGGCTGCTATCAATCGCGTGGTGATCGACAACCCGTTGAACGACGTGACGCCACAGTTTAGTGACCCATTTTCAGCGTTCATTGCGGTCACACCGGGTGTCCCGGACATGCCAGAGGTGATCAATGGAACGCGCACTCCAACTGGAATCACCTTGCGATGGAAAGTTCCAGTCTTAGCCGATGGAATCACGGAGGACAACGGCGGCCAGCGCATTACAGGCTACAGACTTTACCGTGACGATGGCGTTACTGGCATTCCGAACATTCTGATCTGGAACGGCGAGAACCAGGCGACAATCTTTGAGTTTGCTTCGACTGGTCTGAATCCAGGTTCAAACTATGTTTTTGCAGTGGCGGCATTGAATACCGCGGGAGAGTCGGCGAAGAGTGATTACTTGTATTTTGCTGCAGGACAGGGTCCGAGCTTTGCGACAGCACCTCGCAGGAACTTGGTAGTGACACCAACAGACTCCACTTCTATCGCTCTGGAGTGGAATGTTCCGGAGAACTTGAACAACCAAGAAGTTGAGTTGTACAAGGTCTTCCGTGATGATGGTGCTTATGGGGACTTTGTTGAGATTGCTACGACAACCAAGCGCAATTATACTGTCACTTTCAACGAGGTGGCAGACGGAGTCAACGGCACCTATCCGAATCCAGACAGCGGCTTCTACAGATTCGTGATTCAGGCGAAGAATGCGGTCGGATTTGGAGCGTTCTCACCCGTTTTCCGAGTGCAGATTTGCGGTAAACCAACGAACCCGGAAAGCTTCGAGTTCAAGGATTTCTCGGATGATGGGGTATCTCTGGTCTTCTCGGCGCCAACAAGCGGCGGCTGTTTCACGCCGTTCATCACCAAATACCGTATCTTCATGAAGCAAGCCACCAATGCGTACTTGCAAATTTACGAGGGCGGCCCGTCAGTCTTGGAAACCACACTCAACAGCCTCACACCGGGCGAGACCTACCAGTTCCAGATTACGGTGTCGAACTACGACCAAACCAGTGACCCGTGGCCGCCAAACAAGATTCTCACGGTAGGCGCTCCACCGCAGCCGCCAGGCATTCCGACGTTCGACCCCGATGCAGCAGACTCCAGTGTCATCAAGCTCAACTGGGCCGCCGCTTACTCCGTCTTGTCGGTGAGCAAGTACGAATTGTACTACGACAACGCGCAGATCGGCGCCATCGACCAGCTGTTGTATTCAGGAACCGCTCTCACCTTCACGAAGACTGACTACACCCCGGGAAATGAGTACAGGTTCCAAGTTCGTGCAGAAAATCTGAACGGATTTGGAATTCGCAGTGGTGTCGGCAGTTGGTACGCAAGCAAGAACCCGCTTCAGCCGAACAACTTGGGCTACTACGCAAGCACTCCAAACTCGATCTTGGTTGCTTGGGATCCACCGACACAGCAGAATGCAAACGACGCGCCACTGAAGAAGTACTTACTTACTTACAAAATAGAGACTCAACTACAATTTGGATTTTCGTTGTGATCTTTTTTCTTCTTGATGGATTCTCTTGTTACCTGTTCAGTAACTAAAAAGAGTATGTCATGGACATGAAAAGATAGAAACAGTCAAGATAATCTTGAAAAAACCTATCACAGGTATGTCATCGGGTACAAGGATATGACCGCTGGTGGAGATGAGAAATTCATCAACATTCCGCCTGCGAGTCGTTATGGTGGGCCAACGGAGGACTTGGTTACCAGTAACACGATTCAGTTCCGCATCCAGGCCTGCAACATTAACGCGTGCGGTCCCTACACAAGTGTCGTCAACCTCGTGGTTGGTGGCTTACCTGAGAAACCCGACGCCCCGAGTGTCCTCAATTCGACTAGTTCCGAGATCACGCTGCAGTGGTCCTACGCAGGCAAAGATAATGGCGGCGTGACCATTCAGAAGTTTGCTGTTTTTGTGAGTGGTAATAGTGGTTCGACGTACGACCTGGCAGGCTACACGCCGAGTGCAGCGGAGACGCAGTTCACATACGCGTGCCCGGCTAGCGGTGCAACGTTTTACTTCAAGGTTGCCGCGATGAACGGCGTTGGTGGCTCTGCGACCAGCACGGGTGCGTTTTCCGACTCAATGGCGCTTGTTTGCACGGGCCCGCCGCAGACACCGGCCGCGCCGACCTTGACAGGTACGCAGAGCAGCATCGTGGTTGCACTTTATAACCCTAGCGTTTTGCAGTTGAACGGTGCCACACACACTGGCTGGGAGATTCAGATCGACGACGAGAACGATGCAGATGACATTTTTGAGGTGATTCCTTTCAATGACGCTTCGTCATTGTCCTACACCTACACGAACAACGTGACCACGGGACACGCTTACCGTGCCAAGATTCGATTGTGCAGTTCTGTTGGATGTTCGGCTGCTTCCCCAGTATCCGCGTCGATCAAGGCTGCTTCGGTCCCGAGCGCAGTCGACAACGTTCGTGCGTTGAATAGCGACGACGGACAGATCACAGTCGGCTGGGACTTCACCGGAAGCAACGGTGGAAGTGCCATCACCGCTTATCTCTTGTACATTGCAGATGCGGATGGAAACACCTACACCGCAACCGTGAGCGACCCGAACGTGAAGCAGTACTCACAACCGTGCGCCCAAAACGGTTTCAATGCTGCGCGAAAGTTCTTGTTTTTCAACGTCGCGGCACAGAACGCGAACGGCATCAGCACGCTTTCAGAGACCCTGGCTCGCCGATGTTCGCAAGCTCCGGCAACACCAGATATCCCAACTTATGTGTCCAGCACAGCGACCTCGATTACGATTTCGTGGCCCACACCGGACATGCACGGTGCACTGCATCTGTTCACAACAGTCTATGTCGACAACGGTGCTAACGGCGCCTTTGGCACTATCAAATTGACTGACATCTCGCAAAACCAGTACACTGCAACGGGGCTAACCAGCGGCAACTCGTACCGATTTAAAGTGTCCGCTACAAGTGAAGCAGGGCAGAGTGCTGAGTCGGGCATTCTTAGCATAGTAAGTGCCACGGTGCCGGGGAAAGGCACGCTGGTGAAGGCCGATAGCAACAATGGCGACATCACACTCACCGCAGTGATGCCGGAATCCACAGGAGGCTCGCCGCTTACTGGGTAAGGAAGAATTCCGGCTGTTTCTTTTACTTTTACATTCATGTGTTGTTGTTGTCCGAACTGCTTTTCTCTTTTGATTATTTTGACCGATAAGAATTCGCCACGCCTCAATCTTAAACTGACATCTCCCAGGTACAAAATCTACGAGTCAACCGATGGTGTCAACTTCGGAACGATCCCAGCGCACACAAATCAGGATTTAACGCAGTTGAACTTCACTCGAACGGGATGCAACTTTGGAGACAACTACTGGTTCCGTATGTCGGTTACCTCAGGAGTCGGTGACGGTCCGTTCTCAGACTATATCCGCGTGAGGTGCTCGGCGCCGCCGAACACGCCGAGTGCGCCCACACTCTCCTCATCGACAAAGACCAGCATCACTATCGCGTACTTTTTGATCGAAAGCGAGCCAGCTTATGATTGCTTAGATCGCTGTTTTGAAATCGAATGAAGAAGGCGTGATTAATCCGTACACAGCTACATCAACTCGATCTAGCTTCCGAGGTGGTAGAGACTACACAGATTTTATGATTCTTTCAGCAATGCATTGTGCCGTTTATAAATCGTGAAAACTCAGATACAATTACGGCAACGTAGCGAACCTGAACAACGCAGTGTTGCAGGGTTACACCGTCTACATTGATGACGGCAACGGTGGTCCTTTCCTGAGTTACTTCGTGGTCGATGTAACGCAGCAAACTTACGAATTCACCAACCTCGTTACAAGTCTCCCCTACAGATTTATGGTTCAGATTCACTCCGACGCGGGTATTAGTGCTACCTCCCCCACAGCCACCTTCTACGCTGCCGCTAGAGCAGACAAACTCCCAGACGACAGCCTCTTTGTGCAGGCGAGCACAGCAAATTCTATCACGTTGGCGTGGACGCAGCCAAGCGCGTACTGACTCACCCGTTTCTAGCGAGTTTGGCTTCACGACTTAGACTCATGCTTTCCTACTTGGCTACTGATTCAGGATCTAGGTGGAATGTTTATATACCTGCTCTTGTGTCGTTGCGACCTAACCCTAAGATGGAATCATGTATTTCCACGAACTTCAACCTTCTTTTTCACCAGCTACGACGCGGGCGGTGCCTCTGTGACCAACTGGTTGGTTTGGGCAACGTCCGACAGGGATCAGTTCACACTGGATGAAGCAAGCGCTGCCATCAAGACGAGCAGCGGTGCCGTTTTCACGGGCACGTTTGTGCCGTGTCCAGTTGCTAACGCATACGTCTTCTTCAAAATCGCAGCCTTGACTGCCGCCGGCATCGGTCAATTCAGTGAGGGTCGACGCTTCCGCTGCTCGCCAAAGCCAGACCGACCACAGCCTCCGACGCGATTGTCATCGACCGACACCTCGATCACAATTCAATATGCACCGGGCAACCTGAATAATGGTAAGATAAAGATTTAGACTGGAGAAATGATGTAGTTACTCTTCCGTATACTAGCATACGGAGTTTGTACGGCGATTATCGGCTCTTCTGGTTCTACTCGAACCTGCTGCGTCCTCATCAGCGCGGCCTGGCCGCAGGATAGAGGACCCTCAGCCACCTTACCCTTTGTAGGACGATAATAGTTATACTAGGAAATGTTGTTGGAGTATTCGTAGAACCTTTTTCCTAGTGGACGATCAGGATTACATCCACCTAACATCTTTTCAGGTATCCACTACGGCTATGCCATATACATCGACGATGGTCAAGTAGGCTCCTTCACGCGCACGTTCATCGGGGATACAAGCAGCACCACTTTCACCGCCTCAGGCTTAGCCACCGCCCTTGGTTACCGATTCCGCATCGCAGTCGTCTCCGAAGTTGGCGAGAGTGATCCTAGCAATGTGGCCACTTTCTATCCGGGTAGCCGCGCCGCCGCACCCAGTCCGCCATACTACATCGGTAGCACAGCTAACACTTTGACTGTTGGTTGGACGGCGGGCACTAGCAGTGGTGGCAACACGGTCATTAGCTGGCAACTAGAGGCCACAAACAATCTCGCTAGCTGGCCTGGAACCGTTCTGGCGACCGGTGCTATCACCTTGCAGGCAACAGTGCTGTGTAACAACGTGAATAACCAGAACTTGGTCCAGAATTTCGTGTACCTACGAGTGGCGGCAGTAACCAATGCCGCTCTGGGCTATTATTCACCGGAGGTCCGCCTCTTTTGCGCGCTTGCGCCAGCAAAACCAACCTTGTCCGAGGACAAAGCGGCCTCCTCCACAAGCGGGATTAAGCTGACATGGATCGAGGGAGACCTCTACCAAGCGCAGCTGCTGGAATACAAAGTCTACGCCAACGATGGTACATAAAGAGATCTAGTTTCAATCTTAATCATGGAAAACGAGTTTGTAGGTACTTTCATTTTTTCAAACAAATCAAATGCAAAAGTATCCGCTTTTAGTCCTTCCTCTGAGATCCTTCATTCTATTCTATCTCTGACGCGGTGATCTCCTCCATTTCCAACACACAAACCTTCTCTCGGTCTACTTTGCAGGTCTGGGATCGGATTTGAAGCATGTTGCGACGGTCACCGACAGTTCTCAGCGGCATTACGTTTTTACACCGGCGTTGGCCAACCGACCATACAAATTCAAGGTCAGTGTGGTGTCATCAGTTGCAGAGGGTGCACTTTCAGACGAGTACTTTATTTCGTGCCATGTAGAGGAGAGGAGATTCCAAGTAGAATGTGCAGCTAGAGGTTTCTAGGTTTCTCTGACAGCACAGAAACAGAATCATAATCGGTAGCTCTCGTCTCGCTCTCTACCTAGTATATTATACTCAACATAGTAATTCATTTTGCCCTTCACAGATACACTGGCTGGTCGTGCGGTCTTCCAAATGTGACGAATAGTGTACCGACCGTGAAGAAAGGTCTTGTGGTCGGAAACTCATTTCAGCTTTCTTTGCGGTGGGGTGCTCCCTCAGATGACGGCGGCTGCTCAGTTTTAGGTTACAGAGTGATGAAGGCGAACTACAGGTACTGAAGGCTTGAGATTAAGCTTGCAAATAAAAATAATGGATCATGATCATGCATATTGCCTACGAAATAGATTCATTTCACACAGGTCGATTACTGAACATCAACGCGTCATCTTCCTTTTACACTCACTCTACAGGCAAGAGCCCAGTGGAACCGAGATTGGCGATAGTTTGTACACCGATATCCAACCTGGTGGCGGGACTCCGGATACGGAGCTCGACCCAACGCAACTGACTCTAGAGAGCTTCAGCACGAACATCGTCGTAGCTAATTTCCACAAGTTTAAGATTGCAGTGGTGACGAATAAGGGAAGCACCGAAACGCCAGAACAGCTTATCAAGGCAGCCGGAGCACCAAATGCGCTGGCGTCTGCTCCATCGCAAGATGTAACTGGATCAGGACCATCGCAAGTAAAGCTCACTTGGGGTATCGTCCAGAACAACGGCGGCATTGTTATCGGGTACATGACATTTTCTAGAATCTTGTCCATGATAAATTATGAAAAAGAAACAATCAGAGCAGCACTGATGAAGAGTATCTTCATGCTGAAGCTCAATCTTCGTGAAAAAAACTACCCGTTCGTCTCCATCGATACGAGAACTTTTATTACTTACTACTTCAGTTCACGAATATTCAATCAACATCCTCGCAAGCATCATTGGTGCAATGGTTAGTGTATTGGACTAGGATCACCCGGAGGTTAGATTTGAAGTTGGATCTGTGATCAGTGTGGTTCCTGTCGAAAGATGACTAACGTCTCCGAAGTGCACCATAGCTCCATTCGTGGGGCGGTGAAGACTACAAGACCAAATCAGGTAAGGCTGAGACATGGGGCCACACTGTCTTTAGAAAATAATCATGTTCGGGGATCACCTTCTTCGTGTACTTATAAATAGGGTAGCGATCATGCAGCTAAATATAAATTTTACTCACCGTTGAAGATTTCGGCAATGACTCCTTCCTCAGAAACAACGTCATGATGATGTACTTTTATTCACCTGGTTGGCAGTGATCAAAATTTGATAATTTCTACCACAGCTACAAGCTTTACCGAAATGACGGCGGTGCAACGTCGATTAGCGACACTGCAGATACCACGTGCGGTATGGAGAGAAAGCCCGCGCCGCAGTCATGTACAGTCACAGGGCTGACAGCGGGTTTGAACTATCAGATGCAGATAACAACAATCAACGAAGTAGGAGACAGCGAACGCAGTCCGACGTCAAGCGTGTTCGCGGCAACAGTGCCCATTGCACCTACGAACGTGCAGATCACTGCGGCGTCCTACAGTCCGCCAAGTTTGACGGTAATGATGTTCAATTAAGATTTTCGTTTCGTTACATTTTCAACTTCGGTCTACGTAAGCCTCACCAGACGAATGTTCCGCTCGTGAGGGCTTTTTCAGCATCCGTTAGAAAATCGCTATTTTTCTGATAGAAGATTTTACACGAATTTGGAAATTGATTCTGATAATCTTGGAATTCGTAGGTCACCTGGGAGCCAAGTGCGGATCAGGGGAGCGCCGTGTTCAACTACGAGATTGCGATTTCTCTTGCCAGCGTGAATCAGCCGCAGACCGTAAGTATGGGTGGTACGGCAACTGCGCCGTGGACGTTGCTGCACGACCCAGTCCACACGATCAACGAGGTGGACATCACGCCGAACTTGGTCGGGAACTCGCAGTACAAGGTGAAAGTCCGCGCTTACAACAGTATGGGCGCTTCCGCTTACTCCAGCTACACGACAACCGCGAACGGGTACGGTTACGCCGTTTCGAAGCCGAACACTGTCGCTGGCCTGCAGAGACACGAGGACACTGTGGTCACGAACACGAGCATCAAAATTCAGTGGAACCAGCTCACGTTCTCGGAACAAGCACGCGGTGGATCGCAAGCATCCGAAATTACGTACAAGGTGTATGCGGATCAGGTAGACGGTCTGCAGGGTAACCTTCTGGCCACGGTTGCACCGAGGTTGGACGGCACAGCAGCTACAAACTTTCACGAACATCTCGGTGTTACGCCAGGAAGCGTTTGGTACGTCAATTTCCTAGACAGCCGAACTAAAAAAGTAGTCTAGGCAGAAGACACCCAATGATGTCCGTAACTGATTCATTTGGATAATGACCCCACGGTTTCTTGTAAGTGCACGACCAGCATATCAAAGAAATATATCCTTACGTATGATAAAAATGCAGGTACTACAAAGTTGATGCTGGCAATAGTGGGTACTACGACAGCACGGACGGTGACGTGGTGAGGATGAAAGCCGCACTACCTCCAGATCCAGTCAAATCAGTCACGGCGACCAGTGTGATTCAGGCCAACGTACTCATTACTTATTTTTTTCCACGTTATAAATATCTTCTTAGTTCATGAACTGCAAAATCAAATTCTAAGTCGACTGGAACATTGATAAATATGAATAGAGCCTCCACCTGCCTTGTGCACCTTCGCTTACAACCGCAGGTTGTCTTATCTTGGGTTCCCTCCTAATACCACAGGTTGTCCTATCTTGGGTCCCACCCGAGTACGACGGTGGGGACATCATTACCGGCTATTTGGTCCGGTCCAACCAAGGAGCAGGGGTGTATGTCGCAGTGGACAATACAGCAACAAGTTACACGTTCACGACAGAGGATTCAAATGCCGATCGCTCCTTTGACGTGCACGCAGTGAACACAGTGCAGAAGAGCGCAGTGCTCACGTTGGTCGTTGGTGTACACGCTTGTTTGGGTGGTTGCATTGCGCCGTCAATACTTACAGTCGAGTCATCGCGATAAAAGGTGGTATCTTGAGGTTTAGAGGTAAAATATAGACGACTGTTAATGAAAAGAAGTACTCTCTTACTTACCTACTATATACTAGCATCAGACCACATCGCGGCTGAGATGTCATATGTAAGTAAAAGGGTAGGCATGATATCTTTTGCCCTTTGTGTGCTCGTTAATCTGTTTTTCGTGCTGAACAACTCGTTCGTGACAAAAGAATAGTAAGCTGTTTTTGCTGAAAGACAACAGTAATATTTGACAAATCCCACTTAGAATCGAGGTCACATCGTTTATTGTCTAAGGTCTACAATAACCAGTAAGAACTATAGCCAATTATAGTCTGTAGAAGTGTTTGCTTTATGTTCACCGTCGGATTTCAACTACCGACATCTAAAGAGATTTTGAAATAAGAATATCGTAGGGACAAAGGCGAAATTATAATTACCAACAAATGTGAAGGAAATGCAACATCGCGCGGAGCCAAAAAGGCTGTCCTGAACAAAATTCAAAGTCGATTTCGAGGGCTAGCCCCTCGTCGCCGCAGCAGGTACAGGGACGAAAAAACGTAGATTCCCGTGTTATATTTTTTTTGGTTTTTAGTGAGAACCACAGCGGACTGCTTTGGGTAGTAAGTTAGACGGCCATTCATTTTTTAGTAATAAGTAACTGCACAATATCTTTGTGTAGTTGGTAAATAAACATTGTTCTTGCAAAGATTACACACGTCGATGCTGCTGTCACGATAGACCTGCGAACTATTTTTCATTTTTCAAATCTCAATTCAGTACATACGTTTGGACAGCTGTATACGAATATTGTTGTGGTGTGATAAAAGATGTCGTCCGCCTATGTATATTGCTTTGGTGAATTACTTAATTAGATTTCATAGAATTTGAATTGAAGTGGTTATTTTGATCACAGCTTAGATGTGATAGTATTCATTTTTTTCGTATAGAGGTAGAGTTCAACAAACAATCAATTAAGTAACGGTTCATCGAAAATCTATGGGTTTGAGGGCTAAAATTCGGGAGGGGTCTGCACGGTACTGTTGGTCTACAAGAGAGTGTGCCTAGCGGCGTGTAGGTTTCACTTTGTGAGAAATTAATCTTTTGCCTAATGAACTGCCGGTGGTTGCTATCGGGGGTTCCTCTGCCCTCGTCATTCATCATTCAATCTTACAAAAAGGTGGTTTTTCATCTTCTGGGATCTGGAACACTTATCAACATCTACTTCGACGAAATGCGCATCAATCTAACACGTTGTATTCGGTAGAAGTTATTTCAGGTTTTCGTGGTGCTATGAACTTTTTACTCTCTGCTTTCCTGCTCAGCGTGAGGTTTCGTCAATAAAATTGTTCTTCGATTTTTGAATATCCCATTTTTTTCTGTCACTCTGATGATAGCAAGTGAAAAGATCATCTGATTTGGTTCCGTTCGTATTGTATTCATTATTTTTATAGGCTTTCGCCGATTAATATTTTGATTGAAATCAATTACATGCGTGTTTGCGATTTGTGGAGATGCAGGGCTCATAAGGAAGCAGACAAAGGCTCCTTGGTCGAAGTAAAAGAGACCAGAAGGAGCACACAATGACTAAAAACCACGCGAGTAGCGCCGGTTAGCAACCTGGAACCCTGGAACAATCTCTTAAAAGATGTTCCTTGATACTTGTGTCTTCTGTGTGACTGGTTAGACGCTCTTGCCTTCCCATGGCGCGGCAGTAATCAAAGCGTTAGCAACCAAAGGGAATCAAACCGTGATAGCAGAGCAAAATGACAATACCAAAAGCGAACTTGCAATGTGAACTGAGGAAAGTTGTAGGTCTTCGTCTTACTCAGTGATTAGTGTAGACAAAAAGAAATAGTAGATTGTAGCGAAGAAAGGCTCATCATCGCAAAAGGCTGCCTTTTCCATATATAAAAAAATGAGGTATGATAGGTTGACATGGAAAGAATTAGTCAAAAGCTTCGTTGAATAAGAACGCCTTTACAACAAGCAATAGCAAATACATGGAATCAAGAGCTTGATTATCTGACGATCTGCATGAAGCAACATGCAGTGGCAGCTATGACGTGTGGACGTGTTCTGCGATTTTTTTCTGTTGCTAACGAACTACATCAAGGTGCGGGCCCTATGCGGCGCGGATAGCACAGGATAAAAAGCGGAACTTCTAACACCGTGCGTGTATGACCCGAACAGGAGCATGTACAGATGAATTGTACTAAAGCTAAATCTTGTTAGAAGTAAGCTTTATCCCTCCATATATTTGCCCGCTTCGTTTCATGCTCATGTCACTCCGTCGGAAATTGAGGTTCGACGCCTCTGAGTTACTAGTAAAGTTGGACCAACATGTTGAAGTTTGGCAGTTTACAGGGGCTCTTTGTGTTAAGAAGATTACTAAGAATGAACTCAGCGTACATGATGCAGCGACGCTTGAAGCAAGCTAGAAGAGATTATTTTGTCCTTGACCTACCAGTGTGTCGTGAAGTGATGTCTGTGTTCGTGCAACAAATGCGCTCGGGCATGTCGCGTTCATTCCTGTGTCTATCGTGAAGAACAGGCGTCCACCTGAGTTTGCATTGCATAGTACTACTGAACCTTCGGAGCAGCCCTCTGTTGTCGGTAATATGGCGTGTGACTGAACCTGAGGTCTTTCTACGCATGGTGAGCTTCTATTTGAGATGAATGGAGACCTCCAGTGGGAACGCGGAAGAGAGAAGATTGTAGACCGTGCTAGTGGAGACCTTTCCTGTTCCTTAAAATCCTTAATGATTTCTTGATTTCTGCTTCGTTCTAGCATTTTTGCAATTTTTTTTGGTGTGTCTCACTCTTTCTCTTCATGTTGTACACCAGTGGGCGCTATCATTGTGAATGATGAGTTTTTCAGTAGATATCTCACTGACCCGCGTTTTTAGGTTATATGAGGAAAATAATCTCCATTAGAACCGAATTCGTCCCCCCATTATGCTTATTCTTCTATTTTCGTGCAGCCATTGCCATCTTTCTTCAGAACGAAGGTTTTCTACTTTGACTCTTTTGCTGCGTTCCCGTTTTCCACCGCAGCATGTATTCTGCTACTTCTAGGAGAACGCTATTTCTCAATTCATTTTTATCATGGAACCTTCATCTTCCTTTTTTTACCTGTGTTCCTTCAGGTGAGTCCCGCGCCCCTTGTTGTCGAGCATGCTATCTATCAGTCACAGCCAAAGTTCCCCCAATGTAAGAACAGGCACCTCTATGTTGTTCAGTCATAAATCCATCTGCCCATATCATCAATCTGTTTCCGATCCTGCTCGCAACTTTTTGTCGGAATCAATGCGACGATCATTCCGCATTAGAACGATAGAACAATGCCAGGAGAGTCATCAAGTAGTCCTTGCGTTGCAGCATAGTTGTGTGCAGCACAGTGAGCTCTGGTTTATTAATCCCCCGTCCAGCATGCGTGATGATGGTGTTTTTTTTTCTTTTCAACGGCAAGCGTACCCTATTCATCCCACGTCGCATTCAACATGATGGACGTAGTCGAAAATGAATCTTGTGCAGTCGCATCTTCCCGTCATCCTGCTACTTGTCTTTGTCCCATTTTTTGCAGTCTACGTGTTCCTTTTGTTGAAGTTGTTGCTGACAAGTGTTTGTGTTGCTAGTGTGTTAGTTCATACATTCGCAGTCTTGGAAATGAGTCGAGGTCTACACAGGCTTTATATTCGTCATTCTCAGGTACAGGTGCTAGAATCATGCTGTAAACAAATCTCAATGTAGAAGTTGTTTGTTGTCAAATTCTCGCGTGTGAGTATTCCATCGTATTTGATACTTCAATTACTTCTCCTCGTTTATGAGCATGACGGTTGTCAAACATGACTTGACTTCTGCACCACAAATCCATCACTAGACACAACATTCGCGACCCTTTTCGCCCACTAAAAAATTAGGACGATTGAATTCAAAAAGAAGTGGAAAGAGAGAGAATTTTTGAATTAGCCCTTGCTGACCTAGGAAGATTCGGTTTTCTCCTAGGAAAATCGGTGTTTTATTGCAAGAAAAAAGCATTGCAGTGTGTTGCAAGCTTCTCACTCTTCGGATTGTAGTACTTGTGAGAGCAGTAGTTACGTAATGATGTCCTCCTTGTAGTGGTTCTTGTCGACATAGACGAAGAATGGAACAAGACGTTCATGCTCTGTACATCTCTATATCAGTCCTCTTCTAGGTTAAATCTGACGCGTCTTCTTCTTGTTTCTGTGCAATGCTGGAGATAGATGTTGTCGCGTTATAAAGACCCAGTAGTGCACACCTCCTTAGCTTGTTCTGCAGGAATATTTTTTTGGCTTGTGTCTTCCCGGAATGATGCACAACTTGTCCGTTGGTTTAAATCTAGTCTGCAGAGCATGTGAAAATCTTTAAGTCCTTTGATGAGAATCCATGCTCCGTTATTGTAAGTGCTCTTTTTCCTGGAGAGGTTTGATTTGACATACTGCACTCAACAGAGTCACAGATATCATCATTGATTTTTCTCATCGTAAACTTGAGCTTACTAGTCTTGAAGCAAAGAGAAGGTTCCAATAATCAAGTAGTTCCTCAGCCGAACCCGGAGGAAGACAACAAACAAGATGGTGTTTTCCTCTGTCGAAGAAAGCAACAAAGGTGCTATTGCATTCCGGCATACGGTGGTGGAGAGCATCTTGCAGGTGGTGGACGAGGTTGCAATGATGAAATACGGCCGCTCGCTGCCGATCGATCAAATGCGGACCCTCGTCAGTATCCTTTGCACTTACAACTGTTACCTACAGCGTAGCAAGTAGTGTTAATTCAATTTCAGTTTGTTTCAACATCAACAATAACACATTCTCGACTAAGTTGTTGAGGATAATTTGTCAAATTCAAATAAACCTCGATTGCAGCAATGCTAAGTAGAGCAAATTCTTGCGTGCGCTTGCAGATTTTTTATTCAAGCCAATCCTTTCCATTATTTCTTCAGATCTCGAGGCTGGACGACTTGGAAGCCGACTGTCAGATGAAGATGTGCTCTTCGAGAAGTTTGCGATTGGTCGGGGAGTGCAAGAAGTGGTAGATGCGTTTAATGCTGTTGACGGCCTGATACTTCTTCGGGAGACGGGCGAATCATTCAAGGTGAAGCTTCATGCCCACTCTGTTACTTTTGACGACATGCTTTCTTTTGCAGCTCACTTGCACGGGGAGGCTTTCGCGGTCTGTAGCATTTGCGAGGACATCGAGATGCCTGGAGGAACAGCATTATGATCTGATGTTATTTGATAGAATCAGTAAAAAATAAAAATGAGTCGATGAGTCAAATACGTCGCTGTAAGGCCACAGGAGTACAGCACATAACCAATCATGATTTGCAGTCCGTGTCCTCTCATCAGTCTGGTTCCCGTGCTGTATCCTGCTATTGTGAAACAAAACATTTTCATACCCTGCAGCCGGAGCAAGTGGCTCCTCAGGAGTAGCTGGGGCAGCAGCAGCAGCAGCAGCTTCGGATATTGGTGTGACAGGAAGCGCAAGCGCAGGTCCAGCAGCAGCGCACGTTGCTGCGGCTGCCGCGTCAGCAGAGGCAGCTTTCGCAATTGCAGAAGCAACCGGAGCGGAAATTTGTGGAGATATTATCATGGGGGATGGGAGTCCCTGTGACGAAGAGTCTGGTATGGCGCATCCTTGTTTCGACGGGCAACAAGTAGTTCATCAGCAACACCAGTCTTCCGGGTTCGCGCCTGCGTCCAGCGTTAGTAGTTCAGGAACAGACGTGATGAGCAGATCACGGAGGGGTGTAGTGGCTTGTGCAGGAGATTCGAGTGTAGTAAACAGAAACAACCCGTTTGTAGCTGGGACAAAGGCTGCGAAACGTGAATCAGGAGAAGGTTTGCTAGGCGACATTGACAGTGAACGGCTCATGGAGCTGATTGATGCAGAAGATTTGACAACGATGATTGAGAAAGCTCCAACTTTCGGTGGTAATGCTCGAAGTGCCACTCCTTCTAGACTGGCGCTGATGAACAGGATCAAGGCGGAACAACGAACGGAGAACGCTCACCTCTCAAGCACAACGAGAGCTTCGGACGGAACGCAGCTTCTCGAAGAGCAGCTGCATCAGCATCTTCTAACGGCGCAGATGTCGGCCGCATCCTCGACACCGTCTTCCTCGCCCCGATTAGTGGAAGGTTCGGCGACAAAGAAGCAGAAGCGGGGAGTCTGCGCGCCACCACCACGAAATCATAATCATCGCATCAAGCTAGAGCAACCGCGATCCGGCGCAGCGAGCACGACCAACGATTCCCGCGTGCCAGTAGAAGTTGTGAATCTCTGTGAGCGAGGAGATGACATTCGCAAAATCTTGTTAGATTTGGATTCAAGTAGTGGCAATAATATGATGAACCGATCTAGTAGTTCCTCTCCTGGCAGCCGCGGGGGAGCAGCTGATGGCGCCATTGCCATGGGCAGCTTCATGATCGGCGAGCCAGCCCGCAGCGGTGTTGCTGCTAAAATAGGAGGAGGAGATCAATACCAACAGCATGGTGCTCCTGGTCTGCCTATGCCGGGGCCCGTGTCTATTTCAATGGGAGACGGGAAAGGCGGTGCTGTTGGCCCTCTTGGAATGAAATTTCCCAGTCCTGACATGATTCCACTTATCGGCGGAGGCGTAGGAGGAGCGGCGGCAAAGACATTTCCGAATCCGTTTCTGAGTTGTTGTGTGGCACCAAATGCTTCCAGTGGCGACCAAACCAGTGTATCGGCAGGATCCGGAGGAAAGAGAGGCGGGCCTCCAACCAATGTGCTGAAGCCTCCAGGCGACGTGAACATCAAGCCGCGTCCACCAAAACTGCTGCCCGGTCGCAGTAGTCCGACTGGGGTAAGCGCGTCACCGAGTATTTCGCCAACGGCGTCCGAGGACAGCACATCAAACCAAATTTTCTACAACACCGTTGGAATCAAGACGAGCAAAGGCGGGAAGCATTCGACGTCCGGCGGAACGCCACCCATGCCCATCGGAAAAGGGAATAAAGGCGGCGGGCCGTCATTCGCTGCATTACCAAAGCCAAATTCTATGCCGAGTCCAAACTTCATGCCGAATATTCCCCATCCAAATTCTTGCGGACCACCGGGAGGTCCATCCCTTATTCAACCCAGTTCCCCACCTCGATCCACGACCATGCCGCCAGTTCCAGCTCCAATGCGCACAATGCCGCTGCCACCAGGCTTAGACCCGACGATGCTTCCAAGCGACAGTCCTACCCCAGGCGCGAGTGGCGCCAAGACAATGCCTCTCCCGCTTCCACCGCTGTTGTCGGGTGACGGAAGTACGGCGCAAAAACCTGGCCCGCTCTTCTTTCCGCCGGTGAACGGGGCTCTGCCAAACAGCAGGTAGCGATCAGATGTAGATTAGTATTCTTGTGGTCATTCCGTGGGTCTGGCTCACTGACAGGAACCAAAGGGAACCAACTGCATGAAAATTCAAGTTTTTCATGGTTGTGTAAAATGTAAATTGATTGCATTTACTTAGAATTCACGACTACGTTACTTTTATGATCGATGGAAATGGAATATTAACCAGGGTTGCAACTTTCTGGATTGGTTGCCTACTATTTATGTATTTTAATTTTTCAAATCCTTACTACAGCACTAACATCAGCGCCTTAACGCGCCCAGAGTCGGAACCAGTGCAAATAAAAGCGGAACCCGCACCAGGCGACTCAGCAAAGTACTTCATAAGGTTCGCTTGGATCTCTATGCCATCCACGTCGTCAAGGACAAATATGTTGTGAACAAGAACAACTCACTTAGTTTCGTTGATGTGAGTAGGCAAGCACTTTCTACTCTTCTCCTTCCTTCAGGTCGAGTCCTACTTATGGACCTGCAACAGCGTTGTCGCGCACCGCGAGTCAGACACTGCCTAACAAGAATCCGTATACGCGTTTCAATAAGCCAGACGAGCCAACACCTGAAGTTGGACCGAAGCCATCAATTGTGAAAATCGAGCATCTGCCAACGGTGCCTGAGCAACCGACGGCTTCGCCAGCTCTAGGGCGATCTAGGTAATTTCCTGCCTATTTTACTTCCTCCTAGGGTTAGTGTCGTATTTTTCTAGCAGTGAAAGTAAGGACTGCAACAATGTAATAAAAGCAATTGCACGCTGTTGCTTGTGCAGAAGATACCCTTATCGTTATCGACATACAAACGCACACATTTCAAAGCTCGTGCACATCGTCTTTTGAGACACCGCAGAAGGAGTCTGAGGAGGCGCGAACGACGCCGAAAACAGGAGAGGGCGAGCGCGGTGTTGGTGCTCTGCATCGGATTTACCAAGCAGTCGCAGTGTTTCGTCTGAGGCATTTTTCGAATAGTGTCCTCGTAGGTAAGAACGTAGCAGCCATGAACGCATTGGTCACGGACCAGAAATGCAGCTACGCGATACCGAGTGGCGGCGAGGCATGGAGCGCGCGTGGTGGCTGTCGACTGACGAACACTCCAGACGCGAGCGACCCCACGACAAAACCTTTACTGGAGGTAAACCGAACGAACTGGGTCGAAGCGTTTCTGGTCCTGCCTTGTATTACAAGTTTGAAGGATCGACAGGGTCTCATGGGCCACGCGTCACCGACAAGTGAGTGGACTCTAGTGCGAAAAGCCTTCTTGACCGCTCTTTACCGCAAATCCCAGCGTCCGGCACGCCAGTTGCTTGCGAACAAGGCCGGCGAAGGTAGCAGCTCGCGAAACGGCAATAACGCGTCTCCTCAGAGTGGGGGACAAAATAATGAGAAGACTGAGTCCGATGGTAAGATTCTCAAAACAGGTGCAGGCGGCATCTCTACAGCGCGTGTAGAGAACTCTGCGATGAATGCAGCCAGCGCGCCCGGCGGTAGCGCGGCTCCACTACAACAAGCGTCGAAGGGTCACAATAAGGCCGCGGAGCAGGACGGAAAAGCGGGTAGCGTAGACCCGACGGGAGGCAACGTGAGTCGACCGGCTAGCGGAAGTATCTCTTCTCTCGGCGAAATAAGTAGGGCGTCAGACGAACCAGAGTCGCTCAAGGGGGGCCCCGCACACACAGCAGGTGGAAGCGCGTCCTCCAGCGCAAGCATGACTGGAGGCAGTAGTAAAGACAGCTACAAGTATGGCGCCAGCCTGAACACTAGTGGCAAGGGCCAACCGCAACCTTTGCATCAATTGCACGGTCGGGGCGCCCGCGGAAAGCAGTCCGTGTCGTCGAATAAGGGAGGAAAGCTACATAATCAACCAAAAGCATTAGCCTTCCAGATGGGAGGTGCTCCGGGTGCGTACGCTTTCTCGGCACCAGCGCTGTCCATCGCGGCTCGACCCACGACCGCGTTCGGCATGCCCGCGGGCAAAACCGCAATGGCCGTCCTTGACCCAGTGACGCAGCAACTGCAACTGGTGGCCGCACCGGCGGGTGCGACAGCGCTAGTTCAGCCTGGACAGCAGCTGCTGTTGCCAGCGCAGCCTGCCTCAAGTCTGCAGCTAGGAAATGCATTGCAGATTGTTTCGTTATCGCCTGGCATGAAAGGAGCCCTCCAACAGCCACCAAATAATTTGGTAGCGCAGCAGCCGGGTGGAGCTGCGTCAGCACCGGCGCAAAACACGACACACCTCCTGAATCCAGGAGGCGCGCCTGCAAATCACGTGGTGTTGGCGGCGGGCGGGACACAGGTACTGCAAGCGCACCACAGTGGCCTGCAGCTGCAGCAGACACCCAGCCTTCAACCGACGCCGGTGTATACGAGTTCGCCGATAGGATCCCCACTCGGCTCACCAGCTGGGTCTCCTTTAAATTCTCCGCCGCTGACGTCGCAGCAAGCATTAGAGCAGGCTCTGCAGAATGCAACGATCCCAGGCGGCTCTTGCTCATCAAATGTATCACCAGTGTTGTCATCTAGTAGTGGAATTCCACCCGTCGTCTCGCCCTTAGGGGGCGCAAGCGCCTCTGATCATATTGTTGTGCCACCTTTTCCGGCATCAACTTCGCTGAGCAGCCCCAGCGTAGTAACACCAACTTGCGTGTCATCATCCTCGTCATCGGCCAGTTGCGGAGTAAACGCCGCCGCCATGGTTCGTGGCGTACCGGGTGCGCCACATGGAAGCAGGAGAACAGAACAGCATCAGCATCCTTCAGCGCCAATAGTGGACACATCTATGGGCGTCGCTCCTCTTCCGCACGCAGCCTCGTCGCCTGCAGCGATGCCTTCGCCAATTATGGGCCAAGCAGGAGGGGGAGCAGATCAGCAATCGAGCCATAGTGCAACTACGGCTTCGGCTTTTCCGCTCGCTTCGACCGTCGCCGCTGGACCACCACACACTCTGATCAAGTCTCCGTCAACATGTTCGGCCGGGCACCTCTCACCATCCGATTCAGAGGCGGAAGAAAGTTCATGCGACTATGCAAATCGCGATGAGCATCCTCAGATTCCCCCGAGTTCGGGCTGTCACGTTGACCGTAATATTCAAACGAACGTGGGAGGACATCAAAGTGCGTCCTCGTCTTCTTCTACAACGAAATGCAACAACAGCATGATAGCACAAGCAGGTCGCGCGCAAAATCAGCTACTCGCGAAATCCGCGCCCTCGTCAGGAGCTTTCGCGGGGAGCACTGCAGCTTTAGCTGCACCTGGAGCGAAAAACGCACCAGAAGTTGGTAGAGAAATAGTGGGGCCCTTTGAAGATAACTCATTGATGGCTGTAGGCGTCGCATCCGCAAGTTCTTGTAGTACCAGTTCTAGTGGGCCTGGGCCCTCAACAGGAGTAGGACGAGGACCCTTCCATACCGCAGCGCCACATCAGACGCAATATTAAGGGTAGTTTATTGGTGTTTCTGTTACCGTTTGTTTTGACTCTCCTGAGGGATGAGAGCACAACAAACGGGGAACGGAGACACCAAAACGAACCCTACCTCTAACAATATGGCGGGGTACCTGCGTCTCAGCATATCCCATGCCAGAGCAATCCTCAGGTCTTAGGTAGTCAGCATCAGCAACAGCAGAGTGGACGATCACCACCTTTGGTCTATCAGCGCCAGGCTCAGCACCACCACCAACATCCGACGACCATGACGCCGCAGCATTTAGGACCGGCGCCAGCTGCGAGAACAAATGGAGCTGTTAATATGAGGGTGCAGCAACAGCATCAAGGCAATGCGGGGTCTGCAGGATGGAACAGCGGTGGCCAACAAATTGCAGCTCGACCGCGTAATCATAATCAGCAGCAGCATATCGCCGCCGGTAGCCCCATCATCACATCTGCAGCACGTCCAGCTTTGAGTTTGGCACCGCCGCTGGGCCAGTACCAGCCGCAGGGAACCCCTGCGGTACCTCTAGGTGGCCACTACACATTTGGATGATCATAATCCTATGGACTTCTCAAGACGCGAAGTAAAGTGACAGAAACAAAACAAACGATGGATAAGAGAGAAAGATAAATAGTAACTAGTCTTTCTTTTGCAGAAGAATTTCATCCGTGACTTGAAGTCTTCATGAAAAATACAAACCGTTTGATCATCCGTTCCTGCAAGCTCCACCTAGTAGTTCCCCATCCCAAATCCGTGACCGTGAAATCGGTTTGATATTTAGGATATTGATACGACGCGATAGACTGCTGACTTATTTTTTCCATGACTTTTTCAGAAGTGATCTTGTGAAAATAAAAATAGATTTAGATTACACCCGTATCCCGACGATTTTGGATGTCGTGATCTATTCCTAATGTTGGAATGATTTCTTTGTTGTCAAAATTACATCAATGCTAGCTTGGATGTCATTCTTCTTTACGTAGTATGGCATTGTGTTCAAACAAGAGGAGCGAAACCAACGTCGCACTGGAACGTGCGATTGACGATGGAGGCTCTTTACTGGTTTCATGGTGATTTCTTTTGTATCTTCAATTTTTGTCGGTAAGCATCGAGTTATGAATCCATTGCATCTTTCTTTGTTGTACTTATCTTGCTGCAATACCCTTGCCATCATGATGGTCATATAAATATTGGTCCTGTGATGTGTTGTTTGAAGTTACTGCATGAATCCTTGTAGTTCCAATCGAATCGTCTTTGATGTAAATAAAATACTGATTTTTCATTTTCTCAATCATTGATTTAGACTTGTGTTGCTCATACATCTAGGTACATTCCTTGGTCTCTCTTTTTCTCCTGATAGTAGAAGAGCTACAGTACCCATAATCTTTCGAGATCATTCGTGTGTCCGCCACTGTTGGTGGGACTACCCCTGCATAACAAGTTGGCGGATTGGAGACTTATCCAACGTCGACGAGACAGATTTCAACTTACACGCGCACCACCGCAAGGCACGGCCATTTGAGTGTTTTGTTTGGATGGACGCTGCTTTACGGCTTCTACGGTAGTCATGAAACGACTACAACAGGAGCACGCACATGATATGGCGCCTGATGATATAGGTGTAGAGAGAGGACCATCTTCTAAGAACTACCCGATTGACTTTAGACAGGCTTGCGTGAGACGAACAACTGCAGTAGAAATTTTCTGAATATATTTAGCGAATTATAATTTTTTTTCCCAAATCAATGTCAAAGGAAGATCTTCGACAAGGTCCGAGGAGATATGACGGAGCTCGTCTGAGCTTCTCGTTCCGATAGAGACAAGCTTGTGTTGTGAAGAAACGGAGGATCACAGCAGATCAGTTTCGAAATCGTCAGTGCGTAACATGACGGATGGACATTCTTGTAGAGTTAGATCGTGGCAACACAAACAGCCCAAGGCAGAGCAATGATCTGTGTAAAAAAAGCACTGCTGGAGTAAAAGATGGACTTGCTTCTTTTGAAGCGCTTTAACATGAAATTGTCTGAAAATAGAAACAGGAGTAGTACTACACTGTGTAGAATAGGTACTAGTTGGATGGGTCGTGTGGTTGCAGGGCTGCTAAGCAAAATTTTTTTTATACTTATTTGAACCTGAACTTGATTTCCCATTCCCTTAGTCCCTGAGAATATGTCTGGTAATTCACGAGTCTTTTTTGAGCTCGCCGTTGGCGATTTGGAAAAGCAGCAAGAGGAGGAGGCAAAGTGGACAAGATTCGTTGAGTTTGTTACGTCAAAAGGCTCTGCTTACGGCGCTGAAGCGAAAACAGCCGATGATGTTTCGAAACTGGACGCTGAGCAACTGGAAACTCTGGCTGAAGTTTGTAGGTCGAGCGGAAGCGACGGCTGTAGCGACATACGCACTAGTGCCCCGGCGTCAGCGGTGCTAGGACGTGTAGTTTTCGAGTTGAACAAAAAGGACTGCCCAAAAACGAGCGAGAATTTTCGAGCGCTGTGCACTGGAGAAAAAGGTGTGGCTCCGAAAGGCCACAAGAAACTTCTCAGCTTCGCGAACTCGACCTTTCATCGCATAGTGCCTGGCAAGTTTTTGCATGGCGGAGACTTCACGCGTGGCGACGGCTCTGGTGGCGACTCGATTTACAACGGAAAATTTAATGATGAGAAGCCAGGACTCAAATTTATGCACGATCAGAAGGGCCTCCTTTCGATGGCAAATAGCGGAAAAAACTCGAATACATCCCAATTCTTCGTCACTCTGGACGCCTGTCCGAAACTAGACGGGAAGCACGTCGTCTTTGGTCGTGTTGTCTGCGGCATGGAAATTGTCGAGCTTGTCGCTACGCGGTGTGACCCCGATGCAGGAAAAGAGATGCCGCGCGAAACGATAACTATCACGGCCTGCGGGGAGTGTTGAATCCTCTTACTTCTAGGGCTAGTTTTGTTGCCATCCCCTGGACCACCTTCAAAGATAAGGATTGTACCTTCATCATAACCCACGTGTGAACAGGTGCTGATCGTACTTTCACAATCATTGATTTGAGATACCTCGCTGCGCCATTGATACTGGTAAGAAAAACAAAAGCAAACCATGGAGTGAGTGTTCAAAAACTTCGCTTCTATTATACTCACTCGGCATTATCGCCAGCAAATGAAAATGTTTCGGCTCCTCGTTCGACAACGAAACTCATTCGTTGCAAATGATGTTTCATGCCATCGAGTTGCATTATACAAAAGTTGGGCTGCAGGTCTTTGATCCAGATATATAAGAGCCACCATCGATTCCAATTCCTCGGTGACGCCGATGACCAGTTCCTCGCATCTGATCTAATTTTAATTCCAAGCTCCTTTTCAGAAAAATCATCCTCAATTCTGAACAGGATCAAATGACGTGCACACTACCAAACGCCGGGAATGCAGATAAAATTGAAATCGTGACCGGGATTCCTAAGGGGTATAAGAATACTAAGATCACCACTTACCGTCCATGCGTCTCCTGATGCGTCCTTTTTCCTGCATGGGATTTTGCTGGACTACACTGCCGGATGCTGGGGACAACAGCGTGGACGAACGCTTTCTAAAAATACTGCTAAGAACTTTCTTATTGAAATTTTTTCAATCAGGTTGTATGATGTGTTGTTGCAACTCTGCGACAGACGTAGACCACTCTGCCACATTGGTCTATTGATAACTATGGACCTTTTCATCCTTTCGTATTTTCTTCTCATTCATTTTATGTTCTTTGCCTATTTGTGGGTAATGGACTATGTCGACTGGTTAGTAGAGTCAAACGTTTTATAATTTTCTGAACAGACTGAGACTCATCTGATAACCTTTGCACACGCTTTCAGGGTGCTGATTGGTACGCAGCTCTGCCTCTACTTGGTGTTTTCATTTTTATTGTTTATCGTGCACCTGCAACAGGAGCAAACTTGTTTCTCAAGTTGCTCGCTTCTGTCGAATTCTTTTAATCCTTGTAAAGAGCTTTTTGCTACTTGATCTTCGATATTTGCGTCCATACCTACTTCCTGATTGTCCGCCTTCGTAAGAAGATTTGCCATACTCAGTCAAGAGAAGAGTAAAGTCTCCCACTAAGCACTTAGCAAAGATGATGCCTCCTGGTGCTGATCCGCGAGCGATGTATGAGATCCCGCACGAGCAGAAGCTACCGGTGACGGTGATCACTGGTTTCTTGGGTGCAGGAAAAACAACCTTGTTGAACCATATTCTGACGACGAATCACGGACTTAAATTTGCGGTTATCGAGAATGAGTTTGGTGAAATCGGTATCGACACCGACCTTGTGCAGACCAAGGAAAACATGGCGGAGGAAGTCATATCTATGGACAACGGATGCCTCTGCTGCACCGTGCGAGACGATCTTGTCAAGGGCGTCCGAAAAATACTTGCGCTCGGAAAAAAACTTGATGGTGCGACGTCCTTGTAGCCTTTTTCATAGATTCCGATTCGTCATAAAAATAGTGTTTACTCACCGGAACCCCTTTCCTAAGGGCAACTTATCTACGGGTACAACATGTACTTGTACAAGTGAGCGGGATGTTGACAGATTGCATTTTACTGCACGCTGTATCAAGTAGGTGTTCTCGCTTCGCAATTCTCCACCCTCCTCTTTCTGTAGGTATAATCATCGAGACAACGGGTATGGCAGACCCAGCGCCCGTCGTCCAGACCTTCTATCAAAGCCCAGACTTGCAGCGACGATGCAAGGTCGATGGTGTCATCACAGTTGTCGACTCGAAGCACGTGAAGCAGCATCTCTACAACACTGAGTACTTCAGCTAGGCCTGCTGTATGCGTGGTTGTTCCTCAAATTAGATTTGGAACAGTATGTCTTTGACGCTTGTTCTGATATTCTCTATATACGAATGTTGTAGTCTCACGAAGTATAAGATAAGCACCTGTAATGAGTTCCTCTTTGATCATCAAAATCAAATTTTCTCAATCACAACAGCATATCAGAAGGCGCAGTGAACGAGTCAATGCAGCAGGTCGCTTTTGCAGACCGAATCTTGATGAACAAGATCGATCTTGTTGAAGAAAATGAAAAGATACAGTTGAAGCATGACTTGAACACCATCAACAAGGTAATGTAGATTAGTTAAGGAGAATCGTTTCTTAAATTCGAAGGCCAATGAGACAGATAGCTATGGTGCTTTTACGAAGATGTGATAATGTTTTCTCCACCCAACACCGACGCGTTATCAATCTGTGGGTTATCAATCTGTGGATTTAGATTAACAGGAAATCTACTACATGTAGTAAGTAATAGTGCTCATCCACTGTCTCTGCTAGTTCACTGTGATACTGGTACCTCCACCACAGATGGCAGATATTGTCGAATGCCAGAACTCCAAGGTGGACCCAAAGTTGCTCATCGGCATCGACAAATTTAACCTAGAAAAAGTGCTTGAATTCGATCCCGACTTTTTGAAGGGAGGAGATAGCCATGACGATCACGATCACCATGACGATCACGATCACGACGAAAATGGTGATTGCGTGCTAGATCACGGACACGGTAGCGAGTCGCATGGTCACGGTCACGGTGGTGAGTCACACGGACACGGCCACGGAAGTAGTAGTGAATCGCACGGACACGGCCACGGAAGTAGTAGTGAATCGCACGGACACGGCCATGGAGGTAGTAGTGAACCGCATGGACACGGCCATGGAAATAATAGTGAATCACACGGTCATGGGCACGGTGGCGGCGACAAAGCGGCGTTCAAGCCAAAAACGAGGCACGACCTCGCAGTGTCAAGCATTGGCATCAAGCTGAAGGCAGGAGAGGACATGGACCTCAACAAGCTTAGGCGTACTACTACATGTTACTTATAGCTAGTCACTACATTATATCATTGGTGCATAGACACTATGGGAATATTCGTAGTTACCGGACTCACTTTAGAGCATAAGATAGTCTCACTTTGTGCCATTTCCGAGGGAAATGGCTGCCATGGATCTAGACCCACAATGGGTTGTTGATAGACCGCGTGACACCGTTGAAGATGGGACCATAGACGGAAACTGCTTGGAAGTAAGCGGGTTTCGCTCGCCGTTATGGTTATGTCTAGATAGGCTTCGCCTAGCGACACCATTAGGATTGACTTATGTCTGCGCATTGGTCATGGAAGTCTTTGAGAGCGTTGCGGAGGATATCCGATCCTACGCCAGACGTGGTCTGCAGTTGGATGTAGCAGCCGCGCCTTGCGGGTG
>CAJINU010000071.1:0-84985 GCA_905178165.1 Amoebophrya sp. A25
TGCTGGGGGATTCTGGAGGGGCGCGGGGATTTGGGGGGCGCCCGAGGTTCTTGGCTCGCAATTGGGTGAGGGTTTTCCAGAAGGGAGCGCAGTAGGCGGCGAGTGTTCTGCGGATTCGTATCATGCCCGAGAGGATTGAATTTTGTCCGGATTTTTGCAGTCCTTAGTTGAATTTTCTCCAGTATATTATACTCGAATTTCTAGCAGTACCTCTATTTTCTCATTCAGCGTCTGATTCTCAATTTTCAGTTGCTCGAAATCGATCACGTGGAGATTCTCTGCTAATTCGTCCTTCTTCCTCAACATGAGTTCGAGTTTCGCTAACCGGTTTTTCAAACTAATGTTGCTTCCGCGCACCTCCTCTACCTCTGCCTCTTTTTCTCCCTCAAATTTCTCGATCTCTGTGATGATCCGACCGGGTATGCCCTTGCCCGTTCGCGAGTACTCTGCGTTTTTTGCTACTTGGCGCTTGAAATCCCGGAACGAGTCTCGGCACTCAATCCCCTTAGCCCGTTTGTCTTCTAATTGAGCGCGCAATTCCTCTCCGATTCGCGCACCTCGCACTTGCTGTGTGCGCAACTTCACGCGAATCTGAAATATTGCAATATGAAAGAATGTTAAGTATGACACGACAGAGAGGTGCAGGATGGGGCCGACAACTAAAAGGCATAATCATTTGATCGATAGCGCCAATGAGCCACAAGATCATTCTCGCAATCATGCATTTGAGGAAAATCAGCAAGATGACAGAAAGCTACCTGGTTCACGTGCGACAAAACATTGAGGTATTTATGTTCGGTGATCCGCTGCTGACCTTCGAGATCTGGCTGGCTCTGGCCCGCTTTCTGCGTGCTGTGCTTGTACTGTATTACCCTCTTTTGCAGCGCCATATTGTCGGCGTGTAGACCTGCAGCTGTTGTAGCTTGTGCGAACATAGCGAAAGTCAAATGAAAAAGAAAAAACATAGTGAGACAATCAATCCACAAGAAGTCAAGCAAAAGAAATAGTGCTAGAGAATCTGACTCAACATCTGACTTGTAGTTCATTCCATCGTCGAAACAGAGTACGCTGCAGTAATCAATACCTTCAATTCGTTCATGGTACTCCCTCAAGGCTGCCTCGAGCTCGGGTGTAGGATCTATTTCGGGTTCTACGTATTCTTCTGGCTCAGCCTCCTCCACGGGCACAATTTCGCCTTCACCCTCAGCCACTGGTGCCGGCGCCTCCTCCGCTGCCCCTTCAGCGGCTGGTTCCTCAGGCGCAGCTGGAGCTGCTGCTTCCGCAGCTGGCACTTCTACAGACACCGTTTGCTCACCACCCTCACCTGGAGCAGCTTCCGCTGGAGCGGGTTCACCACCCTCTGCTGGGGGAGTCACTTCCCCTGGGGGAGCTTCTTCGCCGCCTTCTGCTGGTGCTGCCGCGCCCTCACCTTCTGCCCGCGGTTCTCCCGCCTCTGCCGGTGCTTCCTCGGCAGGTGCGGCACCGTCGCCCTCTGCTTGCCCGGCATCGCCTTCGGCGGGTGGAGCGGCACCCTCACGCTCCGCTGGTGGTGCGGCCTCCTGCTCCGCAGCCGGAGCCGCTTCTTCCTCAGGAATGGGCGCCTCGGCGGGCGCCTCGTCGGCCGGCGGCGCCTCTTCCGACATCTATCTCAAAATTGACACTATACCACTCCTTCCCCACTTCACCTTCTATGTCGAGAACCAAGATGAGGATGTCAACTTCAGATCTATCTCTATGACTCAGATATCCAAAGACCATGAAATATCGAGAGATGTAGTTGCTCATGATGTGCATAAGCATGTCTTCAAGTCTGTCCTTCATTTCGAGGTGTATCCAATGCCCATCGGAAGGGGGTGAGGAAAATGCGGTTGTAAAAAGATCTCTCTCATTTTCGATACAGCACCGAAGCCAACAGATTGTGCGTGATCATTCAAAACGCCTGCTTGCTCAAACTGAAACGAAATCCGACAACTTTGTTCGTCCCTACGCGCTCACTCTCTAGGTAGTATCATTTGTTTGTCACATCTGCTGAAATTAGACGATGAGCATGTCATCTTGGCCGACTTTCTTTGATACCGATCTTGGCCTAGCACTTCTTAATAAAAACACGATTCGGTGTAATCTTATCCCAGTCGAGCTACTTCAGCATGCCTCTCTGCCTCCAAAGTTGCACCGCGCCAAGCGTAGTGTACACGTGCTATAGTCAACATTAGAAAATGCATGAAATTCTCCTGTTCACGCGTATTGAGATGCAAAACAGCAGGCCATCCGCACATTATCATTCTTATTCACAAATCCATGCAACAAATACTACATAGATACAGGCGGCTTTACTTTTAGTCTATGAATGTATTCTCAAAGATGCGAGGTACGGAGTCTATACTTCTATGCTATGCAACTGTACATGCGTGGATCATCTTGTCGAATCCTTCAGCAACTACTACTTGTCAAAACAGAAGAACAATGTATTATTGAATTTGAACTTCCTCAAAGTAGAAGTGCACTGACACCTACACCTCTCCAACAACTACACCTCTCCAATCACAGGAAAAGCTTTTGAAAAGCTTGAACTCGTGTGCGGCATACGGGGCATTCGACACCTGACGCACGTCCTCCAGGCGCCATCATCTTAGGCGCACAAGTAGTGCATAGCAAGTGGCCACAAGGAACGATGGCCACATTCCGTCGATTCGTCAAGCATATTGGACAAAGGATGTCGTCAACTCCGCGTACGACGCTTGCTGCTAGTGGACTTCCAGGTAAGTTCGTCGTCTGTGCGGCTGTCGCAACTGCTGCGGGAGGTGGTCTTTGATGTGGTCCTCCACTTGCTCCTGTTACGATGTCCGCACTGCTGCCGGCTCCCATCATCATCTCCACGACGGTGATTATTGATGACTCACTCCTTTGTCCCGCCGGCATCCCTATTATGCTTCCATCGGAACCGATCGCAACCCGTTCTTTGGTCGAAAGGCGCGGTGGCTCACCTCCTGGAAGCACTCGAACTTGCTGCAGGCTAGTTGCACTGTTTGTGCTTGATGTGCCCACGTTGTTATGATAAGCTCCAGGCGCTATTCCCTCGCCTGTGCGTGTAGCTGTCATCACGACCGCCGGCCCGCCATGAAACGGGACCCCACCTCCAAAACCACCCTGTTGCTCCTGCTGTATTATGATAGTGGCAGCAGGTGCTGCCATGTTATACGGATTCATCCGCATGCTGGCGAGGCTCGCCGGGCCCTCTGCCAGGTGCCATTGCTTGTAAAAAACGAAGCAGGTTTTCACCCACACCCCAAGCAGCGGGCCATCCATAGCTGCGATCATGCTGCCATGCAGCAAAAAAAACGCGCCATCACCCTGCACCGCAGCGATCAACAGCGCGTACAGGAGGATGATCCCGCTCACTGCTGAGTAGCATCCTAGCACTGCCATCATGCCAATAAAGTACACTCGCACGGCACACACGCCCGCACCTGCGAGAACCAGAACGCCCTGCATGGCATTGAATAACAGCACGGTGATCGCGCGCCGCGCGGCATACAGCGCTGTAGTCAGCAGAATGCAGACCAGCAAATAGGTCCCGCAGCAGGCAATCAACATGTTCCTCCACTTGATGCAGTCTGGTGAACGCTGCAGACGCCGGTAGCGATCACTGCGGATATAACCGGCAAGCCAAGGAATGTCCAAGGCGTCCATACCCCGTCGTTCGGGCGTCATCCTCTCTGATTTACACGCAAGTAGAAACAAATAAGCTACATACAAATTTCGAAACAATCATGATGTCTCAACCAAGGTTGAAAGAATTCTCGTACTATGAAGTGATTTAGTTCTTCGACAGAACGAAGTCGATATTACACAACAATCTGCGCCAAGAAAGAGGCAGGCCAAAGAGGAGGAAGAAGAAGAAGGGCTGCACACAAAGAAGAATTGAAGTCACTCTCAATGGAAATTATGAACTCTATCTAGTAGATAACTACAACAGAGCCTAAAAGAAAACAACAATAACAACTTCAGGAAATTTCGCCTAACCAGAGAAGGAGGCGGAAGAAAGCTTTTATCGAGGACATCAGAAGGAGGAGGAGGGACAGAAAGAAATATAGCTGTTACGGCACAATAATCGCGGAAAAGACAGCAATAATCGCGGAAAAGACAGCTAAATTTGGTCCACAACTCTGGACGTAGCGAGTACACAAGAGATGCTTACTCTGCTAGTGCCCTCGTCTCCTCTGCTCTTCATTGCGCATGCCCTCCTTTATTACTCCTTTCTTGATAAATATCCAACCATACAGCTACAGGAAAGTATAGGAACTTGGCGGAAGCTACCTTGTCCGAAGCTAGCTTCCAGCTACTCAAAAATGCGTACATTTCTGTTTTGTCTAAGCGCGGGCAGAGTGGAGGTCCGTACCTCCCAAGGCGCGCATCAACCGGCGCACAAATGTAAACGGACATATAAACAGGAAAAACTCGATGGTTTTAGCGAAGTCACAATTAGAAATTTGAGTTAAGGCATTGCGTATGACCATTTTTACATCATATTAGCATTAATTATAAATGCTTGGTCACAACTTACATTTTAATGTCAATCTGAATTCCGATACATTGTTATGATCAAAGAAACTAAAGGTAATTGTTAGAAGTTGTCAGAAAGTGCATTTTAGTATAGCGTAAAGAGATGGTGAAACACCCTCTACCCGTGTCAGAAGTGTCAGATTTTCAGAACATGAGTGGTTGTACTCGTGATGGAACTAACAAACTTGAGAAGATGATAACACTAGTACTTAGTTCTTGATCCATGTTGATAGCTCGACCTACTCCTTGCAACATCAAGAAGCAAGTGTCCTCTAGGTATCAACAGCAGATCGACCTTGCAACTACATCAAGTGTTTTCAAGTCGACCTGCACCAGGATCACACATCGCCCCCAATCCCTTGTTCGGTCTCTTCTCGACGCGAGGACTTCATTCGCTTTGGCGAGTCCAGTGTTGGATCCAGCATCCGTTGACTAGTTTCGATCCATTCCCGAAGTTTTGTGTCGATGTCTTCGCCTGGCATCAGGCGGCTATAGCTTGAGTACGTGAGGCCTGTCGTGTTCATCGTCGTTCGGAAGCTATCCTGCGTCGTCGTGCTCTTTCGGTCAAACGTGCCGTGTGTTCCGGTCTGCAGCGGATTCGGCGCCGCGCCGACCGCAGCGCTGTAGATCTGATGCGCCGTCAATGCGTGCGCGGTCGTGACGCTTCCGGCTGCGGCACGAGGAGCGTGCTCGCGCGGGCTTGCAGGCGTGCGTGGAACCGCTGCCAACGTATCTTTCGCGTAGTACATGGTTGGTGTTGGACACGACTCGAGCATATGCAACGAGTCCGCATTTGACTCTAAGTCGTCGTGGCCTTGGCGCAGTGTTCGCTTTATGCTATCCTGCGTGATACGAAACACCAAGTTTTGCGCCTGCGCAGCCTCGGTCGGAAGTAACGTCGTCATCTCTTCAAGCTCGCCGATGCGGTCCTGGTGTCAATTTTCACTTCTCATGAAAGGGTTCTAGTCTGAATGTCCTTCAAAATACCACGACTTCGTGCTTGGCTAAATAGAGCAACTTGAATGATGTTTTTCTCAATCAAGTGTCACGATGACGATACATAACGTTCACAACCGCAAATACCTGTGCAAGCATCAGCATCTTGCGCGTTCGCGTCAGCTCCTTCGCATGGACTGTTGCTAGTCTGCCCAACTGGCCTTCCAACAAAGCTATTCTTCTATTTTGTTCTTCGAAGACGATTCTGCAGCAAGAAAAAGTTAAAACGATGATACCACAAAAGGTGGGAGTCCTTCTATATCCAAATAAAGTCAAATTTTCTAGTCTGTCCGTCGTACAAGGAGGACTACACATGAATAATGCGTACATGAAGTAAGAAGCACCTATGACCTACCTGGCAGCAAAGCGATCTATCATTCTACAAGAACAAAAAGAACTATCGTCCACATAGATATCAAGTACTTTTGGTCCCCGTCAAACGTTGGCAAGCTTGGATATAACTCCATGATACTTGGACCTGGATGTAGCGTTTGCGCTAATTCGTTCTCTAACTTCAGGCCATCGTAGTCCGGGTCCTCTGGCGGTATTATTTCTTCCACCTTCTCTGTTATTGCTTTCGCCTCAGCACGCCATGAATTTCGTTGCCTGAATAATTTTTTTGAACAATGAGTGTATGATGATGATGATGATGAGTCGTATATCATTCATGTAAGTAGTTAGTTTGACAACGAGTGGAGCTTGTCTGGATCATGAAAAATCTCCTTGACGAGGAAAAAGTAGATCATGAAACTCAAGAGATATTAGAAATTGACAAAGAAAAAACAAAGCTCGTAGAAGTACTTGACGATCTTGTCCTCTGCCTCCCAATCCACCAAGTCTATATTTGGAAGTTCTGCGGCTACTTGTGCTTGCGGATCGAATTCTAGGTGCAATTGGTCTAAAAACTGCTTTGTGTGGCCTAGATCCGTCTGCTTTAACACTATTCTGTCTTCGTAGAGTGATGGCATCAGTCGGAACTTCAGCATCAAACCACTCGGCCGAGCAGTTGCTTCAGTCAGCGTTATCGCCTCCGGATAAAACGATCGCATCACAGCACCTTTGAAGGTTGAACGGGTCGGGAAGGAATAGAGTCATTCGATTTGTGAAGAAGCAGCCAATTAGTGCGCAAAGAAATCCAGCACAGCAACTCTTATTGTTATTTCAGACTCTAGGAATGGAAAAACGAACAACTTTTAGTACCCTATTAAGCGAAGCAATTTTAAAATTACTGGCTACGATTTCCCAAAAGTTTAAAGCAAAGAATGTACGTTTGACGTCCGGATCCGGCAGTTGCTTTGCTACTTTGATGATCGCTTGGATGATTTTCTGCTTATCTCCTCCTAGTGGCAGGAAGTCGCATCCTCGGATGAAGACGTCGAACGAGACTACCCGCTTATCAGTGACTCTATGCAGACTCCCTTTCTCGATTTCTTTGCGAAAGCAGTCACTTATTGTGTCCCACTCGAGTCTCGTGGCGTTGTTAGTGCAGAAAGTGTGCACAGCTTTTCTAAACATATTCGTCATGCGGTCGAAATGCTCACTAGTGAGGCCAAACTCGTCGCGCGCTCGTATTAGTTCCTGCTTCAGCTCTGGCAAGAGCAATGCAAACTCAGGTAATTTCTGCCCTAACAGATAGCCCAATAACCTAATTGGTCGTGATTGACGGAAACGGAATAAACGGAACATCATTTTTTGAAAATTGATCTAGATTTTCCTAATGGGGCCCTAAGCCTAACAACACATCCTTACTATTAGGCATCGATCGTCTTTGAAAGACTTTTACTGGAAGCAGAACCGGGGGTAATGAAATTCAATACGTCTTCGAAAGCGGTATATTGCATTGGTCTTTCAACGGCTTCAGCAGCTCGTCCTCCTCCGCTATCTTGCCACACGCTTTTGCTATTCTTTCAATACCTGACATTCATATGCGCAAGGTGTACTGATCGGGCTTCATAACATTTCTGACGACTCACAATTTTATCGCTGCTAATAATCCTATCTATCAAGGCAAACGAATATATCTGTGGTAAAAAAAGAAAAAAACCAGCCACACAAATTTCATAGTCTAAGCTCATCTTGCTACAGGTAGTTACCGATATCGTTTCCGACGACCTGGAATAATGTTTGCTTCTTTTTCTTCGTCACTTCGCATTCCTGCAGGTAGAATTCTGTGCGCTTGTTTTTTTTCCCTCCACCCAATGCTGCGATTGCGGTCGCGGCCGCGCCAGTGGCAGTAGACGCCGCAGTTGCATTAGCTTTTGGACTCGTACTCCGATGCCTCTGCTTTCGGAAGCCTTGCGGCGCCGTCTGTCCAGGAGCAAAAACTTGCTCTTTTTGCCTGCCCCGAGACATGCGGGTGAGACCTACTGTCGGACCCTGACCACCATTTGACAAATGCAGAAAATCCACACTGTGACTTCGGGGAACACGAACCACGGGCTTGCCGTGGATCGGCTCCCAACAATTCATCATCTTGGGCGAAAATCACTTCTAGCTAAGCAACAAACTAACTAGTCGAAAACAAGGGAGGAATAGGACAAAGGTTAACTATAAATTTAATCAAGAACAAATACTTTAGTCAATCCGAGAATGATCTTGTTGGGCAGAATACTAGTAGATAACTCAGACTTACATGAAGATGGCGAAACATCAGATAATAGGACGAGTCGTCCTCCTCATGACAGTAATGCAGCACTAATGATGTGAATTCAACTAATCTACGAATCGACCGCTGTATACCAACTAAGTCTTAGCTAAGTACGAATAGCCGGTCCTGTACGTGGCAATATCTAGGCTGAATTATTTACGAAATCCTACCAGACTAGCATCTGGAGGAGCTCACAGGCCCCCCAGGCAACGGCGAGCCCATTCCTAGATTTGTGGGCCGTCCTATGAGAGGAGATTTATTTTCAAGGTTTTAAGTCAGACACACTGACTCGATCAATCTTCATCGATAATTGAATATACACATTGCGGAAGCATGCTCTAATCAAGATAGAATGGCATAAAGATTCCATGCAGAATTGTAGCAACGAATATTAGAATTTAAATTAAGGATCAAAAACCAGTGGATAACCTGTTCACCAGTGGAGAATGTCAAAAGAAAGGGCGGGGTTAGGATTGGGCGTGGGCGGTCAAGATTATTTGCGATTAATCCGAGCTTCCTGTGGACACATGATAACCGATCAGATGCACTCTGGGAAATTGTCACATACCTCAAGTCCATCCTCTCGTTCCGCAGAACACGCTTAAGCTGCTTTCATTCAGGACCGATAGAGGATGAATCAAGAGTCGGCAACATACACCCACCACTAATAGGAGTGAACGTTTGCTAAGAGAATAGATACCCTCCTGGTCAACATTGAGTTGATGTACGTAGGAAATTAAGTACTGTTGAAGATATAAGATTCCGTACTCTCGAGTGCTCAAGGAAAATTACCTGCTCTCTCGTGATCAGGGAGTCTTGTTTTTTCTACTTGCAGTGTATTTCGAACCAAATAAACACCTCATCCGCATCGTTGGTGAACACATTAAGAACTCACTGCAACCCAAGCCTCAGGCTTGTTCTACTTTCATCTTTGATCGTGTTTTCCTCTACGGAAAAGGTCGTGAGTATAATAAACTGTGGCATCGATGCGGACGACCAACAATTGCATAGACGACTAGGTCTTTTCTAGGGTTAAGAGTTTTGGATAGAGACATTTAGTACTCTCTGAGTAGACCACTCGCTGGGAGCAAGCGAAGAAGGTACCGACCTCATGTGTTGATCAGGGACATATTCTCTTTCGCCCTTGAAAAAGGGAATACTCATATATATTTCTGATAAAAAGCCATGCATTGAAAGTAAACAAAGTTGCGTGGGAAGGTGCGGCGAAGCCGCGCAGAGAAACGAATAGCAAACTGGGTGTGGCTTCACAAATTAGGCAGACAAGCACGAAGGCAAAGAATATCCAGGTGTAATATTTGTCAGATAGGAAGTCTTCAGATGAACCGCACTAAATCATGAGATTCGAAAACGCTTTTTGTTTTTCCGACCCTACGAGTCATTTTAAATGAAAAGCAAAAAACATCTCACAGACAGCAGCACGACAAGAAACGTATAAATAAGTCGACTAAAATCGGAGGTAGTTGTGCCCTTTCTAATTGTGATCAGCTTGCTCAGAATGCTGGGCAGCGAGAGACGAACGGAAACGCTCCGTCTTCATCTATGGTCCTCCGTAGGTCAATGACAAGGATCTAGGTCATAGAAAGGTTTTCGAGGTCCCTAACGCCGGTCCTACCTAGTAAGGCCAAGAGCATGGCCGCGCGTTTTTTCCTATTATACTATCTTCCTCCCACCGGCGCTTTACGCCATGCTGAGAAGATCCAAGTGCTAGTAGGGCCCGCCGTTTCTGTGGACGAAAGAGGTGGCGGTCTTTACGATCACGGGCTCTTCTAGCTGCGGCGTCTAGATACGGTTCTTGAAGTTGCAGATTTCTTTTCCGCTTGTTTCTTTCCTTGATTTCGATACAGCGTTCCATACCAAGATTGCGCCAGGCGGCGATTCCATTCGATGTATTTACAATTGATTCGGGCTCTTCATCCTTGGCCCAGCCTGAAGCGTTGAGAATTTGAGCCAAGAAATGATCGGCTCCAAAGTGCGTTGCTTTGTCCTGCTCGGTCGCATTCTCAAAGATCTTCGACACCGTGAAAGCCCTGACTAGCACGTACTCGCTATCTAGCCAACCCTTCAAGTTACGCTGCTGATCTGAAAGTTGAGCCATCATTTTCCCCTCGTCGCGTGGCAGATAGATTGCGTAAGGCGTCACCGCAAACACTTCTTGAAGACGAGAGAAGCCAGGCGTCCTGCCCTCCTCTCGTGCCCAACGAGGCACGCACTCTAAATCGCAGGCACCATGTCTGATGCTATCGTCCGTATCCACGATCACAGCTTTCGCGGAAAGCGCCGCCCATAGGAGTGTCCATACTAGGATCCTCGGAAACAACATGTTATTCGTCGTCTTGCTACAACTTCTGCCGATGAGACTGAACATCAACATTGATTCTGGTTCTACAACCAATCGACTTCAGCAAACAACAAACAAAATTAACTAAAGATCCAGTGACCGAAGAACTTTCTTGCATAACCATTTCTATTCGGTCTAGAAATAGAAAACAAAAATTTGTCGATAAAAAGAGCACAAACTGTGGTTCTAAAATGCACGCTATGGGCCCCCAAATGGTAAAGAACCTAAGAAGTGACGGCGGCCCAAAGATAGATCATCTGGCGCTGTTCTTTTTTTGAGATAGAGAAAATACCAACATCTTATTGTGTTCTTGACATCCTTATTGTCAACGAACCAGGTGCTCAAGCATTTCCGACGGGGATGGTTGCATGCCAGACTATTTTTCGGAGTAGCACGTACAATCAATCTCGGAAGTTTCTTCACATTTTTTCTTCTACTTTGGCTTTGCATATAAAGAGAAAGTTCAGAAAGTTCTTATGTAGTGACCGACGAACTACAACAGACCGAGACGAAAAGTGTACTCACTGGCTTTTTTGTGGTTTTTACAGCCTGGAAATGGAATCCTAGAATGAACAGCATGCATAGCATGTAGGGCAAAAAGGATCAATGTGCGACACCACCATGTCCAGATCCGATGTGCGGACCAGCACAAAGAGCGCGTTTTTTTTTTCGATATCGACCGCCCTAATTGCACGCCTGAAAAGTGACTAGACAGAATTATCTCATATTCTGACATGGAGCATCATCTCGCTCATTGAAAAGCTACTACGTAGCAACATTCGCACGGTGTCGTGAGCACTTCAGTCATTGGGGCCATCATCTTCAAAGAAACTGTCTCTTCCCCAAGTTGCGTTCTCGTCTACTACAATGCTGTACTTTTGCACCGAAGACACCAGGCCCCGTAGGTACACCGAGTCCTTGTGTTTTGTTGCATCGAAGTATGGCAAATCGTTCGTGTTCATCTTCCGGATATGAACGGGGATCGGGGCCGAAGACATAGCAACCTCAATGATGTGAATCTACCCATCAGGATGCCTAAGTATGATCGTCTAAGATTACATTCACATACTAAGCATTTTTGGAAAAAGAATACTCCAAGCAGTTTAGTAGTGTATCTCTTTCGTAAGCCGAAGTAGCTCTCCATCGCGTGCTATATTTTCTGGGTGGGCCACAAGCTGACGTCCGCAAGGCTTCATCGTGTTCTTCATCTGCTGCTATGAGCGCTGACCCAGCCTGACGCATTGATTCACGAACCGAAGCGAGCGCTTGATTCCGCGAAATTGTGGCGCGCTCTCGAATTGTGCGCCGCCCTATATCCTCTTCGTCCTCTTCATCGTCTTTACTCACTCCTGTTGCTACGCCTTCCAATTTCGACGCCCTCCTTGGTAGCTGCCCCTTCGATGTTCTCGTCTTGAGCATGTTCATCGTTGAAGTAGTGGAGGATCGTGTTGAAGAGATACTCCTCTTGCGCTCTGCCTGAATATCCGCCGCCACGATGCGCGCAGTGTCCTCACGCTCGGCTTGTGCCATAGCCTCCTGGTGGGCGGCTTTTTGGAAAATTTTCCATGCATGGGCCCATTTGTCCGCGTCTTCTGGGCACTTCGCGTATACCTCCATACGTCGCAGCCGTCCACCCTCTGATCGCCACATTAACAACATTTGATGCTCGTAATCCAGACGACCTGATCAGCATCAATTACAGGCATCAAAAAAGCGGGTGGTCTGTACGACCTACACACGACACCGCTCGAGCTTGCATTCTGTAACTGCGACCAGCAGTGTGTGAAACCTGTAATACAAGAAAAAATCACAAATCGCCTTCCAAACGCCACACGAATTCTTGATAGTACCTTTCCAAACTTTTTCAATGTCCGCAAATGGAATGGTGCCCCGGTCATCGGTCAGTTCTTCTTCGTAGGTCCCAAATGCTTCGGCAGCATGGCCTCTCGAGAGAAACCAGTCCAAAACCCATTTTCCATGTTTGCGAGAGACGGTAAAATATCTCCGCTTAGGTGCATCCACGCGAATCCACGATGCGAAGCCTTCCAACTGTCTAAACGACTGCTTTTCCAAAGTTCCACGCGTGCGCATTGCAAGAGAGACTAGCGCGCCTAGAGGATACGAATCCGAATAAACAATATCAGCATAAAAAAATTTAAACATTTCGTGACGTGTGATTTCGAAGCCATGCACCAGACCGCCGCGTCTGGGTCAATATAGTAAAATGGAAAAACTACCTCCTGACACGAGTACTCTTTAGATTGATGTGCTGAATGGAAAGTCTTGTCGAGACTAGCGACAACGTCGATAGCCTTCAAAATGTCTTACCCATGCCCTCTTCCATCTGCGCAAGATTTTGTGGCACCATTTGAAACGGGTCCGCTTCCGCTCTTGTTTTCCGAGACAACTTACTAATTTTTTCCCGCTCTAGCCTGTTGTCGAGCGAGCGTTGGAGGCGATTTTCTTCTAGCTCCTCCATCAAATCATCAGAGTCGGAGTTTTTGATTCCTAGTGCAGAAAAGTCTAGCCAAAGATCGTCTTGAGTAAGCCGATCTATGCGCTTGCTACCACCTTCCAAAAGCACGACCTTGGGCGCAGGGTTTCGTTTCTTCGCAGGAAGAGGAGTTGTAGAAGACGCACTACCTCGTCGTGTAGCTTCGTTTGTCAAGCCAGTGCCACCGCTCGTGCTTGCACCGCCCCGACCATTATTTGGTCCTGAGAACCTGTCGTGGCTGCTTTCATCCGGCTCACCTCCCGGTGAGGTCGCGACCTTACTCGTGTTCTGTGAGAAGTCGTCGATCACCGACGCACCAGACCCCGGCGTCGCTGTGTCGGAATCGTCCTGGAAAAACGAGGGACGAGGACCTGCGAACAATGATCCGAAAGACTCCACGACTGCCTGACTAGCACGATGGATCACAGCACCCAAACTCGTATCTCCTTCCTCTTCTTCCGTTGTCGCGCCGTGCAAATCCCCAAGGTAGGATGCAGTATCACCGTACACCGTCTCCTCCTCACCCTCGTATAATGGCTCGTTGCCTACTCCTTCTGAAACTAGACTGCCTTCCCGGCGTCCCCGGCGCGATGCAAAAGTAGGGCGCCTGCTTACTCCACCAGAACCGGATGGATAACGTCTGCGTCCACTACTTACCTGCTGATTCACAGTATCGGAATCCACAAGAATTCCTGCTGCCTTCAAACGTGCAGTGAGCCGTCGACTCACCTCTTTGTGAAAAGCAAGATCCATCTCTACATGGCCATCTTGTTGAAGGTCCGCCATCTTGGATGCTCTTCGTGCGGCGGAGGTAGAGAGGTGCAAAAGTTACCAACAATTAACGGGTTACCAGGTAAATGAGCTAGTATCCTACAGGCTTAGGCTAGCGATGTTGCAGCGTTTTGTTCTCAATCAATAGTCTCACTGTATACGGGTGGCTAACGAGCGGCAGGGCTCAATCAGATTCATTATTCGATATTTCAGTTTTTGTGATGCTTCTAAGCTAATCAGACGCATGTCGTGACATGCAGGTATCAATAAGGATAGGGATAACAGCAGTATAAGTTTTGTCTTATATAATGTTGGTGGAGCATATCAAACTAGAAAAAACAAAAACCGAAAAAAGAAAAGTCAGGCAAGAACTTATCACTACTAACTAAGCGCCGGCGCTGTCGTGGTCCTGTATATAATGTGAATTACATTTTACAACGAGTACGGCACCAAAATTCAAGTAGCTAGCAGAAGCTCGTCTTACGCCAATGCGGTGGGGATTGGCACAGCTAAGAAGAAGATGGACAAACCGAGCCTTGAGCGGAAATTTACCGAGTTTTACCAAGTTTCTCTGTCCACCGATCATTTGGGCCGAACTCAGGACGACCGACGCAGCGTGTCTTCTTGCGACAAGTTGTTTAAAAGACGAGAAGGACCGATAGTACTGTCTTCCATTTTTTAAAGTCAGTTTTCTTGTTCAAGGCGATATGTTGAGAACATCACCACCTCTTAGTCTTCTCATGGACATGTTAGAGGATTCCACAAGAGCGCTTACTATGGATGTATGAGCTTGACTAAGTACACTGAATATCCCGAATTGTTATCCTTCATCCGTCGTCTTTTCTTAGAAGTATTCAGACTATCATCAATGATCCCTAGTAATTACCTTCTCCAGAACCAGAAGTACATTCATCTGGTTACTCCGCTACCTACCCCATGCGTCGAACATTAACAATAGAACATTATCCCTAGCGTCTATTATGTAAACTATACAAAACTTGAATTATCATGCGTTTCGTCGAAGGAAAGCCTTACTCTGTGATAAACTGAACATTTTGTACGTGTTTTTGCGAAACACTAAGATGCTTGCTTCTTTTTTACGTGGATGTATCTGCGTTTCTCTCTATGAATGCTATGCGTATTAGTCTGATTATGATGAATAAGCCAAAATCTATAAGTCAATATTTCACGTCGTTTCATGCTATAAACTATGATGGCACGTATGAATATGCTTTTCATATGCTCTGTTTCGCTGCGTAAAGGAAGCAAGAAAGATTGAAGCTGTATCAAGAACCCGTGTTATATTAATTTCGCAAAATGACATCGGACGACAATAGATGAATGACCAGACCTTATCATCCCCGTTGCGCTGACAAAGTCAGATTACTTTTTAGCCTCGTTTGTCACCCAATTGCCGCTCTCGTCCCAGTATCCGTCTAGGTCTTCTGCCTTCGTCACCTCTCCAGTCGCCGCATCGACCCAATTACCCTCATCATCGTAGTAGCCGAGCCCCGCAGCACCCGTCGTATCTATCCAGTTCCCGGCCTCGTCGTAGTAACCACCCTCCTCAGGAGCTGTACCCTCAGTGACCGAACCTGTGTTTTATTTTCAGGTTGTAGTAGCAAAAGAATACAGAATCGGTAAAGAATGAGAATCGATGTTCGATTTCAATAAATGCAAAAGCCGCAACATAGTCGGGACATGAGTGGATCGAAATCTTTTGCATCTCAGCAGTTGCCGCCTTGATTTTTAGATCGATCAAAATCCCCAACGAAGGTACAAAACAAAATCTACTTTTTCTTCAAATTTCTACTTAATATGAGAGAGTATACCCGGATTCCTCATTTGAATCAATCCCGCGTCTTGTCTCTGCGACTGCACAGCACTAGCGAGGCCTGATTGTATATCGTTTGCTTCTCTCTGCCGGATCATCTCCTGTGCTCGGTTTCGGACTTTGCCCAGGTGCTCCTGCTTGGCAACGGCCACGAACATTTTCAAAACGCGGCACCAAACACCACAGTCCTTCTCGTTTTGGCACGTCAGTTCCTGAGTTGTGATGAAGGCAGGTTGCGTTGTGAATTGTGTTGTGAATGTGATGAAAGTCCGGAAATTAGAGTTCATTTGCTGAAAGTTGGGAACATCCATGATCTGGAGCACTAGTGGAGATTCCTTCTAGAGATCATAAGTCGATTTTTCGAAGGTGATCACCTTCATGAGAAGAGAACAACAACGACTCAACTTCGTTGAATGCGTATAATAAGAAGAACAATTTGATGAGCCTAAGAGTGTACTAGAACGTGAATGATTTAGTGTGCCTATTCATCACGTGGACAAACTTTGCCCTCCGCATAGAAGCCCAGGTGGCATGTAAGAATCAAATAGACAGTAATCAAATCAATACCATCTTCATTGTTTTTGACGTAGGGGTCGGCTTGCCTGTATCCACATCGTACTCGTTGAAAATGATAAGAAGCTGATGCCTGTAGTCGTGCTGGCCCTTCCACACTTTCTTGATCTGAAAAAAAAGAAATTGTGGGGTTTCGAGGTCAAGGCGATTGTCGTCGTTACATTTCCGACCCAGCAAGGATCAATGTAACGTCTCCATATTCTATAAAGGTAGCAGGTTGTAGTACACAAATCCAATTCCAGAGTTTCAAATTTCACTTTGTTGAATCAATAGAGATGATTGATTGATTGATTGATTGATTGATTGATTGATTGATTGATTGATGTGCCTGGCAGGAGGTCGATTTAATTATGGCAAGAGATTACACTTAGTTAGCAAGAACGTCAAAAAAACATAGTAGTTCTACCAACTTCATCATGACGGTTCCGCGGTCGTCGTTTACGTTGTACATTACTGTTGGGCGCAGATCTTCGCGGTATTCCTTATCGATGTAGTAGTCTAGCACCCACTCATCCTTCTTACGCGCCACATCGAAGTAGCGCAACACTGGGGCCGGCGTAACGAACAAGCTCGCGCAACCAGTGCCACCGAGTCGCTCCTTCATCAAGCAACCATGCGTGCTACTCGCCAAATGGACCATTGTTTCGAAGACCTCTTCCTCCGTGGTAAATTCATTCTTCAGGTTCTTCGCTGCTGCGGTCAAAAAACTACGGTTTTCGTCAGCATCGGCCGACACTAGCTTCTCTGCGCGCGTCTCGGTGGCATCTGTTGTTGAAGGTGGGGTGACGAGATAAGATGATGTTGTTCCGGAAATGAAGGAGAATCAGTTGTAAATGATCTGATCCGCATTAAGAGTAGAGTTTCGAAAATACAGAATAAGGATTATCAATAGCGTTATTTCTTATCTGAACTTAGATGGGGAACGTGCGACTATTAGGAGTGCTCGTCAACTAGTGAGCAAGTGAGGCTAAGATGAAAACTATATTTGAATTTCAGTGTCAGAGTTTGATCAAATAAACGAGTATAGAAGTATCTATAGTATAGGAGTATCTATAGTATAGAAGTATTACTTCCCCCCGCCTTGGGTCCGTATTTTGCTTGCATTTTTTCCAGTTCGTCGTCTAACTCCGGATCGTGGCGTTCGGGATTTCTGAGACGGTCCCAATACTCTGGTGGATACAACTGCTGAACATCGATGTACCACTGTTTTGGTCTCTTAGCTCTTTCAGCACCCGTCAAAAGTTCAAAAAACGTAGGTTCCTCCATCTCTACAGTGGTGGTTTCGAAAGTCTGAACACCTTCGTCGTCACTATCTGGCTGGTGCATACTGGCTTGAGCACGTTCTTGCTCGGCAGCCGCAGCCGCAGCACGCAGAGAAGCACGCTGAGCCTGGGTCGCAGCTAGTGCGGACGGACGGGAGCCCCCGGCCCCCGAGGACGTCGAACCCATCTGAGACGCTCGCATTTTGTGGTGCGACCTCTTAATAAAAAGTAGAAATACTGTTACTCAGATGGATGAAGTAAAAATGGACGACAACTTCTTATGATGCGTGCTCAATCACATCTAAAATATTTTTGCCATTTACAACACTGCAGTGAATGTTACTATTAAATTGTCTTGGAATAATAATTCAGAGCTACAAATGAAGAGAGGTGCATACCAGTTTGGGTATAGGGGATCTTATTGTCGAGCACACTGCAGAGGTATTCATAAATCAGAGCTAGGATCAAGCTTGATCTCGTAGAGATCACAGAATGGTGAATTTCTCAACACACCAGCCTGCAAGAGCTTGACTCTCTCTCTCCCTCGTCTTGTACACCACAGAAATTAATGTCTCACCACAGAGGAATGCCAAACATGCTGAATCCCTCCACGTGCTCTCAGCAAGGAACAGCAAACATTTGGAGAGATTTCGCTCAACTTCGACGCTCAGATGATCGACTTCGAATGGTCGACCAGTCTTGGAGATCTCTCGTATCAATCTTGTAATAATGATTCAGACCGAAGAGGACCAAAATCTTGATATTCTCTCGAACAAATAAATATGTCGATAGAGCCCGAGCACAAGCTGACAGGCTCACTCACTGCATTCTACTCAGCCTCTCGCCTTCACCAGTAGAGCTTGCCCACCGAGTCATGGACGAATCTTTGACCTCTGCCAGTAGAGCACGCAGGGAGGACAGTGCGATTCCTCATATTTCTCTCTTCAACAGACTATCTCGATATGAACTCACAGACTACGCGCTCAAGATCTTCACACACACAAACAACGCTTTAAGGGCCTTTGCATAGGGCATCGAAATGCACAGCTTCACTGAAGTGAGCTGCACGGGCCAGCCAAGCGCTGTTGTTCCTTTGGTTTTGATAGGACGATACCCACTTGATTTTCGTTTACTTCACAGAGCAATTGGTACCGTATCATGAAGTAAACATATCCCCATCATCACGTATCGCAACTCTGCACACTGCATGGGCGCTCGCGCCATCTTTCTTTCGTCCAATCTGAAAGCTGCATATAATTGCCTTCACAGAAAGTGCGACAATTTCATGATGAAATATTCGAGATACACCCCCCCGGCAAAAATATATTCAATAAGAGTGAAACGCAAACGATGAATCAATTACCAATTATATTCAAGTAGTAAGACAGTAAGACATCATACTCAAAAATCACCAGACTGAGATTGAGCACTCATCTCAAAGGTCTGTTTGGATTTGTTTCGCGACGCCACCGCTCCTGCATTTTTCCCGCAGGCACGTGTGAGCCGTTCCCAGCTTGACACTGCCATCCCGGTATTGCGCCAGAACGAAGTCAACATCCGTTCCTGCGCAGTCAATATGCGTATTATCACATCCAACTTCGTCAATCAGATTAGAGCTGGACCGGAAATATTCTTTATCTAGGACCGACACCAGAGATGTGAGCATCTTGTATGGCGCATTTTTCCACCAGACAAACAGTATGTAATTACTCGAAATAAATTAGAAGAAGATTATGTCATACCATGTCATGTTACCTCGATCGTGACCCATCCTATCTAATGGCTTTGAGGTTGCTGCAGCCGACTTGTACCTTCTCGAAACAAGAGCAAGAACACCGAGGGATAGACTATCAAGTATAACCAAAAGTAGCCACGACGATTTTCGATGCTTCTCTGCAAGTTGTAACTACCAAAGATCATCTGCTGCTCCAGGTTAATACTCCTCACATACAAGTCCGCGTGGAGCAAGATCAGTAATCTGTAGCCTTAATGAGACGCGCAAAAGCCCACATGCATATGCACCAATTGGTGCCTGGATTCGGCGCCGAACAGATTTTATCGTTCCACTGCCACCGTGCTTGCCCAGTGATCTCCCAGAAGTTACGGCCATTGTCCCATGCAAGCGGCTCGCAAGCAGTGTTGCGTGTACTTGAGCACATGAAAACGGATAGGTTGTCAAATCGAAGGACAAGGAAAAAGGGACTACGATCAGGTTGACTCAATAAGTAACTGAAATATTATTGGTCGGATTAAGTAGATGAAATGGCGCACAGCAATGTAGTAGTTGCAACCTGCCGGCACGATGAACGAATTTTTGGAAGTCATATAGCTAGTTCTTGAACAATCATATGCAGATTCGTACTTAACTTCCACTGTCGCAGTATTGTTTTTGACGAGTGTCGCACAGACCCTGTGTGTTCCGTCATGATTGCACTTGAAGTCGCCATATCGAGGTCCTTCGCCTTGGCAAACGGCGACATCCCCGGCTTCGCATAAAGACGAACCGGAGAGGACAAAAGCAACAAGGTGTAGAGCCCTACGAGGCGGAGTCATCTTTGTCGTAGCTGACACTAGTACTGATGATCTTGAACTTGAAGATTGTGATGAATGGATGATATGATGAAGCAATAGAGTATTTTTGAAAATTATAGAAGATGTCGAATTACTTACAACTGCGATAACACTCAAGAGAGGAAGCGCGATAGCTAGTCGTGGTTGAATCAGAAACTGTAATGGGAGAATCGCGAGCGCAATTCCGAAAATAACACTCAAGCAAATAGGTGCTTAGTCGAGAATGACCGGATCATGTGCGAAACGAATTGTTCTGCTGTTGGCTTCGGAAAAGAAAAGCGGACAAAATCAATCGCAGTGGTTTCACCTCATTTTACTTTTCGAAACGGAGAAACGAATCTGGGTGGGATACGTAAAGAAAGGCCACTTCTACAGGTCCTGGAGCTAGTCTGAGTAGTTTGCAGACGAATTACAACAGCACCTCCTGCGGGAGCATCTTCTAAGTTTCAAGTTTCAGGGGGTCATACTTTATTTTTCTTTGTAGTCTGGGGCTGCTGAAAGAGTGGCCTCAGTGGTATCCAGTTCGCAAACTGGTGGCAGGTGGAGTACATTGACCTCCTTGCATCATGAGTGCACTAATTGCACTTTAGCCTGGACGCTATGTGCGACAGCCTCACGAAAGGTAACGAATTGATTCTTCACGGCTTGATCAAATTCTTCAAGCACTTTTTCTTTCTCGTCACTTGGATCTCGTTACGAGGAGAGAACTCAAGAGGAAGAACCTCTTTGCAATTGGTTGCACAAAAAAAAAGTAATTCACGCAGCAAAAACCAGGAGGAGGATACCTCGTGGTTTGCGCGTTGCCTCTTTTTCTAAGAGACACGTCACACCAAAGAGACTCCCATCGCGTCGGAAGTGCCAGATCATGGCCCTTAGAATGTCCTCCGGGGTGTGTTGTTATGGCACTCTTCGTGATTCGTCTTTCTAGGACCACATAGTTAGCAAAAAAATACTCTGCTACCTAGAAGAGAGGCGATGGTGCCCTGTGTCTGGAGCATAGCCGCGTTTCAGTCGAACCAAGACGAAACAGAATTACTGATGTGATCCTAATCGTAAACCATGATCTGCTGCAGCGATATGCGATAGTGCTCTGGTGCTGTATGAAGATTTCCTATGAACCATATTCGTACGGAAAGTGAGTTTGAACTACCTCTACAATGAAATCTTTATAACATCCATACATTTTAGGTTTAGCATCATCAAGATATGAAAGAGAAGATGCCAGAGCAAAAAATCGAAACGGAACACTATTTAGCTGTAGCTGCTCGTCTGATTTCTTTCTATACTATATCGGAAAAAGAACGAGGCAGCATCTTAGGGTAGCTTCCATCTATGCCCAGTCAGGTCACTGCAGTCCACTGTAGGTCATTTCCACACTTAGTAAAGCATGATCATGATGGTGTAGCTCTGCATTTGGAAAAAATCAGGTTGGGGGCGATAACTCAGTTACAACATGACTGCTCAAAATATGTAAAAACCTTGACGAAGAGAAGATCTCGACATCAAAGAAGCCACCCACTCAAGTCACCCCGAATAAAAGAGTGAAACGACCTCATGCGACCTGCAGCATGATGAAATACATGCATTCAGACGCGAATATCCTATGTATGCTATAACCAAAACTTCTATGCCCGTCTAAAACCACGATATATATTGTGTCACCACTCAACAAAATAACCTCTTACGAGAATCCTAATCTTTCTATGCAAAAATACAATTAGCTGGGTACGTAAGTAGTACTTTCGCATACGTATGAGTATAAATACGCCAGTTGTTCATTATGCCTGTATTGTTGTTCATTATACCTGTAGCTACTACAAAAATGAAAACATAGACCACTCACGACCGTCCTCGACAATTTATTCAATACACCGCATCGAGCAGACGAATCACATAACACATAATTATAAACCAACCAGTCACTACCTTCTGTTGATCCAGAACGGCAAAGGCACTCAAACAGAACATCACAGTTCTAGGACGGCTACCACCACTCACAATGCACTTGTACGCAACAACAAGATGACACATGTCATTGTCAGTCTCAGTCCTCTTCTCATCTCGATTATACTATTCAGCATCAACAAATAGAATAGGTTCGTTCTTTTAGAGATCACAAGGCGGGAAATCGAGTATTCGCCTGGTGTCATATCTTAGCCGCAGAAGGAATGCCAGCATAGAGTGTAAGTAAGCTCTTATTAGCTCAGGAAAGCAAAAAGGCAAGACCACGCGCCTCCTCCTAGGCCATCCAAACTACTCCGCTCCAAATCCAAAAAGCATAAGTCTTTTTTGAAGCTCTATTTTGCCGACTTTCAAACCCCGTCGCGTTCCGCGTCCTTGAGAGCCTTTTAGGCACAGGCTTCAACACCTTGAAGGAGCACATCAACGCGTCATCGACTTTCATCATCGCAACAGCGCTGTCGAATTCGTCATAATGATTCGGTGCCGAAAACAGTGTGATCAACTGTCGTCTCACGAAGAACTCATACCTATGATATGTGACCAAGAAGTAAGAACATCGTAGCTTCAATGTTGACCATGGACCACAAAATCACACAATCATACTGGCGTTCATGAGAGGACATTCGAACAGAGAATTATAGCATCGAAATTTCATAATAGTTTTCTAGAAAAGCATTACTCCTCCCCATCTTCGACAACTTGGTGCGCTCGACAAACCAAATCCCGGTCGTTTTTCGATAAAAACTTCTGCACCACGTCCGGCCCGAAGATGTAGGATACACCGCGATCGTTCTCTCTCAGCAAAACCCGTAATGCCCTGATCCGGATCTGCCCAGAGCAAATCGCAAATAATTCCTACATCAGGTACGTCCGTCGGTCGTACGAAAGTGCGTAAGTCATTCAGACTGTTGATTCCGGGTGACAAACCACCATGGACGCAAAGGATTTTCTCGTCAATCAGTGCACTCATGAGAAGACAATTTAACATGTCACAAAACTGCTTCCACACCTTCACACTGTATCGTCGCTTGCAGTCATCGTAAACACCAAGGAATTAGAGGGTGGAACGATAATCACGTGGTTCCAATACGAGCGTCCTGCTAAAAATAACTAGCCTCATCTTTCGGTAAAGGTTAGCATCCAGGGTTTAACAATTTTCTTCCTCTCATTCCTGAAAATATGAGCCTGAGTCATTTTTTTCAGCATCTCTCTTCTTCTGAATTAGACGTATTCGAAGAATGGGTCAAGAACCTTAATAGATCCTCGTGATGCCTGCACACTCGTGATTACCGCGCAGCAGAGAGAAGGTTTCAGGGTACTTAATCTTGAAACACATCAAGAGGCACGTGACTTCCAACGATTGTCTTCCTCGATCCCCGTAGTCACCCGAGCAGAGGTAGTTGAACTCCGGCGGTTAACCTTCCGTGTCGAAGAAGCGCAAGACATCGAAAAATTGCCCATACAGATCGCCTAAAACGTTCAGGGGCGCTTCTAACTCGAGAAACACCGGTCGCGCCAGCAAAATCGCACGCGTCGCGTTCAGTAGCCGTCGAACTTCCCACTCCGTGAGCATAATCGTGCCCACCTTTTGTCGACTGGTTTCGACGGAGTTTCGAATTTCCAGCAGCTGCTGAACGAAGACATCGACCTCCTCCGAGGTAAGCGCGCCCTCCCCAGCTGTGCCTCCCGAGGAAGGCTGCCTATCTCCTCCATTTCCTTTCTTGCCTGTCGACCCCTAGGATAGAAAAGACGAAAACGACATCTTTTTCTTGCATGAACGTCCTAGTAGTTGTACTAGAAAAAACCACTAGACAACTGACTTGCATTAACAGCACATTGCAAGTTTTACAAGTCCGCTCCTATGACAAGTCATGACCTTCCTGCTACGTGCGACCTACCGAGAACTTGAGTTTGTAATTTGTGTTTTCCCGCTGGATACTTACTTCGTTTTCGTGTTATTAGATGCTGGCTTTTCGTTGGTTGCGTCGTCGCCGGGTAAGACCATAGTATATCATTTTTTATCGAAGTATTTTTCTACAATGGAATGATATTTGCAGTAGTTTTTCCACAATCGATCACTCAGCAAATTTAGCTCTCCCTCACCAGAACTATCCACTTGCTACCTTCTGATACCAAGAATTTTCAAAAGCGACAATATCGCGTCTACACAGCAGACCTTCTCTGTTACCCATATGACAAGAGACAGCATGATAGATTGGCCACTCATGATCTCTAGTAATACCTAAACTTGTCACGACTGTTCAACGCGATGATGCGCGATTGTCCGCAGACACGTTTCCGGCGAACGCGTGGAAACTGCTTTTTGTAACATTTGTAATCGAGGATGCTAGTAAAGCTCTCAAATTCAGTCGTGATAAACATCGCTACTGCTTTTCCATAATCGAGCGAGCAAGAAGTCGCCGATGTTAAAGAAAAGATGTATGATTTTGACGTGCATGCTCTCATAAGAATGAAAAAGCTGAGCCAATCTGAGCCAAAACGGCGTGCAGCCCGTTTTGTGAGATCATTTGTTGATTGACAACACACGACGTTTTTACTGGATAAATCTGTAATCATGGCAATTATAATAGGAACTAAACTTTTGAACCGCCATGATGAATACTTCACATTTCTTAAACACTTGTTTCTCTACACGCAGTATAAATATGTTAATTTCTTGATCATGATGCTGTAAATTCGAATACTGTTCACTCTGGAAATAAGAGCTTGCGCTGTGAATCTCTATGCTTTAGATGGCGTATCTCCTGTCGCACTTTCGTTTCTCGACATTGACGAGGCTGCGCCAACACGCCCGCCAAGAACTCGTGCTGCGATCAAAACGATAATTGACAATGGAAGAAGGATAAGGGCCGTGATCTTGAAGATAGAATCTGTGTGTAATTGGTCGAAACGCCACGAACCAAGCAAAACGTTTGCACCCGCGAGTGAAAAGCACAATATTCCACTCCAACGATGAGTAGCGAGCCAGTTCTCAGAGGCTTTTTCCCAGATCGCCGATTCACCACCTCCCTTAGAAGTATCAACGATAGTACTATTCTGCACCACGTCGCCTTTTTGCGCCACCTCCGTTAACTCCGTGGCGTTGTCCTTCCCAGCGCGCGCTTTTGCTTGAACGTAGGGTCGTGCGACCCAGAGAAGAAACTGGCAGCATGCGAGTGCAACAATGATGTAGGCGAGCGCTCCGTGAACCGACACAAGTGTGTTGTGCGAATGCCCGCCACCATCGTCGTCACCGTGGCTGTGACCTGCATACGGTAGTATCAAGGCCACAATCGTTATGATTATTACCGCAACCTGCGTGAGCTTGTGCATGAGCATCAACGTCGTTGCGGGAGGTTTCTTCAATGCCGTTTCCCCCTCCTCCGCGTCCCTGCTTGTCACGCCTGCGGGTGCAATGCTGGTGCCCGACTGTGCGATAGAACCACCCCCGTCCGAAGATTGTTGACCGCCATAAGCTTGTCGTCGGAAGGTTGCGATCGCGACCCCAGCTGGTGCTAAGACTAACCACGCAATCAGCATTAACGCGCCGTGCAAACGCAGCCGAGATTCCTTCTCTTCCACTTGCCCGCAGTATTTCTCCCCTTGTCCGCACATTGCTGCGTCCTCTGAATCTCCTGGGTGCGAGGGACAGCCACCGCACGACGGTTGCGGGTCGCCTTCCTGCCAAGTACAGTTCGGATCTCCCAGTTCTTGCCCATTCGTGAACCCGTCGCCGTCCGAGTCTGCTTGGCACAAGGCCTGTGTCCACTGCCACCCTGCTCCCATGAACGCAGTACCAAAAGCATTGTTATGCGTGCCGCTTCCTCCCGGCTTCTTGGCGTGACCTAGATACAGAAACTCCCAAGCGTTGGGAATCTTATCGCGGTTCGAAGGGTACGCATACGAGGTGCCAGCGAAGAACCCGAAATAGCACAAGACGGACGCAAACAGGAAACAATGCCGATCAAACGAATGCTTGCGCAGCGCGCAAGAATCTACGCACCTCCCCCTACGCGACATTTGTCAGAGAGAATGACTGGGAATAAACGATACCGTTTTACCGTTTACGCAATGTCCTGAAAGTAGTGCAGTACTAGCAAGGTATTTTCTTATGATAAAAGAAGAACAACCTCAAATGGGATATTCAAAAGAAAATCGACTTATGATCTATTCCTCATGATTTTGTCCTAGATAATCACAACTCTACCGTTTTATGACATGAGTTCAAGCCCATAAATAATCTACGATCTTCACACCAAGAATTCATGGCGTTGCCGTGACGACGTCGTCTAGTCTCTCTGCACAAATATCAGCGGCAACTTCAATGGTGATCTATCACTGAAAATTCAAGTTGATTTGGTACACGACATGATTTGCTGAAGAGCATGATTTGCTGAATGCCTAAAGGACACACAAACTACATACGGAAAGTTTACTAAATAATGTATGCACGACCGGTGCCCTGTGACATTCACAAAAACTACCAGAAAGAAGATTTCTCTACCGCTTTCTGCTACGTTTAGATAAGAACATGTATGAAATCAAGGATTCCAAATCAGACAATCCAAGAGCTTCATACTAGTCTCTTCAAAACACAATGCACTACATATTGCTCATTTAAGCGGAACCGAAAGAGGAAACTATACGCGACAACCAAAAATGATTCTTTGAAAAAGAATGATTGACCCTGAAGATGTTGGAAGGCAAGGGCAGATTTCGTGGTCTTCAACAGGCATAAAAAACTCCTCTTCTCTCATGTGAACCCACCCTGACTCATCTCACAGAATTATATTCAGAACATGCTTCGAAGCGGATACAATAAGAGAGCGGGGCTATTAAAACTTGCGCTTCTCTACGAACACAACCCTGCTCTCGTCTCAGAAGAGGCCCTTATTGTGATCTTCCAGAAATAACAAGTTTGGATCAAAACACTGGTTCACAGCCTTTTCTAGGCTCAAAGAACCGAAGATTTAGTCGTCTCTCGTCACCGCATCCAAACTGTTCCGAGCTGAGTGAAATCTCCAGCAGGAGACAACAAGCGGTGGTTTGAGCACAGAAACTCTCGTTGATATTGTCTGAAGATCTGCTGAAGGTCTTCCATACAGACACAACGCAGCAAATGGTACACCGAGTAACTGAAGAAGTGACGATCTGGATATCACGCGCAGTTTTTCAGCAAACCGATCTATTTCAAGTTTGCGGATATAAGTGGCACATCATGAAGGCTAGAATCTTGGTTTCAGGATCGATTACTATCTATAAGCATTTTGCCACGGTGAAAGACCCTCGTTTTCTTCTGCCGAGAAGAGAAAACTCTAGATATCAAATTGAAATTCATCGTGTAAAGGGGACCAAAGTGTTGATTAGACAATTACAATTCAAACGAAACGGAGTTACGACAATACAACGGTATAAGGAATTTTGACTTCACACTCTTCTTCAAGCGGGGAATGGAAACTAAGATGCGACACGTCCATCGACCTTTTTTTGCACTAGCAAAGAGAGATCAATCATACACACCGACATCATCGCACAAGGGCGCGATATAAAGCCAAAGGCACACATCATAAAATCAAATACCTGTGAGCGTCTTCTTAGAAAGTCTTCCTTATCTCCTTAGGAGCAGCGTAAAAGTAGTACAACACCCAAAAAGCAAAACCTTGCTGCGCAAAGCAGGGAAAGAAGTCAGACATCGGAGAAATTCCAAGCGCCTCGCCATTGTGGACTGTGGCCGCCGAGCTCCACCGAGAAAGGCCCACTGCTGCATCCAACTACGCCAATCGCTACTAGCATACATCGCTCGTCGACTTTCAGTTTGAAAGCGTCGGCATCTTTCACGTTAAAGGCACGCGCCAAACCAGACGCTACGGCAGCATCTGCGCAATTCGCCGACAGCGCTAGGATCCGAGTACTCTCTTCCGCCCCTTGTTGCGCATGCTCGGCTATTTGATTGAAGAAGCGCTCTGTGTTTGCTTTGGGCTCCTCAAAGACAATCCACTCTCCAGCATCGTCGCGGCCGTTCTTGCGTCCGGGGCAGACAAAACGGCTCAGCATCGTGCGAACAAAACCTGGCATGCGAAAAATGGAGACGATCCATCCTAAAAAAACCGAAAGCAAAGAGAAACCTAGCACTAGCTGCGTTAGGAGTCTGTCCTTGTGCAGTAACCATGTGAAGTCAACAAGGTAATTTATTAGTCGTAGTTTACTCAGGTCTTCGTTAGTGCTATAAAAGGAAGACAGGAGAGAGGGGGAAGTGAAACAAGCGAGCAGACGCCATCTACCTGATGGCCCCGGTTGCAGCGAGGATTTACGAGAAGCCGGACGGAAGAAGACCGCGCAAAGGTCTGCTCCGCTGTGCAGCTCATGCCCAGAAAGCTCTGCCTCACCAAAGATAAAACTTGCTTCGCGAGCAGTCCTGCTCAGGAGGATGGACGTTCTGCGCGGATTTTTGTCAACACCCACTACACCGCCACCTTGCGCACCCTGGCCCTCGAGGACGTTACTCCGGAAAGGAAGTAAGCGTAGCGTCTTCTTCTTGTTCTGATCGCGCTGAATCGGTAGTCCCTCTATGCACTTGCGAATACTGAACGGAACCCGAGACCCAGTTTTCTCTCGTTCAACTTGGAAACAGAATACGCCACTGCCTTCAGAGTCGTCAGCCTGCTCGTGCTTGCCTGAGTGACCGGCAAAAACGATACGACTGAAGTCTTCGAGCTTCTCAAATTTGTCAGGATGATACTCAAGCAGGTCGCGGAAAAAGTTGGAGTCTTCGTCCGACAATACGTAGCTCAACGGCTCAATGACTGGCGTAGCGACGCGGTCACCTACAATAACTCCGCCAGCGCCAGAAAGTGCTGCTCTCCGTTTTTGCCGGTCACGCGCCCGCTCCATCTCCTCCTCTTCGGCATCCGCGATGGCCTTTCGAGCGTTCCCTTCGATTTGCTTAATGTGCCTGCGCACATCCTGTCGAATATCTTTGCCACCACTGCCTCCATCAAATCGCTTACCACCCAGAAGAAGGATGCCAGAGCATTTCTTTATTCCCAAGAAGTACTGCTGCAGCTGCAGATGGGAGAAATTTTTGTCCTGGAAAAGGTGCCGACACTGCTTCATCCATGCCTCATGCGAATTTTTGACGATCGCCCGCGCTTTCTCTTTTGCCGCGCTGTCGATAAACGGCATCTTCTCAAAACGTTCGCCGTTAACCTCTGTTATTTGCATATAAGCGCTACTTGTCCTATAATTTGCACTCATTGCTGCATTCCGAGGCGTGGCACCTTTATCCCGTGTTGTGATTTTTCTCAAAAACCCTAAAGGCCTTTTTTCCGCTGCAGCAGGTGTAACTTCAACGCCGTTCACAGACTCAGCAATGTCATCACCATAATCCAGTTTAAATTAGACTTCTCCCAGCGACCTACTTGGTTACGTGGGTAATTCATTTCCTAAAAAATAAGATTATCAGCATGTCACAATCTTGAGTCCAGCTAAATTTTTCAGGAGAGTAAACATTCCCGTGCGAAATTGAAATCAAAATAGAGCCAAACTTTTCAATTCCATAATTGTACTGAAAATGCTCTTGATCGTTTTTGTATTTCAGCGCAAAAGTGGCACTGTCCAGCTTATCCCATAGCAGATATCCATCATAGGCTTGCAAGCACTCCTCCAGGTACTCCTCTCCAATCTCGTCACACAATTCGCCCCGTAGTACCACATCCCACGGCTTCACCTCTTCCGCACCTGAATAATGAATTATCCGAAGTTTGTCCCATTCTTTTGCGCATTTTCCGCGCTGATTCCGATACTGGTGCGGCTGCATTGCGTTGTACATTTGATGGAGCTGGTAGTTGTAAGCGCAGTCGAGGTGGTGCCAGCTGTTTGCAAAGTAGCGGCTGATGTAATCTTGTTCGATGGCGTTGCCTTCGATATGGGACGGATGGTTCTCGTCCTTGATATCGCGGCAGATGTGTTCAAAGAGTGTTTGGTCGGGACTAAAAAGCATTGCGCCTGCATTGATGCCCCCACTCTGACCCCAGGACTTTTTATATGCCGGAGCAGAATCTGAAGGCTTCACTTCGTACCAGTAAAACCCGTTGATGATCTTGCCATGTTTCTCCTGCGCAATGGGTCCGCGACGCATGGCTGCTGGCGTCTGCACTTCAAACACCTCCGCCAAACTTCCGACGCATAGCATGTCCAAATCAAGGTGGAACACTTTGGAATACTTCTGGGAAAAGTAGTCGGAGAGACAGTGAAACTTCGAGAAGACATATCGGAAACGGGGCGTCTTCGCACCCAACTTCGGACACGCTTCGAGATGGTCGAACTCGTAAAGGTTGCCCCACAGAGCTGCAAGCTGCTGTTTGTGATTGTCAGGGACATTCCTCTCCACCAGCAGTTCGAGAGAGATGGTGCCTGCTTTGAGCTCCTCCGCGTGATGTTGTCGAAGAGAATGACCTAAGACCAGCGCACCGAGGACGTAGTCTGGAGATGTGCCCCAGATTGTGGCGCAAATTGCGTTCTTTTTTGCGCGGTCCATGACGTCACGCTGCTTTGCGGTATCTTCGATACTGACGAGGATCGGCCTCGTGCAGTTCGGACAATGTAAATCCACAGGTTGGCCGCTTGTTAGCATCGTAGCGTCGAACGTGATCCGGCTCCGCATGGGATGCGTCTGATACACTTCTGTAGTCTCAGCGCCGCCACCTACGCGCACATTCGACTTCGCCACCAACTGCAGGGTGCCGCTATTCATAGAACAGTCGGAAGTGCGTGCACACGCCGCTTGCGAAATAGCATCCCGGATATGGACGGAATGCGTTGGACCGGCGACTTTCTGCGGGCCTGGCGCAGTGTGCTGCGGGACGACAGGCAATGCTTGATACGTCTGTGGAGTGGGCATTTGTTGCGGATTAGTAGGTATTACAACAGGCTGTTGAACGCATACTGAGGAAACCGCCTGCAGTCCTCCAACAACATCCAATGGGCGAGCATTGACGCGCAAGTGCTGCAACGGTTCCGAAAAATAGTAGTACAGCGCGATAAAACAGTCACTCACGGACTTTGGCGCGCACTTACCACTTCGACGCACCGCTTCTACGACGAAGTCCCTCACCGCTTGCACGAGCATTGCATACACCAAGCAGGGATCTTGTTTGTGAAGATGGTAGCGCGGTGGTAAGTTCTGCTGGTGCGACATCTATGAAGAAAGTGGCCTCAACGTCATGACACTGAAGTATATGTCTGTTCACTTCATGAAAAAAAAATCGAGGCGTCAAAAGAAATAAACTTGGCGCTGAAGCCTCTTCTGAATGACGTTGATGTTGAGACATTATTCTTTTCCCTCCATAACATCTCAGTATTGCTTAGTTCGGTCACCTTCTGCAGTGCATCGATGTCTTTTCGCATTTCCGCATAAACGGCGCCGTAGACATTCAATAGTTCTTTAGCCTTGCTTTCGTACTGTTGGCACATGTAGCCTTGTGGCGCTACATAATTCTGCAGCAACACGCGCTCGTCTGCGCGCCCATGGGCAAAAGACCCTTTCTGCAGCATCCTGGGATACAGATTGATGTGTTTATTTTTGTGCAGCTCGCGAGCTCGCCGAAACAAGTGACCGCAAACGCGATCGCTGGGATAAGAGTTCTCTGGTGTAGGTTCCCCGAGTCTCCAACAATTTGCTGCACGATAGTAATCCGGAAGCTGCTTGTTGTAGGCAGGTTTTTCTGGCACTCCAGCTAGTCTACGCACCTCATTCTCCATGTCAGGAAACAACTTGTTATCCAGGCTCGCTTTGAACAGTTTCGCCAGTGCTATAGCTTTCAGCGTTCCGAGCCCATTCTTGTCAGCCTCGCACAACCACTCAAGGTAAAGGAAACCCGTCTTTTTGCTATCGCCTGCTTTCCGTCGAATCTCGCGCAACAGGGCCTCTGCGCAGTCGCTTGCCACCGAAAGCAAGCCCGTCCGCGACAAAACTGCATCAATCTGTTAATAATGGAATTCAGAAGAACACATACGTGAGGACGAACTCCGTAGAAGCAACAGACTTCATTCCAAACGACTCTGGCTCACCACCTTTTTTTGTTGAAAAGAAATCAATTTTCACTCACGAAGACCATAACGCCGTGCTAGCGCGTGATCAGAACAGCAAGGAAAGCGATGACTCATCTAGCTAGCACCCAATCATCGATAAAAGAATTTCCAAACAGGGCTCACCTTAGTCAGTGCGTTGGTTACCATCGGATTGAATTGCGGCACCAGATTTCCTGGCACCACCTCTAAAATTCGCGGGTCAGTCGTGAACGTCACGCGATCGCCGTCGAGATCACCCGCCAGCGTTTCAGCGTCGCATAAGCTGATAGCGTCGCGATCGCAGCTACAGCAGAGAAAGTTGTCAGTGCGAAAAAGTGTCTGGTCCTGTGGAATAGACACGACAGAGCGCTTAATGGTGTCGGTCGGCAAGATTCCCGGTGGCCGATAGATAAGAGCGGACCCACTACCATTGGGAGGACTCGCCGCTGCTGATGTTGCCGCACTAGTAGCCTGAAAAGAGACTTCTCCTCCTCGCAAAGTCCTCGAGAAATCTGGCTCGATGTATTCTGTGAACGTGTTCTCTGGCGCGGTGTAGGCGCGCACCACGCCAGGCCCTTTGTTCAACAGGTCAAACAGTTTCCCACTGGTGATGTATTCAGCGGCCAAGGCCTGCAGCAAAGGCGGATCGGAGAAATCGAAGCCGGCCTCTAGCAGTCGACTGCACAAATTCAACGCGTGCGTTTTCCATGGCTTCTGAAATGGTTTGCTAGCGCGCTCTGATCTGACCAATTCAAAGAGGCTCTGTGGCGTGTCTATCAGACCGCACACGCGTTCTACTTCTTCATCCTGCATGTCAAAAAGTACACGCCGCAACGCCTCTTTATTGGGTGCATGGTGCTCGAGGAGGCTGATCATCTCTCTGCTCACTCCATTCGGTCGCTGGCGCGTGTGCTTTGACGCGACGCCAGGATCTGTTTTTAGCTCAAAAGTGCGCTCACGCGGCGTTGCTCGTTGCGCAGTGGCGATATCGAAATAGCACTTGGTCATATCCGTCGCTAGGTACAACCTGTCGTCTTTCTCGTCCTTCGTCGCCACCCAGGTCCCTTTTGCGAGACCAACTTTAAAGCGACCCTGAAAAACGCTAGGAGTGTAGTCTAAACCACGCATATCTGCAATTCTCCTCGCAAGTCCACCACCAATGTAGCTCGCACCCGCTGTTTGCAGATGTCCTCCTCTGTTCGCCAAGTCCTCTATCTTCCTGATGCAATCTGGCGCAACTTCAACAGTCGGAATTACAGTGCTCATCATGATCTTCCGTAGTCTCTTATCCAAGTTCCCTGCTTGCTTCAACCGTTCTACTTCATTTTCGTTTCCACTTGTCATGTAACTCAAAATGTCGTCGATGCTGTAGCGCACAAGCGGAAAAGTGCCCATCGCATTTTCCAACGTTTCTGTTGCGAACCACCAAACCACAGCGACGCTGTTCTTCTTCGATGCACCAAGCGTAGACGTGGAGCTACCTGATAGAAAGCTCAACGCGCTTGCGGGAGTCGAAGCGCCCGACGCGATAGTTGCATCGAGATCGCTACTTCTTGTTCTCCAAGCGTCGCCACCATCAGTCTCTAGGCACAAGGGTACCCACTGACGCCCCAGCAATGAAATGCTCGATGGAAGCCACGAAAAAGTATCTGGTCCAGGTACTACAGGGCCGTTCAACTCCGCGCGTAGAAAACGATCTTCACCGAATACGTGCGGGAGATGTTTGACAGCGCCCTCGGTACCAGTACCGCTCAGCTGCAAGGATATTAGCTCTGGGCCGCGTCCTGTCTGAAAGCAGTTGAGTTGCGCCTTATAAATTCGCATGCCTCTTGTAGCGCGACTGTCAGCACTATCGGTGAACTTGCTATCATTTTGAAAACTGTGCTCAAAAGCTGCTTGTTGTTCCGCTGTCGTTTTGTTGACATCATTCGCAGTCGCGAGGCAACGATGCGAAGAAGAGGAACTACTTCCACCAGCAGTAAACATAGGCTGAGAAGGTGCTGCCGGCTGCTGTCTTGAGAAATGCTGAGCACTACCCGCGACAGCAGACGAAAAAGAAGATGCTGGTATCTGCGAAGCACTGCCGATCTGCCCAAAGCCGGCTGCTGCGGTTGCTGCTCCAGGTCTATAACTTTGAGATTGACTGCCAGCGGCGCCCGTTGTCCTTGACGCTTCGCAGCTCCGGCTATTCGAGTCCATTTCAGTCAACATATCTACCGCTGTTGTGTTTTGGCTGACCTCAAGGACAGATGTCTCTATGCGCGAAACGCTAGGACATGGCGACATTGCTGGCTGGGCAAGTGCTGGATTGAAGGTGAAGGCTGTGGACACTGCCGAGCCAACGGCGGAAGCGGGACCATTCTGCGCTTGCTGTGGGTTCAGTTCTGTGGTTGCCACTGTGCTAGCCGGGCTCACTGTCGTAGTCAACGCACCACTTGAAGAATGCTGAAGGCCCGTGGCCGTTGCAGTTGCTGTCGACGTGTCAGCATGAAGATGGTTAAAACTTCCCACCTCCAGGGGCGGGAGCTTGCCGGCTTTGTGAATCGCATCAAAGCCGTACATTGCATCAACTGCTTCACGCACAAGCTTCGCCCGGTTCTGGGATGTGTTGGCGCTCTCCTGCGTCCTTGCCGTGCTTCTCACTGGCTCTCTGCTCTTCAAGTAGTAGACTTTCCAAGTCGCTCCACCAGCACTAAAACCACCACCAGGTTCCTCTGTTGCGAATAACATTCCTACCGGGTTTTTACTCTGTGTCGCCACCGACCTCAGCTTCCCCAGATAAAGCAAGTCTGTCTCTTCTGTGGATGCGAACCGATATCGGTAGACATCTCCCTCCTTCATGTTCGGAGGACCTGCACTTTTATTAGTCGACGCCGGCATTTTGTTGATCTTAATTGACGGCAAAAAAACGATATAGTGAACCTTTTCAAGTTAGAAAATGGCAGTGCTTAATCATACACTTTTTACGAAGAAAGGACTCTCATTCTATCAATGACATTTCTTATTTTGTCAAACCCTATGGAATGAGGAAAATCGAAATCATTAATTTGCTTAGAAACACGAAAGAAAAGCGCAAACAATTCTATCATCAGAAACCATTTAGGTATGGAATTTTGCATAAAGATTTATAATTAAAAAACTTCCTGCTAAGCATCATGAACATCTTCTAGTACTTCGTAGGTTCATTCATCAAACACGAAGAAGAGAAGTTCTGTCAAAATTTCGGAGCAGTAAAATCAAAGCCTGTTTGGAGGAAAAGGAAAGGGTATTAACACGGAAAATAGGTGGCGTTCTCTCTCAGGGCCGTTGATATAGAACGAACTGCACGTTCATGAGCGGGACTCATTTCTCTCTTCTTACCTCTGAGCTGCCTCTCATGGAGCGATCATCATCTTCAGTGTAGAATGATTCTACTTACCCATTTCTTTTGAAAAATTCGCAGCAGGCAAAAAGACATTCTTTTAATCACACATTGAATCGATACTGCATCAACGAATAGATTTGCCACCGATGTAGCCATAACGGAACCACACATTGCATTATTTAAGCGGAATCATGAACAGGATCCTCTCGCCGTGTCCGACCAATCCAAAAAAGTTGCTGAAGCAGACTCGGCCTGTGCCATACACATTCTAAATTTTTCACTTTCGTCACACTGGTCTATTGATAAGTCGCAAACGGCATTACAATTATCTAATGTAGAAAGTCAAGGAGGAGGCGGAAATTTTTGGAGAATGTCTTACGAGTGCCAGGCGGGTCACCTTGGACGGTCCACATGTATGTAAGGGCATTTTGCACCCCGTGGACATTTTCCTTTGTATTTGTAATCCCAACACGTCTCATCTGTAGGTGGCTCCCCTTTTGGGCCAGTGAGTTTGCTGGGCTCTCTCATTTTCTTCCACGTCTTAGCACTTTTGCTTACTGCGTCAGCAGATCCACGCAGAGTGTTGTTCGCAGACGAAGAATTTGATGAAGACGAGGCAGACTGAAGCTTCGCTTTCCACTTGAAGTGTTGTCCATTTTTCAGCTGCGTTTTTGTCTGCTTGGGATTTTTGCTCAGAACTTTCATTGGTGGCACCATCTTAGACGATGTTGTCTTCTCCTGTGGGTGTTGCCTGCTATCCTTTCTTGTGCCTTTGTCATATGTATAGCCATCCTCCTCCTCATCAAGTGAGAGCCCATCGATGTTGAGGGCAGTAGAGTTTGCTACGTCGCGAGCAAGCGAGCTAATGTCAGAACCAGACGACGGCGATCGGCATGGGCGCGACCGTGAAAATGACGTGCCCCCAGGTGAGTTCTTCATCTGTGCTCTTCTTCCATGTTGATCATCGTCGTCCAAATCATCATCCTGTAGAAGTGTTGCGACAGGCATGATCTTCCAATCACGATCCTCCTTACGAGGACGTCCAGTTGAGTCGCCGTCGGGTGAAAAATTATTGCTGCTGGGTGGAGAAAATCCCTGCTGATAATATGCATTCGCGTGGTCCTTCTTTTTTATATCTGGTACAACCGGCACACAGGTTAAATCAAACGCCGAGCTGCTTGGTTGTGTATCCACGAATGGTGACTCTTGTATTTCTAAACCAGCATTGGTATCTTTATTTTGTGGGCTACGAGGACCTCCTATGCTACTTGAAGACGATGACGTTGATCGACCAATCACTAGCGGACGAGACTGCTGCTGGTTGTCTCTACGCATACTAGGGTCTCCTCCATTGCTTTTCTCTTTTGCCTTTGCTTGCCACTTGTTTGCTAGAATTGTCATCTCCATTATCATGTCATTCTCTCTCGCTTCCACTTCGTCAAGTCGGTCCTGTAATTTTCGTATCTGCTCTTGCAGTTCGCGATTAGCCTCTCGAATTCCTCTATTTTCCAGCCTTAGCGACTGGTTTTCCCGGTTCTCGTTAGTGTTCTTACCATTAGCGGTTAACTGACTGAGGCTAGAACCATTGCTCCAAGAAGTCAGACTCAATCGTCGGCCAATGTAATTGCGCAACAGGTTGTTCCCCAGAAAACCTTTCAGCGAATTTACGTTTCCGCCACTCGCAGGGTATAACTCGACATTACCCAGTGTGTCTTTGCCGAAATTGTACTGCAAAGCCGTCATCAAAACTTCGAGATCTGCGTTGCTCGCGATCCAGGTACGAGCTAGCCGTTTGCTTCGACATTCTGACGCCGCCTCCTCGAAAAGTGCTTCTGCTCGTGACTGGGAACTGAAATTCGCACCACGCGAAAACATGTCTCTGAAAAGGTCATTCGACACAAGAGCTACTTCATGATCGCCACTGTCGTTCAGCATGATGTCCTTCACGGCACGCTTGAAGACGGTGTCATCAACGCGCTCACCCACGTGTTGCATATTAGAAAGAGCACGATAATTTGCAATGCTACAAAAATGTTAATTTTTCGTGCTATTTCTATGGCGACATTTCATCACAAATTCTCTTGCTAAGTTGCTATCATGGTCTAGACTACGATAAAGTAGCACTCGAAACCACTACCTACTGCTTTGCACGATGGCCACATGCTCTTGCGGAAAATGTTTCCTCTTCTATGAACCAACAAAAAAAGGTCCAAGGCTGAGGAAATTCTTCGATAATGGAGCCTCAATGTTGCCTTCCCTGGACGATGGCACACCGATCCAATTCAGTACTGGTGGAACAGAGGTACGAGTACTCGTCTCCGATGAGGAGCTGTCATCTGGGGGCCGTGGGGAGGACGATGAACTGCCACTGGAAAAGGCCGAGCCTTCGGTTTTTTTCGGTTGTGCACGTTGCGAGGGTGGGTACTTTTCGGCACTCCACTTCATATCATCACCAAATTCTTTCCTGCGAAACTCGGCAAAAACCATATGGATGGTCAATCTGCACGGTCGGGCCCCCCATTTTGCTTCGATAGCCTTGACCATTCTGAGGACTGGAACCGCATGGCTCACATTAGCAGTATCCACAAACACGGCGACACTCGGCAACTCACCATTGCTGCTGCGCGTTTCTGCGCCTGCAGCTCCACTCGATGACGGCGAGTCAACCATCGTCATTGAATCATATGTACGTTCTTGATGGAAGTTGTGTCATTCGAAATGGTTCTTGTCGTTATTTGTAGGAAATTTTCTCGCGCCAAGTCTTCAGTTCCCTCTTAGAGGGTATTATAACAAAAAAAGTGTTTTCAATCATGTCATCAATCACAAGCAACACACTCTAAAATCAGCACCACAATCGATACCCACAGCCAGACACTCGTTAAGATGAGGTAACTACAACAATGAATAGAATGAACCACGATGACCTAACACTTATATCTGTTCAACAATATTGTAATTCCGAGAATATGGGAAAATACGTACACGACTCGGGCTTGGCCTGTTGAAAAGATATGTGTTATAAAAAGCGTTGAACAATACTTTTTCTGTATGAATTTATTCTAAGAGGCAGGAAGGACCCTCTGGCGAAAAACCATCTGTCTTCATGTGGTGTTTTTCTCTGCTCTCGTGAATCTCGATAACCCTGCGGAAAGTGCATACTCGTGGACAGACAAAACGATTTAGAATCTCATCTACCAGACGGGAGTCACTTTCTCACTGAATAGATACTTCTCAGATTATCTACAAATATCAGCTGCACTTGCAATTGTTGACGCAAGCTCTCATCGGTGGAACCTTGACAGCACGATCCTACATTTCGCTTCTTCACAGACCACAAGCATTCCTCACCGATACGAAATGTGTGTGAATCGTTCCTATGAAGGTGGGAGATGATTTTGCACTCGTTAGTGGCGAACGCGTCATCCATTGCATTTGATACAGCAGTATAAGAGAGATAGTTTCCGCCACAAAGGATCATAGTAAAGCGAAGACGAGACAGTAATCAACTACAACGAGACTTAATAGTAAGCAAGCCTGCTCGTCGCTGGTCACTGGTACATTATTAAGTGTTATGTTTACCCCCAAAAGCCATCATGTAATGCTTCACCATGCCCTAGCCATGCAGCCCAATATGTGCGCCCCTCTGTTTTAATATAGAATTCAATTATAGTATACACTGACACAAATATCTCCTCCGCTTCAGAAATTTTGTAGTAAGATGTCTCCGCTTCACTGAATGTTTGAAACATGCAGTTGCGTGGTGTAGGAGGAAGGACGCATGCTGTACGATGAGGTCCATGCAAATGTTACAACTAAGCGCGTTTGTAGTTGTATCCTCAACAATATGTCGTGGACATCATTACTGGCGGTTTGGCAACTGGGTACAAGCGGGCGCATGTAGAAACACGATGCCCATCTACTATGCCAAGTTCCTTTACACAATATTTTACAACAACTGTGACACACGTCCAGAAATGGCACTTCACTTCTCCTCTCCTCCATGTTTTTCCAGTGCGGTGAAAAGCGCCACTCTGTGAACGCAAAGGCAGGAAGCCTAGTATTCTTCTCCGAATGAAATGCATCTTCTCGCAGCCCTGACGCTCTACTAGGACCTCCAACCTCACCTCTCCTTTACGTTAGCTACTCCTCTCAGCTGGAACAACAGACTAGCTCATTTTGCTCCTGTCCACGCGCGTAGCATTTCGGTAGTGACGTCTTTCCCTTTCTTCCTTTTCTGCTTCTTCCCGTTTGCGCCCGACTTATTGTCGCTCGCCACGCTTACGGCTGTTCCAGCACGCGCGCGCTTGGGTACTACCATCGACATTGAGGAATGTGCGGCAGTGGCACTTACAGCAGTGCTGCTGTCTGGTGCAGTACTGTCTGGGACAGCAGGATTTCCCATAGCAGTGTCGAAACGACTGCGCGTGCGCTTCGGTACTCCAGCTACTCCACCATCCTCTCCTCCTTGAGCTTGACCATGTTGAGCTTGTTCAAACCGACTGCCACCATTGTTAAACCGACTGCTGCCCCCATGCTGAGTGCGTTGCGTCTCGAGCGAGCGAGCAAGAGAGGAGACCCCGCCTCCGCTAGGAACGCCCCAGAAGCAAAACGGCTCCTCAACTACATCCGCAATCGGAGGACCTCTGCTGCTATTGTCCTTCTTCACACTGTTCTTGAGTCTCTCCGCGTCCGAGGAGCAAGCCCTTGTTTGTGTAAACTGTTCGTGTTGTTGCGCGTCAAACCGAGACGACAACGACGACGACGAACTCCTCCTATTATCTCCTGAAGATGGTGCTTCGCCATACTCTGTTTGCTGGTGTGCAGTCCCTCTTCGTTCGACTGCACTGCTCATGCCATGATCCTCACCTTGGTAATGTGCCGGTGCTCTCAGTGTACTACGTGCGCGTAAAGTTCCATCAGCTGGATTGAAGTAAAGGCTTAGGCTAGTTGTAGCATTCGACATTGATGGGGTGGACCCCATCCCCTCAGCAGATGAGTCTCCCGCTGGTCGGCTGCCTGGTGAACCTGCTGCGAAGCCGCAAGAAGTAGAAGGGTCAGTAAATGACATACCGCTTCTGGAAGCGCTATTCGAAGCGAAGGTAGATGGTCCTTCCAATCCTGCTGTCGCAGGTTCAGAACTATTCTCTGGACCGGACCAGCTTCCCTGCGATACTGCATTTGTTCTCTGGTGTTGCTGGCCTGCTCCCGGTGAGGGTGTGTTCCAGTTGTTGTTATTTGCGGAACTGTTAGTACTATTTGCTACACCCCCTGCTCCACAGACGGCTGCTTTTGCTCCTGCTGCTGCTGTAGTACTGTTGTTCGCGGACGACGAAGAACTAGCGGAAGGATTCGCATTCGTCTGCACCAGTGAGCTTGATGCAACTTCAGGCCACTCTTCAGGATTCTTCAACATGTTTTCGAGTGCTAGGTCAGCTTCTCGACGGGCTCGGTTATCTTGTTCAATTTCTTTGGCGCGACGCTTTCGCTCCTCCGCTTTCTCGCGCAAATGCTGCTCCTGCTGTCGCCTTCGCGCCTGCTCTACTGCGCGCTTCACTCGGGAATGCGATGGTGTTGACACATTCAGCATACCTTTGATTTATTGATCACGGGAATGCGATGACGGTATATGACACATTCAACGTACATATCTCTGATTACAAAGAAGTCAACAACATACTGAAGATATTATAATGAACCACGATCATGATAACCAAATCAAACTTTGTCTAAGGCGTCTTGTATTTACCTCTTCAACCGACTGCCGACACGACCATGCTGTTATGCTTACCAGATATCCTCTTCGTTCCAAATTCAAATATCTCAAAATAGAATTTCAGTTCTTCAGGTGCACCGAAAACAAATTTAAAGTACTGCAAATGTATTCTGGCTTCTTCTCCCACTCTTCAAGGTCAAAATGAATTCGCGCAACCCACGCTTGATGCTTCTCCTCACGCATTCCTAGGACTCGTCCGGGTTCGATTGGGTCCTCAATACGAAACAGGAAGTTGCTCTTCTCCTCACTAACGAGCCATTGGGTTACCGTTGCTCTACTACGCTTTTTAGGGGGCTGAGGCTGAGCAGATATAGCTTGTTTATTTGTTGAAATGCTAGAGGAAGAAGCGATAGCAGTGTTGGTTGTTGTGGTCGTGCCATCTGTAGTTGGACCTACGGATTTTCCTCCTGGCCGTTGTGAAGAACAAGTAGCTGTGCTGGAGCCACTTTCTTCGCCTACTGTGGTTGTATTTGAGCCACCTTCTTCGCCTCCTGTGGTGTTCGAAGAACAAGATGTTGCTGCAGAACAAGCGTTGACTCCTGTCTCCACCTCTACCTGCTCTTTGGGTGAGCACAGATTACTATGGTCATGTTCAGGCGAGCCTACCTCAAGGGAATCAGGAGAAGCGGTTGTTGCGGTACAACTTCCCAGTTTCATCTTTGCTGGTTGTTCAACAGAGGATGAACCCACTTCTAGTTCATATGCCGGGAGTTGAAATCCTTGCATAGAGGAAGGAGGAAAAACGGCAGAATCACTTGTGTCACCAATTAAATGTGAGCAGCTGGTCGCGTGGCCAGCCTCCCCATTTTTGGGGAGCGGGTCGCAAATCCCCTCATCCTGCGGCTCTGCGCTGCTGTCGTTGAGAGTTGTACCATCGTTTTGGTGAATACTACTTTCTACACTCTCCTTTCGCGATTCTCCTGCAGCCGCTGGCATCTCAACCGACCCTGTAGAGGACGAGCTTCTATTTGCTCCTGCTTCTCCCGCATGTTGATGATCAAGACCAGCACTGGTACAACAACTGCTATCAGGATCAACAAGGACCTCAATGTGCTTCTCCCAAGTGCAGTCTGCGTTCATGTGCTTCCGTCGGATCGAGACCATGTGCTTGTGCGGGTTGAATTTGGCCAGATAGCGAAGAAACTCGTAGAATAGATCATAGATGAGGTTCTCCCCGCGCGGCGAGGTAAGATGAAAGTATTTCACAGGGGTTGTTTGGTTTGGCAGCCACTCCGCCCAATCCACGAATCTAGACTCGCGCACCCAGTCAAGGCGCATGCGCTCCATGAGACTTCGGGGATTCTGCTCCGCTAGGACAACAGACCTACGCGACGATGTGGCATTCGGAGATACTGATAACCCCGCTGTTGTTGACAACATCGTTGAGGAACTGCTACAACTACTATTCATACCGTTCCCTAATGTGTTCGCACAACCTGCCGCGGAAACGATAGACATCGACCCTCCAGACGGTGTTGGTGGGACAGAGGAGGCGGAACAAGGTGCTGCGGCAGATGTACCAGCCGAACCCGCTGCTGTTTGCACTTGCGAGGAGTGGTCATTTTTATTAATGGTGTTCGAGGAGCAGCTCCTGACATCTCCTGCACGATCCGTCTCCCATCGTGCATAGAGATCAGGGTCTTGCAAGTACGGAAGGTAGCGCTTTCTTTGCAGGAAGTGAATCAACAGAAGCTGGTGGGAGTAGGAACTGAGAAAACCCGCGTGAGCGTCGCACAGCGTAGCATGTTTGAAATATCGCTTTACCAGAATCGTCAGCTGTCCAAACAACGGCCGTTGGATATTCGTGTACAACTGAAGCAAGCGAGAATTCTCAAAAACGAAATCCTCCAAGGCGACACTGATGTCAAACTTTGCGAGGACGGTGGGCGCAGTGCTGTGGTGGCCAGAGTGGGTAGAAGAATGATTACTCACTACGGGACTATCCTTCATCTCCGGACTCGTGGTCTTGGCGGCTGTTGCCAGTGGAGAACCGGTGAGGTTGTCGTTGTTCTTCTCTTTAACATCACTACAAGCTGTAGCTGAAGATGGTGAAGGATTGGCCACACTCCCAGTCAGGATGTTCTCATCCTTGTCCTTCAGTGTCCCACCACCTGAAGATACCTGTTGCTCTGCCTTTTTGGTTCCTGTTGAAGATGACGACGCTGAGGCACCATTCTCGTCTACCAAACTACTGCCTTTCGAATTGTCTTCACCTTTTGGCGTGGATAATTCCTCGTGAGAAGTGGATGATCCTTTATCCTTGCTTCCTGGCGGAAAAGACATCGGCGCCAGGGTAGCAGGAAGTGGCGGTAGGCATGTAGGCAGTGAAGGTGGTGCGATTGCTGGTGGGGGTTTCGTTGGGGGAGGTGCGGATGTTAACGGAGCCATTGGCACTGCGAGCGACACTGGCTGCAGCATCGTTGGAAGGTGAGGTAGATTTGGTGGTAGACTCGGCATCGGAACGCCAGGCATTGACTCTGCGCTCAATTTCGCCCGACCTGCCAAATCCGCGCCTGTTGCAGTAGGTAGAAGCTGTGGCGCGCCACTGCTTTCTGAAGTGCCACCGTGAAGCTTTGACGCCCGCCTCTTTTGAACTGCCGATCCCACTTCGTTCAGCACCAGAGGGCCTAGTTGCTCAGGACTGGCTGAGGGCAAGCTCGCAGTTGTGCCGCAGGACGATGGTGCGGCCGTAGACGCCAGCGAAGCGGTAGTGGGAAGGGCTGTTGTCGGCAACGACGATGGCGCAGAGGTCGCATGATCCGCTTGCTTTTCAAGCATTTTAGTGCTACTACAACTAGCGCGATGGTCATCCTTTGCCGTTCGTGCTGTGTCAGCTCCTTCGTCGTGACGCACTTCCTCCTCAGTGATGCTCATCACGATATCAACGGCAGTGCGTGGTGAGTTCGATTCTTCAGAGGACGACCGACCGAAAACGGCGCTGTCGTCAAGGTTTTGAAACTTGTTCTGCGAGAAAATCGTTCGCGCCGAGGATGCTTCAGAGCTCGACCGCAATAGCTGCTGAGGCTTAGGAGCACTGCCACGCTGACCACTCTCCCTTTCTACTGATGATCGCATTGCATTCTTTGATGCACTGCTCGGTATATGCCCCGGCGCCGACGAAGCTAATGCCTCCTGTGGAGAATGAGATCGCAGCTTCCCTCCATGATTCTCACCTACGGAGGAACTCTTGCTCATGTCTACCGCTCTGGAATCTTTCTTTCGATTCGCCTTGTTGGGCGTGTCTTCCTTAGGGGATGAGCCACTCCCTGCGATCGGTGACCTTCTGCGATCTTCTGCGATCGGCGATGCAGCGTCCACCTCGATGCTGCGGCCCCGAGGCTTAGCTCTCCCACCTGCGCCTCGTCGTGATCCAAGCACAAGTTGAAACTCCTCCTCCTCACTCTCTTCATCGAAAGTAGCTGCGTAGTTGTTCGGCGGCCTACTCTGTGAGGACGGGGGCACAGCAAGAGACTCCGTCTTAGAAGAAGTTGACACATGTACTGCGTCCTCCGTGCTGCTGTTACCGCAAGTAGTAGACGAAGAACTTCTTGTACCCACATCAACTCCAGCAGAAGATGACTCATGTGGTCCTGGTGGAGGGGGATTTGGCGGTGGTGGACTCTGTGGTCTCGGATGCAGCCTTGGTCGCGCTAAAAACTGCTTTGAGTGCAACGAGATAACGTCCTTGGGCGGTGGCGGAGGACTTGTCTCTGGGGGTGCGACGCGATGCGAAACCAGCAGTGTAGTTGCTTCTCGTGGCAGCACGGCCGGAGGTGAAAACGACGGAGGAATCAGGGCCGGTGGCGGAGCAGCTGCGAGGTTGTGGATGGGATGGAAATGTTTATTGACATGATTACCTTATATGGAAAAAACCCCACGCTACAATATATATTCTCAACACTGATCAAATCAAAATCATAGTACTCATTGGCGGAGGCATTTTACTTGGAGGCTGCAGCGGTGGTTTGCTTGGCGGGAGACTGAGTGATTTAATGCCGTCGTCCGTCGTTGCGGCCGTTGACTTCGACTTTTCTGAGCTCTTTGTATCCTCTCCGGAGCTCTTCGAGTCTTCACCTTCTAATACAGTTGTCGTCTCGGTTGGTCTCTCTGGCGGTTCTGCCACGCACGCGTCCGCAGCGACCGTTCCGCCTTCAGCATTAATAACGGCGTTGACAGTTGTTGTGCCAGCAGGATGATCTTCACCTGCTGCAGACGTAGTAGATGTCCTACATGGAGGACAGTCAGCACGGCTGGTGACGTGGTGAGGAGGTATCGACGCTCTGCTCGTTGCTTCTGGTACAGCGACGAGGGGTGCGACAGGCGAAATAGCAACAGCACTGCTCTGAAGAGGTGCTGCGACAGCATTAGTTGAAACATCGTTTGCTGAAGGCGTCGAGGATAGCGCTGTAGCAATCGGAGCCTCCTGGTCGTGGTCCTGAACGTTACTATAATTCGCAGCTTCTCCCAGCACCGGTGAAGACGCGGCAGCTTCGGCGCTTCCACCCTGGCGCATTTCCAAGCGGGTAAACGCTGGATTCGCAATGTCCTTTTGCACGCGAAGCACCGGCACGCGCGCCTCTTCGATAAGCTGACACGAGAAGCCGCGCATTTCAAAAGCCGCAACGAGCATGCGCAAAGCGAGAATCAGTGGATAGTTGTGGCTTTTCGCACGATGCGCGAAAATCTCAGTCCCATGGTCTGCTTGGTCTTGGAAATACGAACTTAGCTTATCCCCAAGTCGAATCCCGCAGTCGTAATCACTCTCATTGGTCGCGGAACCGTTTATGCAACTACCGAATAATCTGAAGTAGAGTTGTTGTTTGGCCTGTTCGTAAATACGATGACGTACGAATGAAAATTTTCAACAGTTAGGATAGGCTTGGACAAGGAGTGACTGAACAGAGACAAACCTAAAGAAAGCAACACACCAAATGAGACCCGAAATCATGCATCACTTGCTTAGGAGAAGTTGTGGTCGATGAAGTTCGTACCTTATTGTTGCCGTCTCCGATAAGTTACGATTACCGCACTCGCGATCCTTGTCTCTTCCGTCAACCTGATCACAGGCTTCCAGCGTCTTCACGGCCACCGCTTCTGCCACCTCGCAAGTCCCCTGTGGTACGGACGCGACAGACGATAGAACTTCAGCACTTGGCTCAGTCGTATCATCACGTCTGCTTGTCGTGGAAGTCGGTGCGACTACAGCACCTGCAGCAGCAGCATCTGAGGCAGCAGCATCATCTCGTGACGTCTGGTGAACGTCATCACCCTTTTGCGTCTCGTTCTCTGCACTGCGTGATGATGACAGTAACTTGTCAAGTACGAGAATTCGCTCAACTTCGGCTTTTACCTCGGTCGCAAAAATTTCGTCCATCAATCGCTTACGTTCAGCAGAAATGCTCGCTTTGGACGCCTGCTCAGCCAGATGTTCGTTCAGTACACGCATGAAAACTCCGGGATGCTCAGTCGTCCGCACGTGTTGCATGCGACCGGCGGCGCCCATACCCAGCATACTGTCGACCCAGCTGCGGTTTCTCGCGTTTTGGTAGTGGCCACCACGACCACGGTTCGCACTACCACCCATTCCACCGCCCTGGTGCATGTTCAGTGCTGGCGGATTGCCGCCAGTTGCGAGAAGTTCGCCTGGCGAGAGCACGTTACCAGAACTACCGCCTCCCATGCCTCCATAGTATTGCTGCCGGTAGTTGTTGTGTAGATGACTATTCGAACCCGCGCCACGGCCAGCGCCGTAGTGCATGTGCACGCCTGCGTGGTGGCCGGTGGCGCCTCCTCCTCCGGACATGACGTGCGCGCTACCTGCTGCTCCAGACATCCCCGGCGCCGGTGCTCCTGACCCACTCATGGCCGCCTGCGAACTGCCCGCACCGCTCTGTATGTGCGCCGCTGCAGGACCAGTCGCGCCACCTGGGCCCGCAAGCTGCTGCGAATTGTGGAGCATCATCATCATCGGGTTCATCGCAGCGTTCACGCCGTGTTGCAACAAATTGAGTCCGCCGTGCATACCTGGGCTTATACTGCTATGGTGCACGCCACCCCCGAGCGGTTGATGTGGGTTGTACGGGGTCGCATGGTGTGTACTGCTGGCGCCAGTTCCCATCGCATTTCGCCACTGCCCACGACCCTGTACGAGTCGTTGGTGCGCCATGCTCTGCTGTGTCCACGCTGCATGCGCTGCGGCGGCAGCGTAGTGCTGCTGCGCGGCCATGTGCTGGAAAGCGCCGGGATAGAAACCCGGACTAGAAGCAGACAAGTGACTTGACGCAGTTGGGACACCAGCAGAGGTGCTATCTGCAGCTGAGCCACTACTTGCCGTCTCGTGATTCGCCGCGCCATCACCTGATGCTGTCTCTGCTCTCGACGCCGTGGATGCGAAGTGCGTCGCGTCTCTGTCTCTTGCATCTCCACCATTTTCGGCTTCATCAGATTCTCTTGTTGCAGCGGCCTCATCGCAGCTCTCCGTGCCCACAGCTACGTCGTACTCCTGCATTCCCGGATCTTCTGCGCTACCCGCATGCGTTCGTCCAGAAAAGTCTCGGCCATGCTGCATAACAACGTCATTGTACAACGACGGAGAGTGTTCTGCTTTCCCGGCCGTCTCCGGCACTACCCCTTGCTGCCCGGATGCCGCCTCAGGCTGATCAGTTGCATAACCGGCGTGTCCACTGTTGCTTCCTCCCGACGAGACTGTTGTACCAAGAACATTCCCTGCAGTACTGCTGCCTTTGCCTGCAGCACTCGCACCTGTAGTTGTCAAAGTGTGTGCAGCTGCGGGTGCCGCCGAAATAGTACCCGGCTGCATGCTATGGTGCGGTATGTGCTGCGGGACAGTGCCGCCCAAAAGCGGATTGTAGCCTCCTGTGGAATGCAAACCCGGGAAGAGATGCATGCCTGCTCCGTGGTGCAAACTTGCGGAGTGGTAGTATCCGGCAGCTAGTGAGGACAGCTGCTGCTGTAGGTGATGCTGTTGCATCATGTGCTGAAGCATGGAATGCGGATTAGAGACGGTTGGCATCATGCCAGCTCCGCTCGCGTGGAACAGGCCACTTCCGGGCCCGCCGTAGGCGCCGCCCGCCCCCACATGGCTACCTATACCTCCAAGCTTAGGATGCTGGTTGTAGTGCTGCCTCGCATCAAATGTCTGTTGTTTGCCGCCGCCATACATATGAGCATGCCCTGCGCCACTCGCATGTGCTGAACCCGCTCCGCTCACAACGCCGCTACTGTGGTTACTATACTGTTGAGAGGATAGTGCCCCACCAGACAAAGACGATGAGGGGTGACTACTACTGTACTGCTTCTGTTGACCCCCGCCTGTCGAACCTCCAGTCGCAGATTGCGGCATTCCGACATGTTGATACGCTGTGTCACCGCTGTACGGCAGACATCGTCCCCCATACACGGGATGGTATCCACCGCCTCCCTCGTGGAACTCTTCGTGTTTTTCGCTCTGCTCTACGGAGGCGCCGCCATCTGCCTGCTCCGGCGCAAACTCACACTCCTCCCGGCCAGGCTCCGTGGCCGGCGGATGACCTAGAGTCTCCGTTGCAGCTTCCATGACGCTATCTCCTACTCAAAGGATTTTGAAATTTCAAGCACTACACCGAAGCAGAAGCGATAGTGTCTACTACTAGATTAGATAGTGCTATTATTTGCGTAGCTCGGAAGTACTTTGTGTCTTTGACATCCAGCAACATGGAGCAACCACCCCTGCAAAATTTTCCTGAAGATGCACCTCAGAGAAGGATGTTAGACGATGTTTCCGAACTCGGTTCGTGCGTAGTACGAAGCGACTGTTCTAATATGTACAGCGAGAGTGAGAGGCGCCGTCCCTGGAAGCACGGGTCGTGCAGTTGCGCTGTCACTGTTGTTTCCTGTCCTTCTTCGTTATTCCTTCTTGTCGTTCTTTTATTCTCCCTCTTGTTGTCGTTGCTGGTTTAGGTTTACTAGTACTACTATTTCTGCGCAGTCGATAGTAGAGTGTCGATTTCCGAAGACTTTTTCCAGGCGCTGCTCTACTCGATGCACATTTTTTGCAAGGGTTTCACCACACAATAATGCAATACTTCCAACATGAACTCAAGAGGAGCGTTAGAACTTTATTATAGAAGATTTAACTTTTCTGTCTTTGGCGAAACCAAATTAAGAGAAACTAGCTCGTCATGCCACGCACTATAACTATAAGAGCAAACTACGGAATGGGGGAGCGCAACTTTTGGAAAGATTTCTCGTCATCAGACGAGTGCTGCGAAGTGCAACTCGTACTTTTACTCTTTCATGATGGCTCTTCTTGGACCAACAACGTTGGACTAAAAGGTGACGAGTGATGCTCGGTCACACAATGGCAAGACTGCGCACGTACGGTAGAGTGTTTTTGGGTTCTCTAAGTACAGCCTTGCCTAACTTTACTTCACGCTGTTCTACTTTACGGAGGTGGCTGAGCGCCCTGTCTAGAGCAGGAAGAGAGCTCAGCCACATAAAGCACTTCATTGTGCAGGATAATTCTTATCCTAGTTTAGTAGTACTATCAAAAAGAAATTGAGATTCTGGCATTCATAATTAAGTGACGGTTAAACAGTAACACACTAGTAGTACTTGCTAGTCCGCAAGTAAATACATTTTTATCTCATTAGCATTTTGTCGCTCCATCCAGTATTAGAATCTAGAAGAATTGCAAGACGAACCGGAAACGCACATTACCTGTCTAGAGAAAGGAGAAGCGGTAGAGGCTTTTTGAACGAAATATATTTATACAATGTAGGCACACGACGAGTGTTACGAGATTGTCTTACTCTAGATCATGTTGGAGCGTTTATTTTATTCATCTGTTTCGCTTTGAAGGATATCATCTTGGGCACTAGTAAATTTGCCATCAACTTATTAGGAGAACGACACGTACGTAGGAACCCTATACGTAGGAGCACACACATACGCACTTACTTCGGACAGAGAAGGAACCGAGGTTCAGAAGCGTTTCCACACCATTCCAGCACAGGGTACTGAAGAAAATTGTGTGTTCTCATTTGGGTTTATTTTCGTGTCCTTTCATCTCACCTTTCCACCTCACCAAGGCACAACCCTTAACGATTTGAATTTTGACTCTGATTTATAAGATAAAGACCTCGGAGCGGACGATTTTGACTCTAATAATGACCTCACAGCACCCACGCACATCAACAACTACTGGATTTTGGGTTTTTCCTGGACTTGACTCATTTTTGATTCCTGCTTCGCACCATCTCGAAACAGCAATTAATCCTTTCAAAGGACTCGCACACCCGCAGTGCCACGTAAAAAGCAAGGCCAGCTGTCGTGGGCAGATCCAGATGCTTTTCCACCTGCCATTGTGACATAATGAACAGCCCTTTTTCAGCTAAGCGGTTCAGGCAAAGTTGGTGCGATACAGAAAAATGACTGCCGACGACTGCCCTGGGCTTTCGTCTTCTTTCCTTTTTGAACTGGTGCATTTCATCGACCTAGCAAATCAACGTCCACAACAACTTGGGCGGATCAAGTTAAAAAAAATACATGCGAGAATCGACTCGTGTGTAGGAGGGCGCAAGAATTTGTATGATCGGATTGGAAATTGGTTTTCTGAAAAGATTGTTTTCATCATCGCGTGGTGATCCCAAAAAAACCGCGATGAACTTCTAGAACCAAACTGAAAGAAGAAGTTCTTTAGGATTCAGATTCGACCCAGTTCTTTCGTTCTGTACTGTAATTCGTGCTGAGTCGTTTAGTGTGTGTTCGAAACGCCCGTGCTTTTAGGTTTTAGAGAATCAAAAACTGACTGCTAATCATAGTGCTAAATCCACTGTACTGATCTCAAATTCAGAAAGGAGAGAACAACGTCAAATTCAGGAACAACGCCATCGGTAACTGTACTGATGACAACATCAGACGCATGAACTAGGGTGATTTCATAGTTGAAAAAGGACTCTTTATCTTTTTGTTTATCGTTCAATAGTAGAACCAAGACGCGTTTCCGTCTGAAGCTCCTGAGTGTGATGCTTATTTCCTAATGATGATTTAAACGCGAACTTCTTGTGGCTGACTTCATCATTCCAATTCTCCTCCTGCCTTGACAGCGTTTCGCGTTGCATCCGTGTACTCGACCACCCCCATGTCTTCGTAAAATCCTAGTGTAGTGTCGAACTGTTGCTGATTGTAGCCTCGCGAAGTGACTGCCTTTTTCAGTTCTGTAACGAAGATCGGCACGTTCTGGCCAGCTTTGAGGAATTCCTGTCGCAGGATATCCCAGATGTTACCCATGTAGTCTCCCTCCTCTCCGTCCTGTCCCATCTGCTGCTGTTCTCCCATTTCATCAATAGCAGCACCAACAATGCCGTCCATTTGATCCCGCATCGCGTTTTCATCAATCTCGTCGGGATCCGCCTCTTTTGCATTAGAATGAGTTTTTGGTCCTGAGTTCTTTACAACTACAGCCCGTGCAAGTACAGGGAAGAACTAAGAAAGAAGATGAATGTGTGTAAACACTAAGAAATAACTCGTCAATGCTATTGATCTGCTTTTTCATCAGGTAATATGCAAGTCATGTTGTTGCATAAGGTTTTCTCCGATCTGCATATCGCGCGCAAAAGCTTCTCGCTCCGCGGCTGCGTCTGCGGCATCAGGATCGACTACGACACTCGCCTTCGAGGCATCCGTGAGTCGGATCGCCTCCTCCCAATCTCGCTCGTCTACCACGTTCGAGAACCTAAGGTTCATACAGAGCAAATCCAATTTTTAGGTATGATGTACTACAAAAATACGTTGATCTCAAAAGTAGATTAGATTGCTAAAAATGATGAGGCTCGTCACAACAAACTACGTTCTCGTCGTCATTGTCATTCACGCGTGAGAGGATAAGTTATTCCAGAACCATCTTTCTACGATCAGTGTTGATAATAGTACTTAAGCCTTGCGAGGGCTTGCGAGAGACGGATCATTCCTAGCAACTGTCGTGGCGTGATGTAGTCTTTCCTCGTGTCCGCACGTTCCTCACGTTCTGCTTTTCGCATGTCCACATATCGTAGCACGATCTTCTCTTCCAAGCTGCGTGGCACCAAGGGCTCGAATGACTTCGCATATTTCAAATAGGCTCGTAAAAACTTCGCGTCGTACAGGATTAGACAACTACTAGAATCAAGAATTATTACTTTAAGTATTCTACTCCACAACTTGGACATATGGAATTGCATGACATCTTCAGCATATGAATTTTCCCTGTGTATTCTTGGGGTGATAAAACCAAAGGAGAATTGTTATTCATAACTTGCCGTCGTCGTTGAGGCCAACGCCACCTCCATCGTCGCCACCGCCGCCGCCTTTGTGCTTCTTGTCTTTGGGATCGCATCCTCCATATCTATGCGTCTCCAGCACGAATTTTGAAAGCTTGATATCATTCTCTTTCTCCACATTGTCAAGCAGCAAAAACTTCAAATCAAATCGACTCAGCAGTGCAGCGGGTAGGTTCATATTCTCGACTGGAGATCGGCTGATGTCGTACCGACCATACTGAGGATTCGCGGCGGCAAGCACACTTGTTCGCGCGTTGAGCGTCGTCGTGATACCTTGTTATAAATCAGCAGATGATCTTCATATCCTCTAGAGATGAAGAACGATTGTAGGTACAGTCCAAAATTCAAAATCAGTGGCATCAACACATAGAAGATAAAGATCGAGCTAGAAGACAAACTACGTAGGATAGGATCATAGGATAGGATAGGATGGGATAGGAAGCCTCGGCGTGGTATAATCATACCTGCTTTTGCGATTGATACGGTCTGTTGTTCCATCACTTCGTGGATCGCTGTTCTGTCTGCTTCCTCCATCTTATCGAATTCATCTATGCAGCAAATCCCTCTGTCTGCCAATACAAGAGCGCCACCTTCTAGATGCACTTCGCTCGTCTGCTGGTCGCGAGTCACCGCAGCAGTCAGACCTACTCCCGAAGTACCCTTACCTGACGTGTACACCGCACGCGGGGCTATTTGCGAAGCCTGAAGTACAATTATAGAACTGGCAGTACAAGCGAAGAAACAGTATCTTGAACCTTATTCCTGCTACTCTTTAAGAAAAAGCATCATTTTATATGTTGTGTCATTTGTAGAGCTCGATACATAAAAACTCTTCAACGACAGGAAGTCACTAAGACGGTATCCAGAGTTCTCAATAATTCTATTCTGTAATCCTTATCACCTGCTTCAGCAACTGCGACTTCGCTACTCCCGGGTCACCCATGAGCAATACGTGCAAATCACCTCTCACTTTCATTCCGTCGGCAAGCTTTTTCGTTACGCCTCCTACAAGCAGCAACAACAAGGCTTTCTTCACATCCTCCATTCCGAAAATTTGGGGACCAATAGACTGGGCAAGTTTCTCATAGATGTGTGGATCCTTGCCAGCTTGCTTTACGTGATTCAACAATGTCTTATACTCGTACGAATTTTCGTCTTCGTTGTACCTGTCGCATTGTTGCAGGCCTCAAGTCCATTCAACGTAACATAGAATAAAATTTCTTGACATTCTTCTAGTATTTCTATTTTTTGACACTTACTGTTGTTGTTGTTACCTGCGGTATCATACATTCTTTAGGAATAATGAAGATGAAATTAACTGAAGTACTACGTCGCTTCAGTGTACACAAGTCATGATATGGTGTTAGAGAAGTACCCTTTTTTGTGCTGCACGATATCGTGCGCATGCACGAACATCGTGGTGACCTGCTTCCCAGCCACGTTCTGCACGTGTGGGATGTAGCATCCTGTAACTGTGACGCTTTCTCCGGGAGCGCCTATCCTTGTTAAATCGCCCTCGACAAGGATGTTGAGGCACCTTGGAATGCTGCCAACCGGTACTTCGCTTGTCAGCTCCTGGACCTTCAGTTCTTGGTATTTCACGAACTTGGACTGTGGTAATGACGGACCTTCGCCCAAACCCGATTCCTTGTTGTCCTTGCAATAGGTACTAGGACAGTTCAACACTGGCATGAATTCGTCAGACTCGATCTCCTGGAAAGTCCGGCACTGGCACAACGTGCACACATAAGTAGCGATTTCCATTTTCGGTTTTACTGGTGACACTCGTGATACCGTGGCGTCGAATCTCACCTGCAAAGAAAAACAAATTCTTTTGAGACTCACAAGAGCGTCTCGGACGACATATTTCATCTCTACAACAGAAATCTATATTAACTGCTACGAGACATCATGGATCACTTCAGGCAGCATCAGCAGACACGTCATAGAAGTCAAGTATTCGAACCGCAGACCATGCGAGCGTCTATCAATCTTGCGCATGAAGCAGCATTGTCATATTGCATCTCTAGTGATAATCCTCCGTCACCGGTGAGACGAAACTCTTCCTCAGATGGAAAAGAGTCTGTCTATTGTAATATTTCCTTTAGTATTGTACTTCGCTTTTACAAGTACCAACTTTCCAATCGCCGCGGACTTGACCATTCTAAGCGGAAGTTGTATTGCGTTTGCTCCAACTCGGGTTTCCCGAAATCGGACATCGAATGGGTACTTGAGCTTGTCTGGAATCATATTATCTTTGGTCCTCACCTCGGTTCCACCTGCCTTCTCAATCCTATCCCTCTCCCGCTTTTCGTCCTCTTTCATCTGCTTTGATAATGCGAATTTTCTGAGCACCCGGCTGTCCTCGCTAGCGCCGTGATCGTGCTCAGGAAGCATGTCCTCTCATATGAATTGGGCGGTGGGTTTGCCAAACAAGCAAAGTTACTACAGTGAAGAACTTTTTTGCATGAAGGGATACACCTTAAGTCAGAGGGAAAACAAGCCGGTTGTTTTACCTAGTGCTTTAAGCGTCGCTGGACCTACAGTAAACAACTTAATATATTAGACCCCCTGCGACTGCGTTACACGACATGAGTGATCATGGCAGAAGAATTTTTGTATCATTGACATCCTGCTAGCAGGAGGATCCTCTTTGATGAGAGTTGTAAGCACAATCTACTCTGCTCCATTACCAATAAAGAGGCAACTCGTGGACGAACTGAATTGCAACAAAATATCAATTTGATATTGTGGCCATACTTGCAACATCGTAGAACATTCGCTGGTACAGCCGCACATTGTGTGAAATGCCGCCAATAAAGCTCCCGCAGTGTGCCGCAAAGACGTCCCCTCTCAGAACTTGCCTACCACACCATTCGTCTATGTCCTGCGTTTCGATAACGAGAGCTTCCCTTTGGTGATTTGCGACATCCTGCAGCATACGCATATACTTTTTATTCCGATACCTTGGTGTAATATTGGATTAGGAATGCATTTCGTGATCATGTAGTAGAAATGAGTTGTAATTATCTGCTGATGTTGTGAAGAAAAATCGAAAAAATCCATAGCAGTATTCGATACTTATTCTCTTTCTGGTGGGGTTTCATCTCCCCATCTGCTAGCCGAGACAGCAGGAGACTTCCTACTGAGAAAAAATAGTTGGTACTTGTTGCAGTGTATTCGCACATCCTCGAACGAATCGAGGAAGGCCTTACACATCATTTTGTGGTGCGGTACTTCTACGGCGAAATTTCTGGCTAGTGTCAAGTGAGCTCTCAGGTCCTCCCGCAATTGGTTCGCTGGCCCACGAGCGCCGCCACCTCCTGCAACGGCCGCCATCTTTACTAATCACCGTTTTTTACCTTTACTCACAGTGTCAGAGTGGTCTGTGGTCAGTTAGGATGTTATTAAATTCTAAGAAATTTTGTGAATGCTATCGAATCAGTACTATGACCCTCATTGTTCAACTTCTACCGAGGTTTCCATTTGAGTAAGGTTTCCGTGACAGACTTTCGTAGTTTTATTGAACGTCTACTTTCACTCTATCCTGTACGTTTTCATTCCAACATCTTTTTCATTCCACGGCAAACCAGAAATACAGGTAGCAGCAACGAATTTTACGTGAAAACTTGAAGATAAGAGCTACGCCAGTCTTGCCAATTTGCGGTGTTCTTTTTCGGTCTCAAACTTCCTCTAGTACAGGCTTCTTTTGGACATGGAAACGTGTCTTCGTTGAACACTTTGCCTTCGCCGCAGGACCGCCCCAGCATACAACACATTTCTTTGCTAGTGCTGAGATACAGATAGCACGTTTCGTCTCTTGCGCTTCTGCGCTAGTTGCTACAGAATGTGCTCTTCATCTGATGAAATGATGTGCTTACCATGCAGTGGTCTGTGCCTGAAAAATAAAAAAAGTGCTGTTCACAGTCTTTGCAACGTTAAAAGTACTTTTGTCCTCGTTCTTCTCAACCTTTTCTCTACTAGAGATCGCATTTGCGTCGTTTTCAAGGACAGGGATGAAACAAAAGAACTAGAAATGAATGCAGTGGGCCGCTTTTGAAACCGGCCGAGAAGCAACGCGGAAGATAAGAAAAATGGTTCGTTTTGTGAATTATAGACTGTAGTCGAAAATAAAGGTAGACATATACAGTAAATGCATGAGTAGTTTGCGAGAGAGTATTATCTAAGAAACTTTCAGTTTTTGTGGGGTGTCTTTGTGCTTTTATAGATTCGGTTTCAAACTAATTTCAATGTTGCATCGACCTGAAACTTATCGACTATCACTGCAGCCCTTTTTCCATATTTCTTTTTCACTGAAAATTTTGATGTCTTCAGCAGAGAGACAAGTCAGCTGCATAGAGTATTTATATTGAAAATAGATTAAACATGCAGGCCCATACGAAAATTTACAAGCTCAGCACAAGTTTTCGTAGATTGGTAAGAAATCAAGAAACTAGAAAATGCAACGATCTAGAAATTTCATTCTTTTAGACGCTAGTACTAACTACTATCTCTGTTTCCGAAATGCAAGTTCACGGCAAAGGAGATATGCCCTCTCTTTCCTTAAGAAATTGGGTCGAACTGCCTGGTTTTCCTGAGAGACGCTGTCCGCTACCAAATCTGAAAAAGGACGGAAGTCTGGCGATTTATATCTAACTGAGAGTCCCCCCGCCACACAGTCTTGATCCACAACTCGAGCTATCAGACAACCACACCCTCCGAGAAGCAAGAAGATGAAGTACAAGTAGCTTACTTTCGTAGCTTACTCTTCACTAGTGAACCACTCGACGAATTCAAAGAACTCGATTTCGCCACTGCAATCCGAGTCTAGTTCTTTAAATGCGTTCAAGAGCTCCTCGTCTTAGACCTTCCCGAAATCCATATTGAAAATGATCCTGAGCCTTTTTCTCCCTTAAAGAGAGCCCCCAAGATGCTTCTAAAGATGGATTTCCAGTGGTCTTAATCTTCGGATAGATCTTCGCCAAGTTTCGACAGCAATTCCCGCAACTCGTCCAGATCGATGAAGCCGCTACTATCCTCATCATACAAATCGAATTCCTGCTTCAAGTAGCACAAGTTATTCAAAGCGATACCCATCTTTTCGCTAAGAGCGACTAAATCCGCTTTGGACATCTTGTACCTGTAGTGCGTCTTGGAGGGTACGCTTGTTGGAGGGAAAAAATTGAAGTTTGTTGATGCCAGGGGCAACCACCATAATATGCTTGCTCATGGTCGAGATATTAGAAACTTGTTTAAGTATTGATAGGGATTGCAACGCATTCCTGGCAAGCCACCGTGATCTGAACAATAGTAATGCGAAAAAATAAAGACCTCTTGAGAAAGATTTCGTTAATCTGTTCGTCCGTCGGTCCCTCTTCGCTCGATGAAGAGAAGGAGCTGCTATCGCTATCACTCAAATCTGCACTCGATGACTTGTCAGACACGTCGTCCGCCAAAGCTGCTTTTGCTGCACTCGTTTCCCCACCTGTTTCCCCAGCTCTGATTTTCGCAAGAGCGTCCTCGTCTTGCGAACCTGTAGTTGAGTCTTGAAAATTGTGCAAAGAAGGGCATGATCAAGTCTAAGTCGTACAATCATATATTTTCAAGTCAGAAGATCTTATAGTATGTATCCACATGATACGTCCTCTGTATTATAATTTTCACTGCTTACGGACCTCTTCTATGCGCAGTGAGCCTCACATTGGCATGTTTCTTTTTGCGCTTGGACAGGGCAGCGTTCACTTTTGCTTGCAGTTCTTCCTTCGATAGCGCGCGATCCTCTTCATCGTCGCTATCCTCATCGTCCTTTTTCCGCTCGGGTGAAGAACCTGAAAAGAATAACTCAGTAACTTGTAGATTGATACTATCTTCTTCAGATGCTAGGGGGGGTTGTCAAATGTCGACTCAAGAAATGTCAAATTATTGAGACCATCAACAGGAGAGAGTTGTGGATGGAAAGCAGCAGGTGCACAGAATGAAAGTGAATTGATTCGTACCTCCTCCAACAGACGCAACTGTGTCTTTCCCTTGTCGCAAATCAGTAAGGTTTGCAGACGGCAAATCTGCGATCCTTAGCAACGTCGGAAGCTGTGCTCGTTTCGGAGCTAACTGAGTCTTAACTTCGTGCGCCACGGAGGGCATGAAGGAGGGGGTCCTAGTCTTTTTGGTCGTGATATCATCTGCTGTTGCGAAATCTTCTTTTTCTTGAAGTTGAGATTGGGCATTCTAACATGCATTGTCAGACGCGTAAGACAAAATCTTTATAAAGATGAACTTTAACTTTTATTGTTCGACTTCATAATGTATGGGAACGGCTTTGGAATCGCACGCTCTGCATCGAGGGCTGGTGCTATTGGCAGGTACTCTCGCCATTGCGTCAGAACCTGCTCAATGTAGACAAGATAGTCTTCAAACTTCACATCGGCCGCGTCCTCCCCAAAAGGATTCACAGAGTGCATGTTCGCCACAGTATACGCGTTGGCACAGGGATGTTGAGTCAGCGCGGAAAAAGCACCGGAACTGCCAGCTGTTGTAGTTGGAGAACAGGGTGAACTATTGCTAGAACTCTCATTAAAGATTTTTATCGTTGCTTTTTGCGGAAACAAATAGTGGAGCGCACAATGAGACGAATCTTCTCAAACGGACAACGACTCAATTCTGATTCTCAAGAATAATCAACACAACCAAGAACTAACCTTGTTGTTGTCGTAGCATCGTAACGTTCTGCTCGTGAAGCGTACAAGAAATGCTAACCACCATGTCCTGAACGCTGTCTGGAATCTTGCTTTGCTCTATGCGATGCTGCATCTCGCTCGTTAGTTCCACGGATTAGAGACACGTCCATGATAGAGTGGTTCATCTTTTCTAACCTCCTGGTACAACTAATAGTCCTTGATGAAGAACAGAAGACTAGAAAGCGCAGAGTACTATTCAGAATCAAAGTCTGTCCTCTACCAAAATTCTACATCTTCGTAATTGTATCTATCGACCTTCCGCTGCACACCTTCAAGCAGGTGCGCACGCTTCTTCTCTAGAGCACTCGACTTTTCCTGTTGCTCCCCACGCTCCAGCAGGAGTTGCTGCTTTTTTCTCTGCACCTCTTCGATGTCTTGCGAAAGCATGTTCACATAGACCAGAAGACTGTAATTCCGTTCCTCCAGCTTGGTAAATATCTTCACAATCTCCTCGATGTCACTTATCCCCGTGCTGCTCTTTATCGTGTCAAACGCTTGCTCGTACACCTGTCATATTCTAGTAGACATGTCATCGAATTAAGCAAATCCTTGCTGTAGTTACAAGTGTGGCTGAAAAAATAGAACGCTTTTTTGTAGAAAGAATAAAGATTGGTGCTGCGAAGATTGCTCTTTTTGAAACAGGACAGATGAGTTATGAGGACCTGAATCGATTTCTGGTGCTGCTTGATGTGTCTACGCTGTATCGCGTTGCAGAATGCCGCTTTGAATATCAGCCTCATAAAGCGGTGCTCCGAGAATTCGCTGCGATCTTCATGGGATGGGGACAGAAGATTCTTTTTCCCTTGGTCTGCGATGTGCTTTTCCGCTGTTTTGTTCGCGGAAGTTAGCGGTCTTCGACTTAGTGGCGTTTTACTTGAGGAAGAGGAAGAAGACCCATTCGCAGGCGTGTTATTGCTATTACTAGAGCTGCTGTAAATGCCACTCGTCCCCCCTCCCGGTGTTCCTCCAGGAGGCTGTACGGTCACCTGCTTCCTCGTCTTATTTGCGGCATTATTGGAGGAGTTTCCTCCCGCATTGCTGTTCTTCAAAGCGGTCCTCTTTGGTCCAGAGTTCGGCGACATTGGACTATGCTGATCTTCCTCCACGAACGTGTTTGCATTCACATTAATCGTTAGCTTTTTTGCCGCGCGCCCCGCCCCACCACCTGTAGTTGTTCCTCCATTCGCCCCACTCGCCGTTCCACTACCACCACTCGGAGTTGCATCTTCTATAGCTGGCAGCGAAGAGGAAACACCACTACCCACGACGCCGCCACCAGAAGATGAGGATGGTGCGGCTCGACCGCTCCCAGATGAGGATGGTGCGGCCCGAGATCCGAGAGCTCGAGCGCGCTCCATCCTCAACTGTTCTTGTAAAGTTCGCAGTTTGTGTTTCCATTCGCGGTAATCCCGTTCTCGATGCTGCTTCACCTCCCCGATAGCCTCCTTTGTTTTCTGCACGTCCTCCCGCGCTTCTTGTGCTGTTTCCTCCAACGAGGCGATTGATCTGTGATGTAAAAGAAAAGATCGAAGCGTGCTCTTCGAAGAAAATAGTGTTAAGTTGCTCCTCACCCGAAAGAACTCTACTCCGAAATGGAGGTGAAGATTCTATCATTCTTCCACATTGTGACGAGGAATGTCCTCCCATACCTACTTCATGTTCATACTACACAGCAGAGAATTTGAAAGTTCCAAACCTTTCTTTTTCTCGCAGCGCGTCTTTCACTTTTTTCAGCACCAGGTTGCATTGCAGACGGTCTCTGCGAACGCCCTCGATCTTCTTTCGGAGCGCGTTATTTTCGAACGTCAAACTATCCAATTTCAACAAGGCTTTTGCCGCCTTGTTGTCGTTCGAGCGCTCATTGCTTTCGGCTGAAGATCGTGTCGGCGTCGCGTCCCTCCTGGACTGGTATAAAGCTTCGTGCTCTCGCTTAGCCTTTGAAATGTCATCTTGAAGCTTGAGAACGCGTCTTTTGGCTAGTTCTAGTTTCCGAGTGGTCTGCTCGATCTCGGCATGGAGTCGACGCAGCTGCTGCTCTTTGCTTCGGGTGATCGCGCCCCGTGCGGCGGGCCCCACGCCAGGCACTGGAACCGGAGCGCTGTGCTCTGCAGCCGCAGAAGCAGCCGCCACGCTGCCACCCGCTAGCACCACGGGGGCCATGTTCCTTTGATCCAGACGCAAAGGTACTGAATTCACTTCATTATCGTGGAAAAACTAAACGGGGCCGGTCAATTCTCAACCCTTTCAGCCGTCTGATACTGTGAATTTCTGACTTTTCATGGCAATATCGAAGACTCTTTTCCGAGACTTTAGAAAACACCAAGCACTATATCTTTTCGCCAAGAAATTCCATACTATAATCATATTTACCATGATCATGTCAATACACAATGCGCTGACGCAACGAACTCTTGGTGGCCGTACCCGAAATTTTCGGAGACCACTAGAGTTCTAAAGTTGTTCATCTAAACTCCATGGGATAAAGCAATTCCCTGCCCATTATGACCTTGTTAATAAGAAGTCTTACCATCAAAAATGCGAGTTTTTTCATCCGCTGCTGAATCTTCCTGAAACAAGGTTTCAGTGAGCTCCTCATCGAGTGCCTCCTCGACTTCTAGTGCGCGTAGGTAATCCCCACGTGCATAGTCGCCACAATATTCTTGTAATTCTTCGTCAGCCATGCGTGCGATATCTCCGTACCCTGGCTGCGCTGATGTTGAGCTTATTGATTCTGGAAGAAAGTGGCCGTCTTCTCTCCTCCTACAGTTGTTCATGTTGTCTTTGTCACCAACGGCTTTATGATTGTCCGCGTCTTCATGAAGTTGTAGGTCCTGAGCAACTGCTGCATCATCACTGATCCCAAAACGAAATTGACTTTTTCGCACGTCGTCGAGCAGTGTTGCACGCACATCATTGGGCGTAAGAGCGAGCACCGCATCTGGCGGCATCGCCAGGAGTTCCCGTTTTGTGCGCTGCAGTCGTTTGCGCTGGTAACGTTGTGCCGAGTGTAGGAGCATACGCACCACGTTTTGCCACGAACTAGGCTCCGGACGGGCGTCTAATTCGGCGAGCTCCATATAGGAATGGAGCATGCCTTCAGTGGCGCGCAATAATCCGCCATGAATAAAACTGCTTGAGCGCATAGCCTCCAAAACTAAGAGTGCATTCTCCGAACGGTGGCGGTGCGAGAGGACGTGCCCCCAGAAAAATTTAGAAAGCGAGTCATCGTTCGGTTTCAGCTCGTGTAGCAGGGACATATTCAATCCTCTATCTAATCCTGGAATAGTAGCCCTGGAGAACGAAAAAGCAGATAGAGATATTTACTAAAAATCCTGGATCGATCAGATAGGCAGTGGTCAAGAATCTTCAAAATGTAATTTGTTCCATAAGCAAGAGCATGTACGTTACTTCGTCATACGCAAGTTTTAGTAGCTTGAATTCTTGGAACAGGCTGTGCCACCGGTTCCAATCTAGGGCTGCCATCGCGCGCCAGATACAACCATGCAGCCGTCGACGTGCGCGGTCGCGTTCTGCCGCTGTTTTCAATTCGCGGAGTCGCTCGGTCTTCGCGATTTCCCTTGCCGACTGCGGCAATGACAACTCAGTCGTTAACGTCTGGTGCATTAGAGGAGCGGGCTCAACATGGAGAAACCTTTTTCCAATTCGAAAATGCAGGATAGAGATTGTGGCAGCATGTCCCTCCGCAGAGGTTGAACTGCCGGAAAGCAAACTGCTTCTTGTGATGTCAGTGCGTGTTCTTGTAGAAAAGGGTGCTGTCGTGCTTGTTCTAGTGACCGTTCTTGATGATCGCAAGCCACCTAGCACCATGGTTGGGGAAGCAGCGGCACAGACTGTCAAAATGGATGAAAGACGAGCATCATCGCAACAATCGCATGGCACTTCGCTGGCAGAGTACAACCGTCGACGTTTTCCTGCACACGCAGCGAAGAATCGTGAGCCACTGGAGCTCGCTCTCGATGAAACACTGTGCACCGGAGGGACAACCTGCATTCTTATCTTGATGTGGCAAATGACGAAATCTTATGAAGACGAAATCAAAGTACTAAGACTTGCGATCAGAGTCTATTACTGGCATTCAATGACAAAAAAATAAGAAACATAATACGAAATCACATCGTATGAATGTAGACTCGTCTTTGCGAAGGCGTTATCCTTTTCTCCGTTTTCAACACGTGTACTGCACATCCCTTTGTACTGCGACTGTGCTCCTTCATCAAGGCCATGAATATGGAACAAAGCAGGAGCACTCAAATATGGAACTGAGTTCACAGCGCGTTGGCTACCCACATTGGCTTCTTTCTAGGACATCAAATTCCTCCATGTTTTGTCCAGTATTGTGCCATTGTCTTTTCATCAGGTTCTTTCGCTTCACTCTCAACCTGACCTCGATCCCCACCCGCAACACCCGGAAGTTGCGCGCCTGTTGTATACTGTGTTACCGCTGAGTCATCCTCAAAACAGGAGTTTGTTGGTGTAATATTAGTGTCTACAACAACAGGAACGACCCCGCGAGATGAAGTCGCCAGCTTTTGGTTTACCATATCTTGGTGCCTCAGAATTTGGTCTCGCAACCATGGCCCCACACCAATGTACGAGAAATCTGCAACACGATAAAGAAATCGCACTGTGATTTCCTCTCTAAGAGGGCGAGGAGAAGCACTGGACCTTTGCTCAACATGCTCTGCTGCGATATTATGATTTCCACCAGCATAATTTGGATTTGTTTCAGTTGTAGGCGATGAAGTAACTTTGATTTCTTCCCGTATCTCCTCTTCCCTCCAATACCGGACCGTTGATTCAGATCCCGGACGCACATTCTCGTTCTCACGCAACAACATCACCTCAATACGATTTGGACCAACCTGTTCTACCGTCGGCACTGCTCCCAAACCTACAATCCGCCGTGGTTCAGAGGTAGTAGTTGCGTAACTACTACCTTCGCTGCCCCCCTCTTGTAACGCGCTAGCTCCGATCTCCAAAGACACCAGATAAATCCCCGGCCTCACGCGACGCCGCAGAGGCGGTTGCAGCCCCAAGCGCACAGAGTGTCCGCCGACCTCACGCAAGTTATCGCTCGTATAGCCGATAAGCCGAGTGACTTTGACGAACGTGAGTGTTTCGTCACTTGGTTCGACATCGGCTGTGACGTCGCTGTTGCGACCACTACTTGTCGAAGAGCCTGCTTTCTCCAGCACGCGCACGGCTGCTAAGGTCGCTGGTTCGAAAATACAGGGAAGCATCTGGGTATCTTCTTTTCTCGTTCTTAGTTAGCACATTCCGTCGCCATCCCGTCTGCGCACGCCATACAACAAGTGTCACACCTTATCTATTTCTCGCAAATAGGTCCTTATAAGTTGGCGACAATCTGCCCTTTTTTCACAGCTCTCGTTCTTTTCATTCACATGAACTCAGTGTTTCTGATGTTGGCGCTCTCGACCGATGTTGAGAAAAGAAAAAGAATCTTTGCGATAAGGACACGCGGTAGCGCCACGGCGTCCACATCAATTTGTGTGGACCCACAGTCATTCAGAATGTGGCGTGCCTCTTCGCAATTTCAGCGTTCACTACACAATAGTGCAGATGATATACCTACTTAGATATCAAAGAAAGAGCAGCGGGTATTGCAAAAATTGTCTTCAACGTCAGCTGATCGGAGTGCGGGCAAAGCCCCTCGTCTATCAGTGTCATTGTCATGTTTTCGTTCCGTGTTATAGTTGTAGCTTAACTACCTAAGGAGGCGTAAGAGAATTCAGCTATGTAAAAAAATCGCTAGATATGGAAAAGAACCTATATCACACGGTCTTTGCCAAGTAGATAAGTGGTCGTGCTCGCGTACCCTCAATCGTAAACGCCATAATATTAGTTTTTCACAAACCACCAGTATTAAAATCAATCATCTTTCATAGCACGAAATACATTGTATTCATAAATAAGTTTCAGGAATAACAAATGCGGCAATGTCTAAGCATCAAACTGCAATCGTGAGAGTAGTAATCATGAGAGTTGATGAAAATGCAATAGATGCAGCGCATTCTACTGCAGAAATTGCTGGATTGCAAATCATACTAGACTCCAAGCAAAGCAGCTACGTAACGGATATGACAAGTAACAGAATTATGAACTAAAAATCTATCATTTGTGATCGGAGTGTGTCCTCATCAATACACCATCCAGCAGCCTCCGAGCTAGTGCACAGCTTTCTCGTGATTCGGCGGGGGTTCGGGCATCTATGTTAAAGGTATGTTTTCACTATCCCTGGCTGAGTGGGTTGCCCTCTTTGCCCAGCTTCCCCTTTTTAAATCAAGGACGACCCCACTCAACATAGTTCACATAGGATAGTGTTAGACTACTCAGCCTTAACTATGGGTACCCAAGAGGCTGTCTCTGCCAGACCGCTCGCATTACCAGAGGGTTCGGGACTGGACATGACAACAAGGCATCCTTGCAACCTCTCCATTGAAAAAAGGATCACACCTCCGCCCGTCACGAGCGCGTGCAGTGTTCCTGTGGTAATTCCACCGTCCGCTGAAGACTTTCCTGCTGAGGATATTTCAACGACTGCACTCGGCGGTTTCTTCTCTTGACAGGCAAGTAGATGCGTAGTTTCTGGCATACCCTGTAGTATATGATCAAGAGCAACCAGTGTCTCTTCTCGCGCCGCCTCTTCTCGCGCACGACGTCCGCCTTGGTCCCTCTTCGCTCCGGCCACACAACATCGGACAAGAGGATGAAAAAGAGTTGCCAAAAGCGAAAGCGGCGACGCGCAAATTTCGTGCCAAAACAAAGCGGCGTCTGCTGTCGGAATCTCTTCCACCGATACCACGGTGGCGCGGCGGCTGTTGACGATACCATGCTGTTTAGAGGGGACGCAATTCTTGCATTCCTCACAAAGTCTTCCCTGACTTAGTTTCTATCTGAAAAAGAGCTACGGATCTTTGTGGACGATGAACAGTTGTAACCCTTAACAGTAGAAGAGGCCCTGCTACGACTGCACCTTGAAGTGGCTCCCTCTTCAAAATCTTCTTCTTCAAAGTTTAAGTCACCAACATCTTCGATCGGTCCTTGTGGATCACCTCCCAGCAAAGCAGCGCCTGAAGCAGGGCCTTGTTCTTGCCCAAAGCTGGGAGATGAAGAAGACGAAGATACCTCATCAGGTCCAACGTCCACGAGATCCCCCAGTGCTTTAGCAGGAAGGCGTGCTTCTTTCGTCACTGCACTGGTTGAGAAACTGCCAGGACACTCCTCTGGAGGTACTTCTAGAACAGCTCTATTTTGTTCGTCTTGGTTTACACTTTTCCTCGGCGAGAAACTAGTAGTTGAAAAACCGTGCTCTGCTCGTCGGCACACACCATTGAGGTAGAGCCACAAATGGGCACGCAAGTTGATTATTGGATCGTGCTCGCGTAACCCGCTTTTTGAGCGCGCGACAACGTCTTCGACTCCGGAAATAAAAGTCTCTGTCACCTCTTTCCGATTAGAAAAAATCTTCTTCTTCTTCCATTTTACATAAGCAGCCTTGTGACCCTTCGGTATTCAAGAAATTCTAGAACGCTATTGAGATAAGAATATTCTTGTATCATTGACCACGGAGCAACTACCAATTCCACGGGGGCAGCAGAGACCTTTTCATAACGGTAGTCAAAAGCGGGAAGCTTCGTTCGAGTGCGTGCACCGAAGGCATATACTTGCAGTTATTCTCCCTCAGCGCTACATCTCGTTCCAACAACAGCAAAGATTCAGGCGCCTCGTCAGAGAGTACAAGCCACTGCCTTTTCTGTAAAAAGCTTGAAGATCCCGCTCTTGTTGTTCGTTTTCTTGCTCCGTGGAGGTTCATGTCTGATTCTTGGAGACACTGTGCGGCACCACAATCCGTGAACAAAGCAAGGCGATACTCAGTCCCACTCGCTCGAATCAACCGCGGCTTTTGCAGTCGAATGTCATGCGCTATTCGCTGCGACAACACTGGAGATGCACTACACGTGGGGCAGCACGCCGTCACGCGCACCTTTGCTACGGCTGAAACCCCGTCCTGATCCAAACACGCACTGCAGAATCCGTGCCCGCAGGTGTAAGGTAACAGGAACTGAACCACATTGTTGCCATTCGAGTCCTCGTGTTCTTCATCTGGTACATCCGTCAAGCAGAGTGGGCAAAATTTAGTTTTTTTTTCGACCGGCGAGGACACTGAAGATGTTGTGGCAGCTCGGGTCTCTTCCTCTTGTCCTAAGACGTCCTCTTCTTCGACGTAGAAGGAGGCGTCATAACTTCGACTAGAGATTTCGGCTTCCAGTTTCCTGCTCGGAACTCTCTTTTGCAGGAAACTCCTTCGAGCCGCGACCACAACATGGAGCTGTAGCAAGTTCGAGAGTTGTAGCAACTTCAGGAGAAGCGAAGGAACCAAAACGTGCGACGTGATCGACGAGGTGCGAGACGCCATTTTCTTACCCGTATACAGTAAACAGTGTTGTACTGAAATATTGAAAGCCAATGCTGCAGACGCAGCTGCTAATGTTGTACTGAGATTCAAATTTCCTTGTAATACAGATGAAAAAATTTCTTTCCATGGAGGCTGTATGCGTTCTCAAACATTGGTTGTTGTCGCTCTACTTAAGTGGCGGCCTATGCTACTACTATTTGAGACATCCCTTGATGGGGTCTTTATAGTAAAAACAGCAAATATTTTCTTCACAAGTCGACCGTACTCCCATTGTGGGTCCTGCCCTAAGGTTGAGCAACACTGAGAATCCTAATCTTCATCTTCTTCTCAATACCGATTTTAGTCGGGAAAGGATGATCGTCAGGCGACGTGGTCGTTCATGATCCTGACCAAAATTCTGATCCAGATGCACGGCGTAATCTTATGCATCAGATGAAGATTGTGGTCAAGATTCAAGATTCAAGGGCTTCTCGCTTCAGCCTGGACTTTTTTTTTTGTATCCCGGGGCTACTAAATGAGCGGCCTCAGCTTTATCCGGTTCGCAAACCGACGGCAGGTGGAGTCCGGTTACCTCCTTATAATACAGCGCACTAATTGCCTACGAACCTGCCGATTCTAAAAAGATGAACCCTAGGGGTAAAGGAGGCGGATTAAGAGTTTTATATAAACCTCCACCGGCTGCCAACCGTCCCACTCTTATACGCCTACCTACAAGGCACGAGCGCAGGGGATGCCAACCCTGCTAACTCTTGACTAATGCGCAATCAACTGACAAGTGAATACATAAAAATAAATGCCTACTGGCGTAAGGCCCTAAGTACAACACGTTTTTCATTGTTGAGGGACCACTAACCTAGTTTCTCTTATCTTCACTGCCTCGCGCTCCCTCCTTCGCGGCGTGCACCATCCTCAACCGGATCCCGCTTCCGCAATCGCCATAAAATACCCAAAAAGAAAAACAGAAACCGGAGGGATTACTCCTACCAAAGGGGCTGCCTTATGCCTGCTAGCCACTTCTCTGCTAAGAGCGGGCGGGAGATAAAAGGATCGGCGAGGGAGAGCGATGGGACGCTCTCCCCCTTTTACATCAAGCTGCGCGTAAGATCTGAAATTTTTCTATTCTTCCCCCCTCTTTCTTTTTGTCCGTAAACAAGTCCGTGCCTCTCGACTCACACATGACAGAAGTTGGGAACACTCTAGACCCCAATCAGTTTCCAAAAGGCGGCTGGCGGGTCACCAAAATGCTTAAAAATCACCCAGGTAGGTAGGTGGCATTTATGCATTTCGGTTTCACTCGACTCTCAACAGATTTTTTTTCGTATTTAGGTGCTAGGTGTGGTGGCGTGGCGAAAATTAAGTATAGCTTCACTAGGCAGCGTGAGCTACTGCGGTTATGCGCGGCTGAGATGAGGTCCACTGATTACCTCACTCGTGAACCTATACGACCTCGGAGAGACGCGTGATAATCAGCCTCGGGAACAAGGATGTCCGTGAAGGTCACTCTAGCGCGCGATTCCACAGACTGTGCAGCCTTAGCGACCACAGACGCGTGTTCCCCTGTTTCTCTAACGTACCGTCTTCACATCAACTTTCTGACGGAAGAAGTTGGAGTACCCAACGGGATCTTTTTCAGGTGGACTTTCGACATACGAAAAAGCTTGGAAGCAAGGGCATTGCTTTGAAGGTCAGTGTTGTCAAGTGACTTTAAAAAACCCTGGAAATCCGAAACGCCTCGTAAGTAGAGGTCTCTTCAGGTTGTCAAACACTGATACAACTTCGAGATCGAAAGAAGATAGCTATATTTTCAGCATCAAAGTATTAGTGCTCGTCCTCCTGGTGTTAAGTTCACAACTCCGAACCTACGACGTGCTGAGTTTAAGTTATTACATCAAGTTGTAGAGAGCTCGCTGTACAAAAGAAAATATTACTTGTTGATCTTGATTTTGATTCTTGTGAATGTGAAGATGAATTACAAATAAATATCGTCGATATTGTGAAGGACAAAAGTGAATTGATTGTAACTTCAGTTCAAACGTTGGCCCGGTACCGGCGACAACTACTCCGATTCCAAAATTTGAAATTCGAATTAAGTTATCTGAAAAGTATACCATTTCTCGTACTTGTCTGATGAAAAAGTGTAATGCAGGAAAAAGTTGTTGTAATAATATTACTCGCGACGATAGTCGTACGGATACAAGACGAGAAGTCAGCAGGTCTATTTTTTACAATCAGAAATTATCAAAGCTTATTTTGAGTAGAACAAGAACGAAGTAATTGGTCGGACATTAGCAACAAACAAATCTTAGTTTCTACATACTACAAGAACCTACTCCTTTGATCAACATTTTAAGTATCTCCACAATTATCTCTTGTTGATCAGTATCTATTACTTTCTTCGAGTAGCGAGCATTTGTAGCAATTCATAAATTGTCTACTCCTGCGTTCCTCCCCTTGTTCATCCTCCCCAATTTGATACTAGTACTTCTCATTTCTTGTTACAACATACTACAAAATGAGTCTTCATCGTCGTCTCTTTGTTAATGAATGGTGTCAAAAATATCCGAACAACGGTTTTCAAAACTTCCGGTCCGACTTTTTTTTTCGGGTAACATACTTCTAGGACCAATTCAATAAAGTCTCTAAATTTTAGTTGAACGAAAGAATAACTAGCAACCGGCGGTACATCAAGTTCAAGCAGAATGCATGCAAAGAGGAGCTCTATTAACATCCTTCGTTTCCCCAAGCTCCGTGCGGGATGGCCTCGTTTTGATAAGTTGTCACCGGATGGTCTTGAATAATGAAATCGTTCAGGAGCTCCACGAACGGGTCAACCTCGTAAGGGAAGAACCCACCAGGAGCGGCCCTCGTGATAGGTCGTGGATATGGATAATAAAAAGCTGATGCAATAGAGGTGGTCTCCTCTTCGCTTCACACCGCGAGGCACCTCCTAGCTGCGGAGGACTCAATAATTATGCAGAAAGTAAACTAACAACAAGTACTCAATTAATACTGCAAGAATTACGGAACAGACATCAAAACAACCATAATTTTTTCATACTTTCTGGTTCTATTTCGAGTTGGAGAAGGACGTGAAGATCAGTTTTTACAACTACTATCAACGGCCTTTATTAATAATGATCTTCCGAAAGCCTACTACGAACCAAAGAAACAACATCATTTTTACGTGAAATTAGTCACCATGTCACATCTGTACAGAGCTTCGCGTCCAGCTACAACAAAATCTTTTTGTAAATTCAGATTCTCGCTAGAAAAATGAAGAAGTACCAGAATCCTAGTACATCTGGTACTAGAATACTAGTTCTTCATAAAAGTCGCGTTCATCTGGTACAACCTAGAAAAGAGACAAACACTAACACTCATATCTTTCAGCTAGTAAGCATTTGCGCACTACAAAATCATTATGATTATGTTCACTTCGAGACGACCTATCACTTCGTTTCTTTTCAACGTCACACATCCTCCACCAGCGTCGAGATCGGCCTCCTAGAGAAACTTATCTTTTACCACTTGTTCTCTATTTCTACTAAATTCACGGAGCTGTACACGGTGCTGCTGGCGATCGCGCTGTATTTTTTACTAACAAGTACTTAGATGATACAACTCTGAGAAGTACTAGTCCCTATCTTTCCCATTACCAACGCGACGAGCTATCAAAACGGCTACCCTCCAAAAATAGAGGACCTTCGCGTGATGTGAACAACAACACGAATATGACTTATCAATCCCTCCTACGGTTCCCCGCCCCTGGTGCTACAAAGTCTTAATAATCCCACCATTTTTCGTGATGAGGAGAGTCCCTACATCGCGAGCCAATCGTAGTAGGGAGAGGGAGCTGCCGCGGCAGAGTAGTTCACGTCGTAGTTGTGCATTGGCGCAGTGTAATCTTAGAGCTAAGTAGGCCATCGTCGGTGATGTTCAAATTAACGGATCTGTTATAGTTGACGTCAGAGCTGCCCTGGTACCCGAATAGCCTGTGATTCGACAGCATGCCAACATCAAAACGTATGTATTGCTGTTAGCGTAGAAAACATATAACGTGTGGAGTAGAATTGGCCTTAATAATTGTTGTAGTTGCCGTTTCCGGTGGCGTCTTCCATGCCGGTCGCCATCATCGTATTGGAGGCTGTGTTGTTGTGGTGCGCATTGGAGGCTGCGTTGCTGTGGTGCGCATTGTGGCCTACCAGACCCGTGTTGTTGTGACCATGGTGATGCGTGGCGTTTCCAGCATGGTTGTGGTGGTGGTGATGGACACTCCCTGCGTGACCACCCGTGGCCGACGCCCCGTTGTTCGGTAACAAGGACTTGTTGTTCTCAGCCTGCGTGTTCTGCATCATTCCGAAGGCGCCATTCATCCCATTTCCGGTCGACTGCATGTGCCCAGTGTGGTTGTGCGTAGCGTGGCCCCCCATGTGATGATGATGCGTCGCCCCGTGATGGTTGTTCGCGCCATGATGGTGGGTCGTTCCGCCCATGGTGGCACCGGAATGATGTTGATGATGATTGTTCGAGGAACCATGATGGTTGTTCGCACCTCCCATGGAAGCACCACCAGCGCCCACACCACCTCCCATGGCAGAGGCACCACCGGTAGCACCTTGCATGTGAGAAGTGCCCATGCCCAGAGTAGAGCCTCCGCCAAGAGCAGAGCCTCCCATGCCAGCCATCTGCGAAGAGGTGTTCACCAACACAACATCGTCATATAAACTGTCCCCAGGACTGTTGGATCCGGGAAACCAGGCGGTACTGGTGTACGGCGACGACGGCGGAGAAGAAGACAAACCAGGCGGGGAACCTGTTCGTTAGACATGGACAAATACGGAAATGCTATATATTGATATTCAGCAAAAACAAGTAAATGATGACACACGAAGATCATAATTATCACTGTTTATACTATTTAAAAGATATTAAAGACAAACAATACTAAGTACCAGCTCTTGTTTTACACCTTGCAATAACTTTTTTTGTTCGAAGCATTAAGCAGAGTCTTCATGCAGCATCTTGGTGATAGAAAATTACCAGTCGTGTTGGAGCCATAGAGGCGCTCACTGGCCGCATCGCCGTAAGCTCCCTTCATGCAGTTTTTTGTTTGCGTTCCAGCGTAGGCCGAGTAGAAGTCCTTGTTCAGGATTTTCGCGGAAGCGCCGTGGTTCCCGTTGGAGTAGAGAGAGCCCATCGGGGGTGGCGGCGGTGGCGGGTTCGTTGTTCCCGTGGTGGAACCCGAGACTCCGTTCGCGCCATTGGTTCCCGCTTGATTGCCCGTGGTCGTGGTCGTTCCTGATGCCAACTGGTTCATGTTCAGCGACGTGTAGTTAGCGGCGTAGTTTGCGGCAGCGGCGTAGTTCGCAGCGGGACCGTACAAGGCCATCACAGCGACTTGGTAGGCGTGCTGCAGCGTCGCGGCTTGTTGCGCAGCTTGCTGCAACTGCTTTTGTTGCTGGAGGGTCGTGGCGGCCAGTTGCTTCTGAGTCGTGGGCACGGCCGGCGGGGCCGGCAGATGCTTGCGCGCGGCGGAGGGCGGACACGGCGGCAGCAGTTGCTTCGGCATCAGCGGCTTCGGCGGAGCCTTGAACAGCTTGGACGGGATGTGTTAGAAAAACAGCATTTCCTCATCAACGAGTTCATCTTTCCAGGAAGTTAAACAAGGGTCCACTCGACGATGAAAAAAAGGAACTAGAATTAAGTAAAATGAAAAATAAAAACAATAAGCTTGTCACCATCTACTTTAAAGCTAATCTTCAGCCAGCTAAATAGTTTATTGTCTTAAGTTTCGTTCTTGTCGTCCTTCGAAGCAGTGTCTTTCGCCTTGCCGTTGCCGGACTCAACATCTGCATCCGGAGTATTGTTGCTGATCGTGGGCGAGCCAGAGCTGTTCGCGGTAGAGTTTTCAGTTTCTGGAGATCCGTTCTCAGAAGTCAGCATCTTCTTGGTATTAGGCGAAACGCGTTTCTCAGAATCTTCATCTCCGTTTTCCTCCTTAGATTTTTCAGCCTCCGCAACGTCAATCTCGACACCAGCCTTTTCAGGATTAGACATGAAACGTGAAGTTTTCGTGCTAGTTGAAGACAGTCGTAGCAGTAGTAGTGCGATGAGAGAAGCATACAATCTACTTCAGTACATTCCTTATACTCGTTGTTCTAAAATCATATACTACTTGGAGGCTTTGAAACAACTTATTTGTTTTGTTGTACTTAAGCAGGCAGATTTTGGGTGTCATAATCTTGTTTTCCTCTTCTTCGTGCTTAAAGAAATCGTCACCCTCAATCGCCATGCGCTCAATGGTTTCCTTCATGATATCCGGCAGCGGCTTCTTAACACGAGGCAACTCACGAACGCCATAGGTACGCTGATTTGAAGAAATAAGGAACATCAAAGATTGTTCTTAAGTATATGAATACTGGTGATTACTGAATGAAAAGCACCAAGATAGAAGAAAATCTTCACGAACTGAGGTTATTCCGAGAGAACTCTGAGGAGATTACGACGAGTCACACCTTCTGTGAACCTCAGGAAATCCTCGAGGCCGCACCTCCGCTCTTTTCTAGTGAGTAAAAAACCAAGATCAGACCTATTGATGTTTGTTCCGAGATGCATCAAAGAGGTACCAAGTTGTATTCCTGCATACGGCGACTGTGAGAACTTTGGCCATCAGCACGGAGGAAATAGAAACGGTCAAACGCAATCTCCGCAATCAATACAACAACAACGCAATGCGACAGGGGATTGTACCTGATGTCAGACGAAGATGATGACCATTTTTGGAGACTTTAAACTATATGAATATTTTTTGGATGTTAAGGGTGGGATTAATGCGAGGGAACGGACTTAAACGGATATAAGTTTGTTCTTTTCCTTTCTAATATGTGAAATCAGCAAAAAAAAAGCCAGTAAAGCTCACGATCTCAACTCATGTAGAGGTACCGTTCCAAGGCGCTTAGGATATGGTTGGTTTTCATAGCAAGTCCGTGCACTTGATCCTGCGCCAAATACTTCCAAGCAGCATCGAGCCACTTTTCTTCAAAGATTTCCTTCACTGAGGAAAACATCTGTTGACGTGACGAAATGGAAGAAGTGATTCTTGTTGGGAGGTCCTGCTTGGTGTCTGGGGGACAGAAGTTGGTTATGGTTGTGAGATGGTGTAATTGGTGTCGATTCGTGGTGAACAACTCTACTGACTCGTGCATCTAAACATCTATATCTAACTTGTTGATACTACTAGCTCCTGAAAAACAAGTGGTACGAAAACGACGCATCCGCGACCTTTTTGATGATAGTTGCGATTCGCGAACAGGCAAACTTCGCGCGCACGGTCGTGCACCCAGGGCAGGAAAGAGACTTCCAGCTCGCGCTGTGCGCTTTCACCTTAGTATTATAAATGATTGAATTCACCCCCCTGATGGAAGACTCCTTCTACTAGTACACTGTTCTTGTGACCTCGGAGAGACTCATCATTGGCTTCTAGTAAGCATAAACATTGGAAAATCACATGTGAGCTCCTCGATTTAGCTATCCAAAAAGGGTGTTACGCTGGTTCTCCCACGCAGCGACGTCCATCGGGGAAACTGGGGCAAAATAGGCTGCCATTTTTGTTGAATCCGTCAGCGAGTGACTTGAATAGAAATTTAGTTCTAACTCTTGCGAGTTTTTAACGACTCTCGAAGTGAGGTGTGCGGCTAGAGGTGGTTGTTTTTTGTTGTACGTGATGACGTGTAGATGTAGTTGTCGAAGGAAAGAAGTAACTCATTTTACCACCTTCATTACCCATGTAGGGATAAAGTAAGTAGGGTGGATGTAATATCAAGGATGGAGCCAGCAGACGCGCAACTGTCGATGATGTATAATAATCCGTGCTCCCGTGAGACTTCTGCAGCTGTCGCTCTTCTATCGTTTTTTCTAATCTGCTCCTCTTACTCTCACTCTGATCTTGACGCTCCGGTTGCCTTGACTATGTACTATGGCATCAAATCTATCATGTGTGTTGGACTTCTCTTTCACAAGTGCACCACATGTTTCCTTCGTGTTCGCTCACGTCTGAAAATTCAACTCGCTTCTGATAATCATGCGTGCATCCAAGATACTTAGTCGTCTACTGTGTCTCCACAACGAGCAAAGACACGCGCAAAACCTCCAGCTGAAGCGTCTGACAAAGCAAACTACTGTACACGCTATGCTTACTAAGGTAGACCCTCTACGTTGAGCACACACTATTCATCAGAACACCATCTCCTTCACAAGCGCCGGCCAGTCGCTCTGTGTGCGTAATGACACAACACACGACGACTACATCATCTGCTGTACAACATCAACATGACGCGAGGACTCGATTATCCTTCTGCGCATGACATATGCCAATCGCATGAACATCAACCTCTCTGAGTCACGCCATACAAGTGTACCGAGTACCTGCGCATCACGACACACACTCTAAACTAATCACCAGTTCATCGGCGCTGGCTTTCACTAGTCCCTCTGCACTACTAGTGCGAGTCTCACTGAGAAACGAAACATTAACATCAAAGCTATCGAAACACTATTGCGAAACGGTGAAAATCATAAAAGCTGAGTGATACTATCTTTGCAACTTGCTATCATGCTGACAGCACTGTCTTCTGTGCACAAAGGGAGAGTGTTGAACATTGGTTATTACGTGTAATACTCGTGATTCTCAATGATGCTATGAATATAGAGGGCTTATTTGCCGTGATATAGTTATTTGTATACGAAACATTTCATGAAATATATGCCTCGATCAGCGCAAGATTCGTCGCCTCATCCACTCACTGCGCTGCGCGGTTAGCAAAGCCAAGCATTGCCGTTGATATGCCTGATCGCGCCGCCATGGACGGAGATGAAAAAGGAGAAGCACGAACCGATCGCCGCGTAGTGCTACTACTCCCTGCTTTGATGGAGAGAGTTGCATTATCGCTAAGCCTTGCTGACAAGCTTCCTGCGGTCGTCGTCCATGTCGGTTCACCTGTCGACGTGCCACCTCTGGCGCCGCCTTCTTCACCTCTATTCCCCAGCGTCCGCGATGTTCCCTCTACTGCTTCATCGTCCGGTGTCCTGTCGTACTCTAGATCCTTTTCAGCTTGACTAGTACGGTCCTTCGCGGCCGCATTCGGAGGAAGTGTCCCGATCTTCGTCCGCGATGGCAACACCTTAGGACTGAAGCTTGTCTGCACCGCAACATGCACCGGCAGAAACTGCATAGTGCTATCTGGAGCTTGCACCCCCACTTCTCGGGATTCTGAATAGACGCCACAGAAAATAACAAGTAAGAAGGTAATATTGGAATTGGAATAAATTAGCTCAATTTTTCATATTGCGAGTAGTGCGTCTTTGTAAAGACGACGAATTTTTTGATTTACGGACTGCCTAAACAGGATGATGGATGGAAGAGACGACTGCATGACGGAACTGTTCCTCTAAATGACTGATCCGAAAAAACAAGTAGAGAACTTCAAATAAATGAAAAACTTTCACAGTAAAAGCTAACAACGCAGGGTTACCGAGTGATCGCAGCTTCTCGTGCAACCAGCTATGGTGAACGAAAGGGCGGTCCGTGACTCTTTTCGCTTTCGCAAGTATGTCGTCTCTTTCACGCTCTCCCAATTCTACACTCGACCGCAGGGCCGATATTTCGGAGCCCAGCTTCGCTATTTGGTCACTGAGCGCCGTATTCTCAGCGCAGACACCCTGCGCAAAGTCTTTCTCCAGCGCCAGCGTCTTCTTCAACTGCGCCACTTGCTCTTGCAGCGGACGGTCTATGGTGGATGAGGTTGTAAAAGGCTTTCGAGCTGCGGGTACTTGTGCCTCGTTTCGGAGTGCTAGACTGCTTGCCGAGGTTTCTGGTGCCGCGTCGGGAGCATCACCACTGCCTGTTTTTCGCGAAGCATCTGTTTCGTCCAGGGGCGAGCGGCGCTTAGTCAGCGGACCCAACTTTTTCGACGGTAAGAGCGAACTGTGCCTGGTCTTTCGTAATCGGTCGATCCAAGCAAACGGACGGTCATCTTCTTTTGTCTCCACTGGACAAGTGCCTACGCCTATGGTCCTTCGAAAAAGAGGCTGCTCTAGTTTCGGGGATTGTCCACGTGTCTCACCCGTTTCGCTGCTTTTCTCTTCAGTCTCTTTGGCTGGAGTACTTCGAGCCACAATATCAGTTCGACTGGCGTCCTCGTCTTTCTCGGACAATCTTATGTCACCGCTCTGGACACTGCAAGTACTCGCCGGTGACGTTGCGCTCTTTTCGGGACGCCTCGTAGCTGGCTTCTTCACACCCGCGCCTTCAACATCCAAAGTGGCGCTGGAAGACGACGGCAAAAATACGTCTTCATCATTTACTACAGTGAAAGGAATACTGCTCCCCCTCCCCCCTCCCTCTGTTTCTGCCAGCAGTGCTGCCGACATATCCTCTACGGCTGTCAAGGAAATCGAGGTTTGCACATCCCGGTGCTGCGTTTCAACAACTACTGATGGGAAAGCCTTATGTTCAACAGCAGGCAAAGTCTGGGTGTCTTCTTCGATGCTTGCCTCGGTGCTTGCATCGCGCATTTCGACACCCTGCGTCTGCTGTGACGCGTCTTTCTTTTCTCGACTTTCGCTTTGCGTTCCTTGCTCAACTCGAACAATTGTCTGCTCAATACTTCGGCTCGCACGGCTCTCTTGGTCTTGCACGACGTGGTCAGCTTTTGTTGGCGGAATGTTGATGCTTCCATTTTTTAGTCCTGCAACTCCTAAGTGTTCCACCGTAAGTTTTGGCTTTTGTGCTACTGGCTCAGGTAGTTCGGCGACGCGTGTCTTGAGAACTTTAGCTTTTGTTTCGTGAGAAGAGCGAAGTGCCGCAACGAAACTCGTGTAGACACCTGGGACCCATCCAATGCGCGTGTCCGCGTAGGCAGCATTCCTATTCGACGACAATGTACTAGAGAGTGTAGCTGAGGTCCAGGTGTCGTCGTCTTCTAGCAAATCCGGCGCAGAACAAGTGCCAGTAGTTGTGTAATGACGGAGGGCAGAGCCGAAGAGAAGGCCCAATCGCACAACTAGAAGTTCTAGAAACGCCACCCTTGACGCGAGCTCGGTCGCGGTCGCGTGCTCTCGCAGCTGTTCCGCGCATCGTTGCAACCCCTTCTGCAGTTGAGCATCGTCTGTCTTCAGTTGACCGCTATTTTCAGTACTGCTGAACTCGTCAAGAGCGGCAATGCGAACCAGGTCAGAGCGCATGAGTGCCTCGAACGCACGATAGGAGGAAAAGCCCGGACTTGTTAGCTTAATACGGTATGACGAACTTCCATCGTCTGCCTTCTCGCCACCAAGGACCCCTCCACCAAAATCCTCGTCCTTCATGGCGCCGCCGCCATCGTCAGAGGCGCCTTTCGAGCCATCCTCCCGGCGGCTGCATAGTAACCGAGATGCGCGCTGTCGAATGCTCGGCGCTGAACCTCGTCGGGCGCTCGTCTCGCTTGGCAACACAGCCGAAAATAAGGGTGGTCCGGCGTCTGCTTTTGTTGGTCGTATGGGGTTACTGCTGCTGCTCACCCCGCTCAATATGCGCGCCATCTTCTTGCGACTCAAGAATTATCTCCAAGAGCCAAATAGGAATGGCATTACCGTTGGCGAGGTTGGCGATTACAGAAAAACGCCAACCTGCTACGCAAAGCACTGCAATCGCCCCAAGACAGACCGCACGGGGCCAATGTGTTCCCTCATAGATCCTGGCTCTCTCTATTGCAACATTTTCTCCCTGTTGCACTTGATGTAGAAGACAGGTGCACTCAGTGTAAAAAAAGTATTCATGTAGCACTTCTATGACGCAATAATACCGATGAAGCTTTTTCGTCGATTCCTCCTTCCAACATCGCCATCAAGTCTCAAGTGGTCCTTTCTACTTTATCATGCAATTTGAAGCCCCTTCTTCGTATCCTACTCGAGCAGTCTTCTTCTTCTTCTTCTTAGATTGAGATTCCTTCTTTGAGTCTTGTGGCTGCTCAGTAGACAAATGACACCATCTGCACGCGACACGCCTGCAAAACCTTTACAAGTTTTAAGTAAGTCAAAAAATGTCTGCATTGCGATTTGTAGACAAGATCGGCAGCAAGAAAATCAAAAGCGTGGAGTTGACGTCAGAGTCTTGATCTCCTGCGCAGAAAATATCTGGTTGCATAGCGTGAGTACGCGCTCATCCCATCCTGTCCTCCTGAATGCCAGCTTTACCACCAAGCATCCCGTCGAGGGCGCGATACCCCTCTTCGTTAAGATTGTTGCAAGAGCCTGCCTTCAGACTTATTATGCCAGCTGCAGCAGAAAGACTTCGTGGGCCCGCCACTACGTCAGACTTATCTATCAACAAAAATCTCAACCCGGCCGCTTAGTACGTTTTTTACGATACCTGACTGTGGGTAGTTTGCGAGCAACCATGTTCGAGCCACTTTCTCCGCCGATGGGTATGCGCTTTCGAAGCTCGTGCTTCTCCTTCGTCGTTTACATTGATTTTCAAACTGTGCTCTTCCTCCGCAATAATCATGCCGCGGTGTTCATGTCCCTTACTTATATGGAAAGGGGGGCACTTTTGCTGCTGCGCAACGCTACGCCTACGACATGGGAGTACTTTGAATAAACGGTCCCCTTTGTGTTTGCACACTGCGACACCGTTCCGCATTCGAAGATTCGTTGGCCTTATAGAATGCTCTCGAACTGGAATGGGCTGCGGCGAATGGTCCAGCGGCCTCATCAGTGCGGCACCTGAAGATATTAAGAGTGACGAATTGCCATTCATAAGCCTTTCGCTTCGCCCAGTATTTTTTGCTTCTTCCTAACTATATCTCATTTCCGAAAAAATAACGCGTACTTTGACAAAGAAGGAGGGCTCAGTCGTTTGGGGAGTGAAGGTTGCTGCCATCGTTCGTAGGGCTACCATTCTCGCTCGTCCTTTTCACCAAAAGAAAGACGCTTTCGGCTAAGCAGTAGCCCCGCGGGCTGTTGCCTGTTCTCCGGGTCGATCTTCATACACACAAGCGCCGCCATTGTAGTCAGCCCCTCTGCGTTCTGCGCAGGACCTCCAACGGCCTCCACTCTCTTTGTGTCCGATCCCGCAAGGGCATGCGCCGGGACCTATGGATGCGCTAGCAAATTGCACACCACTCCACACTGCGTCCTCGTCCTGGATGAAAACGCCATCGCCGCGCAGCGCTGCAAGAGTAGCATGACGCTCCTGACCGGCGGCTCTGGAAAGCAAATCTTCCGGCCAACTGGGCCCGCCGTGGGCCCGGCTGTTTTGCGTGTGGACTTTTCCCGGTCTCCGAAACGCTCGCCCTTTTTACCCAGCGCAAGCGCCGCCGGCTTCGCGGGGTCCGCGGCCAAGGCGACTTCCGCGTCGAAGGCGGGCGGGCACACGGATGGCGAGCCGGGGCCCCGTAGGCGCGACGTCGCCCGCTATGGCGGCCGACGGGGATATCAATCCGCTGTTTGCGCCCGGAGTTGGCGTTTCGCCCGCCTGCATGCCGCAACACTTCGGGTCTTAAAATGGGGGCAGGAGAACTCCGAGAAAGCCGATTCTTTTGGCTGTTGTGCAGCGCTGCACCGACCGGCGCAAATGGGGCCGGCGGCCTTTGTTCCAAGTCCGGCTCTTTTCCTGTGTTGGTTTGACAGATGTCTCAAAACTTGCCATAAGTCGACCTGTTTTAAGCGAAAGCCCGGGGAGGCGGCGCCTACGTTGTCGACCTATTCCAGACAGGCTGCCAAGCCTGCGGCAGCAAGGCCTGAAGCGGCGCCCTCCAGTGCGGGCCGAGGTCCTCTGCACCTAATCCGGCCCTCCCTGGTTTCCTCTAAGACTCCCAAACTTACCAGCAGCCGCACTTTTTTGGGCTGAGGCCAGGCAAAGGCGGCCCGCAGGTTATCGACCTGGCGCGGACCGGCTGCCAGGCGGGGAGCGCTAGGAAGACTCCCAAAGTCATATCTTCGAAAACCAAACCCCCACAAAGAGAATTTTTGTGGTGGGTTTTGCCGGGAATGGTTAAGGGGCCACAAGATAAATATCCTCTATCTAGTACTGAAACAGGCAAAACGGGTAGACTTCTAGGTCAAGGTTGGAAAGACCGGCGTAAGGCAATAAAACTTAAGTAGCGAGAAACTAACCCGCGCGAAACTCTTAAGCGAAACCGTTGAGGGACAGTGGCACTCCTGGGCCGTTTTCGATATTTTGCCACTTTTCTTCACAGTTTGGCACGCCAGTCCCTAGACCGCGAGGCCAGTTCGTCTCTCTCCTTTTCCCATTCCCTTATCGGTTTCGCCTCTGTCTTTCCGGGCTCTGTTCAGATGCTTCCGCCATTCTCTTATCGGTTTCGCCGCTCGCTCGGCGCACCCGTCTCCCCTGCAATCCCTCCGGCTACCGATACAAGCCGAACGAGACGACAGGCGACACCATGGGGCACGGGCTCGCCCTCCTTTTTAAGAGTCTGGCACATCCTTACAGGCAAAGGCTAGCCCTGTGCGCCTGTAGCTCTCAGAAGTGCGCCCGGTATAGGTAGCACACGCACACGAAGAGAGCCAAGGGGATAACTTCAATCGCGAACGCCTTTCGGTGAGATCGCAGAAGCCCGGCAAGACGCCCCGTCTGGCGCACCGTCCCGCAGGCGGCCGACGATGGGGCATGCCTTATTTCTTCAGTGACACGGGCGACAGTTTGTCTGACGCATCCCCCCGCCTCCCGTTGTACCCCGCGCCCCCCGCCCCCCTGTACAGGGTTACATGGTTGGGCCCAGTCCGGGGGCGCACTCTTCGGCGCAGGCTCGTTATGTGGGTTCACAGTCGCGCAAACATTTAACCTTGTACAAGGGGGGCGGGGGGCGAGATGGTCACGCGTTGCCCCCTCGTCCCTGGCGGCCGTAGAGGGACGACGCGCCACGCTGCGCTGGTGGGCGCTGGTGGGCGCGTGGTCTGCGCCGCATAATCCAGCGCGAACAGCCCAGCAAGGCAACAGTCTGCCCCCTCGTCCCTGGCGGCCTACGGCCGCCAGAGGGACGACGCGCCACGCTGCGCTGGTGGGCGCTGGTGGGCGCGTGGTCTGCGCCGCATAATCCAGCGCGAACAGCCCAGCAAGGCAACAGTCTGCCCCCTCGTCCCTGGCGGCCTACGGCCGCCAGAGAGACGACGCGCCACGCTGCGCTGGTGGGCGCTGATGGGCGCGGGGTGTGCGCCGCATAATCCAGCGTGAACAGCCCAGCAAGGCAGCCCTCTGCCCCCTCGTCCCTGGCGGCCTACGGCCGCCAGGGGGACGACGCGCCCCGCTGCGCTGGTGGGCGCTGGTGGGCGCGTGGTCTGCGCCGCACAATCCAGCGCGAACAGCCCAGCAAGGCTGCCCCCTGCCCCCTCGTCCCTGGCGGCCTATGGCCGCGAGAGAGACGACGCGCCACGGCACAGAGATCAGACACACGGCAAGAGCACACGAGGGGAGCACATGGGAAGACGCAGAACACAAGAGCAGCCAAGCCAGAAGAACACAGACCGACCAAACTGGAACAAAGACGAGCCAAGCCAGGGGAACACAAGAGGGCGACGATCTCGCCCGCGTATCTCGCGAAATGAAAGAAGTGGAAGCAGGTGGATGATGGACGCGCGCGCGGTTTTATCGAAAAGCCGCCACGCTGAGACCGGCGAGACCTCCCGCCTGTGGCCAATCTTTTGGAAGAATATGGCGAAGCGAAACCAGTAAGGAGATCCGGGAAACCATTGCGAGGATTTTTGTCGCAGACGCTGCGCCCGCCTTTTTCTTTTTCGCCTTCTCTTTGTGAATATTTAAGAGCATCCGAATTCTTTGCGAATGCTTGCGAATATTTGGGAATATTCGCTAAATATTTGCGAACATTTTTTGAGTGCGGGAATAGTTTCCGGGTGAATCTTTTGAAATAAGGCAAAAGACTGCGCGCGCAGTTCATCTCGTGCGGGAGTCGAACTGCGCAAAAGGCTCCAGGCATGCTGATGCACCATTGGCCGCCGATTAAGAACTTGTCGAAAACCTTGCCAGTGCGAGGCTGCCAAAGCATCCACCACCCGAGCCACCCCTGCCCAAGGCCTTCGCGATGCAGTGAGCCACGCGCAGGACTGAGGCGGCAAGGGCTGCCCGCTCTGTGTCCCGGGATCGCTGCCCAGCCGTAGCGAAACCGATAAGCAGACGCCAGAAAAGCACAGAAAAGAAGAGAAGGCAGCACGCGAAACCGATAAGAAAGCGGACGGCCCAAGAGCAAAACGTGGCCACGCCTTGAGCAAGACCGGGGGAGGCAAACGGGGGAAAAAGGGGGCAGAGAAATCGACAAGGGAACCGAAGCAACGCTGTCCCTTAACGGTTTCGCCTAAGAGTTTCGCGGGGATCCACTCGAAACCGATACCCGCATGAAGTTCGAAACTGTTAAGGGACAGAACTTAGGCAAGCCGAAACCGCTCAGGGACTTGCAAAACGGCCGGCAGCTTTTTGCGTTTTGTCTTCGCCTTTTTGGCCTTCTTCCCACGTTTGTGTTTTGTGTTGTGGCCACTCCCCATCTGTGAGGCCTCGCCCTGTGTCTCGCTTTTTGGCGGGTTTGCTCCCTAAGTGTTCAAAAGCCGAAGCCGATGGATAAGCGACCCAGGCGAAACCGATAACGGCACCCGGAAAGCCTTCGCCACCCTGGAGGTTTTGGACGTGTTTCGCCACCCACCACAGTGAGAGCACAAGCCACAAGCGCGCAAGCCTCCGGGGATACTATGCACCCCGCCACCGCGTCGCTCTGTCGCGGTGCGCGGGTGCGTCGCTACTTTGCTCCGCTTGCACACCGGCGCGGCGACTGAACAGAGAAGACAGCCGAACAAGCAGAACGACGCAGCAGACAGAACGACCAACGGAGCGAACAGAGCGACAAAACAGACAAGACGACCAAGCAAGGAGGACGACAGAAGAGACAGAAACAAGACCGAACAGCCAGAACGACGGAACAGACAAGACGACGGGACAGACAGAACGACAGAGCAGACAGAACGACAGCCAAACAGGTGGAACGACTTAGCAGAAGAGACGGGGGAACGCCCTCAGGCCGCTGGGCGGTGCGTGGCCATGCTTCAGCCACAGCCACCACGGCGCGCCCTCGAATCACAAGGAGGCGAGAACGGAGCGAAGAAGGGAGCCAGAGGAAGACGACAGCCGCGAGAGCTCTTCAGAGAGCCCAGCCCTGCGAGCTCTGCGCGGGTTGGCTC
>CAJINU010000071.1:91475-146546 GCA_905178165.1 Amoebophrya sp. A25
TTGGTTTGAGTTTGGTTTGAGTTTGGTTTGAGTTTGGTTTGAGTTTGGTTTGAGTTTGGTTTGAGTTTGGTTTGAGTTTGGTTTGGGTTTGGTTTGGGTTTGGTTCGAGTTTGGTTTGGGTCTGGTTTGGGAGGGCTCGGACCAACATCGAACAGAGATAAGGAGCAAGGGCAACCCCATTCAGCTTCTGGCGACTTTGTAACTTGAAAGCAGCAGCCTGGGACTTGTTGCCGGTGCTAATTAGAAAAAAGAGCAACAACTTCGCAGCTTTTTGATAACTTTCCAACTTGAAATCAGCACCCTGCGGATTTTTTACCGGTGCGGATTAGAAAAAAAAGCAACAACTTAGCAACTTTTTGGCATCTTTGTCAGAAAAATGAAGGGCAAGAAGCAGGAAACGCAAGGACCGAAAGGCACTGACAAGACCATCACTCCATCCTGTTTCTCCTCAAATATTCTTTTACTGTTGAGCAACCACCGCGCCAGGCAAGAACAAATTACATACATCCGCAAATTCGTGCACTTAGGCACCTTGTAGTTTATTTTTCCTCCTCTCAGGCCCTATGCCTCAAACTAACAGCAAGAAAGATGATTTTTGGTGCATGTTCTTCTATTTCGCTCGTCATTGTTGACGCCAAAAGCACCGGGGGCTTCTTGTCATTCACGGGCAAGAGAAGAGCACGAACAAATCACGGACTTTCGGCCCACTAGAAGAGGTTTTTTCCTACTCTTCTGGGGGGGGGTAGCACTCAATTCTTGACTACAGAGGAGTATACTCCATCCAAGATCGGGGCCAGAAATAGATACTGAGTAAAAATATAGGACCGGAAATAGATACTGAGTGAAAATATCGACCGAAAATATACCCTACTTTTTTCGGTCGTCTTTTTTAAGGGCTTGCGAACGGGGTCAACTTTGTACTTGTAAAGTCGGAGAAAAGCTACGTAAATGCTCTGCTTGCAAGGTGGCCACAGTGGGACCAGGGTCGGCCTGGCTGGTCGATACAGCCACGACCGCAAGGCTTCTAGTGGGGAAAGATAACTGGCTAACGGCCTACTGCCTGAGTTTTCAAGTGGCTACTTCAGAGCCTCAGCGGGGATCTGCCCCACGGGAAAAACTTCAGGCCATGGGGTATCTTCTGCCAGTTCTTCGCCTGTGCTAGCGCCTGGTCTGCTGCATGTTTTTCAACACTGCTCCTTTCTTTTTTCAGACCAGGCCGCGCAAAAGTTCTAGGATCCTTCGGTCGATCACGCCCCTGTTTACCGCCATCCACAAGGCCAGCGGCTTGCTATCACGAAGTAGCTTCGTCAGAGCGTCGACGAAGTTGAGACGCCCAGGAATATGCCGAAGGATCAGTAGTCTCTGCTCGACCAGCTGCTGCACGCTCTCCCAGTCCGGTCTGATGTTGCGCTCATGCGGCTCGCCTAAGGCGTTCTGCGCATCAGTCAGCTGGATCATCGGCGTCGCTGTCGTGGTAAGGTGAAGATCGAGCAGCAGCGTGGTAAGATAAATCATCTCGGATGCCAGCATTCGCTGAGCCAGAACTTCAACAGCAGTGGACGACGAGAAAACGCGCTTCGGTAGCTTGCTGAATGTTGAGACTGTTGTTACGCGCGAGGACTCCGGGCCGAAAAGGTGTGTCCCCCCAGCTGCTCGCCGTTGTGCCGCGTCACCACAACCAAGCGGAACATGCTCGCCAAGGTCCCCCAAGCGAAAAATGCGTCGTGTGCTCCAGCCTGGTGTTCGTGCGAGGCGGATGAGGTTGTTGACATCCACTAAGAACGAGGCGACCAGAGGACTGTCAGGACTAGTCTCCTGCTCGACCAGGTGCACTATGCTTGCCAGATCTGAAAAAGTTTGAAGAATTACTGCGTTGCACTTTTGCAGCCATGCCACCTCACCCACGGGCCCGCGGAACGGGTTGCGCAGCTGTTTGAGGATGAACTTGCTGCTTGTTGCTGCACGACATTCCATAAACTTTGCTACATCCTCGCGCGTTACCAGCTGCATCTTGGAGGCGTAGGTCTCCTGCGTGAAGAGATAAACGACCGGCACTACGAGCTTATTGAGCTCCGGCACTAGTGCTGCGTCGAATTTGCGCTGCTCAGCTGCTGGATAATCTTCCACCACGACGTCTGCCCTGACGCCAGTTACCTGCTCAGCATGCTCCACTTCTTCGGTGCTTGGCGCTATGAAGCATTCTGCTGGTGGCTGGAAGTCTTGCTCTTCACGTTGTGCTTGTGTCTGCGCCATCTCCTTCACCAGCGCAAGCTGGTCAAAGACAAGAGGCCGAGCTACTACTTCTCTGCCAACAAAGGCATCACGCCGCCCAGGTTCCAAAACAGTCCATGATGACAATGTAAAACGTTCAAAAAGCACAGCAAGCCGCAAATAGAAAATTAGCCATCCACTTGAAACTGTGTCGTCGACGTGAACTGCCATTGCGCCAATCGGCGTCTCCGGGCGCTGAACATGATGGAAAAGCTCACGACCAATCCGCACTGTGGCTTGGTTGAGGAATTGCGGATCCTCGGCCTGCTGGAGCTGCTTGACTCTACCTGCTGTCTGCCCGTCGTCAAGAATGCGAACACGCTCGGCAACGCAAACTGCTGGAATTTTTCGCATCAGTGCTAGCTTCTCCCGATAGTACGCCTCCTCACACGCTGGCCCAGCAGTGATTGCTTTCTGCTCGTTCTCAGTCGGGTAGTAGACGAATAGTGCTGGATCAATAAGCGACTGCGTGAGCCCAATGCGAGTACACACTAGAAAGAGTTGCAGCTCCCATCCACGCGGCGCGTCCTTCTGACCATAAATGCACTTTTTTAGGCGCACACATTCGTCGAGAGGCTTCATGCCCGGAATGGTCATCTTCTGCAACACCTGTGGCACCTCGCAGTAGACCTCCTTGTCCTCCTCATCCCTATCGGGATAGATGTCATCAAACTCCATGCCCTGGATGAAAGCCTCCTTGAAGTCCGACAAGCTGAGTGGTTTTTTTACAGCCTGACCAAACTGTCTGAATGTCTCAGCGGTAAGCAGATCCATCCGTACATGAAGAGTGCTCAATATGGAACTATGGACGGAGTAATGGAGTGAATGAGAAGAATTCCTACAGAGCAAGGAAGCAAATGGAAAGCGGGACTGCGTTAGGAACTGTGATCTACAATAGTGTAGTTGCTCGAGGAGGCATAACAAGGTAATGCCGAGTGAAGGAGAAGCGGACAACTCGAGAGAGGTGAACTGAAGATGAGAAGGGATAAAGAGAAATGGACAAAGGGATAAAGAAGGGAATCAAGAAGAAAGGAAGATAGACCAAATAAGGAATATTAAAATCTGACCTCTTGCAGATATGAGTCATGACCTCAATGCGAACCAACTCAACCATAGTTTGGGTATCCCGTATTCCTGTATGGTCGTGTATCTTGTATGTTGGTATCTTGTATTCCGGTATGTTATCACTCTGTTATTTCTCATATTATCCTATGTAACATCAATCTGAGATTATTGTATCTATAATTGGTATCATCCTTTCGGCTTGGAATATTAGTATTCTGATTACATTTGCCATTCAAAGGAAAGAACAAATGCATGGGCCTTGTAGTGGATCTCTTGGAATTGGCAAGATGAATGCCACCATCTTGGGATAAGACTTCTCTCATCCCGCGGCAAATCTCACAGGAGATAGTTTTCCTCAGGTCTTCGAGTCTGAACTAATCCAGAGCTATTTGTCATAAAGGTTCTAGCAGTTGACAACTTGGGAGTGACATACAACGTGTTCGGACTTACTCTGAAAAGGGACACTATCACAATATCAGGTGGGATCGAGATGAACCATCCCATCAGGTCACGGAATGATCTCTGGTTCCAAGGGGAAGAAGATGATCATCACTGCGTCGGTAATCGGTCTCAATTGAGAAAGAGCCCAAAGAGTAATAGATTGCTTAGGCATAGATGGAGCACTAATAAGTATTATCATCCTCCTATAAGAGGAAGGAACCCTCAACGACAAGAGGGAAAGCAATCACGATCACTCACACTGGTAGCGGAGAATACCGCGCAGGATGTGTATTTTAATAACGATTCCTTCTTTCCCGAAATAGTAGAATTTCCGGAAATTTTTTTTAATCACGACTGCGAAGTAGATCACTTTTGGATACAGTACCTAATCCCATACCACAAAATGGGCAGTGACAACGATGACGCTGGCGGCAACGCAAAGCAAGTCCCAACGTTTGCGGGCGACTTCACCTTGCTTGAGACATATAAGAACAATGTCCTCCTCTACTGCATTAGAGCTTCAAAAAAAGAGGAAGGAGCCAAAGTGGCAGAACTCATCCATAAGCTGGAGCCATCCTTTGCGGATGATGTATTTCTGAAAGACAGTGTGCTGACAATGTCTTACCACATGAAGCTGGCTGTGAATACTACACATGGAATGACTGAGACGTCGTCATGGTATGGAGTGCGAGAGACGGTTTGGTACGCAGTACTAGGACGAAGTCTTCACACCTCGTTGAGGTAGAGAGATCAATGGAGGAGTGCAAAACAGAACTGAGGGTCAGTGCAACTGACGATACAAGACGTGCTAGGAGGTGTGAGGAAAAGGGTGGCAAATGGAGAACAGAAGGTTACTTGATAGGTCTTTGCACTTTCTCATCATGAAGCAATGGAATGTGAATATGACACTATAGTTTGGTATGGGTATGGTACTCCGGGAAGAGTAAGGTAGGTAGTAGGTAGTATCAAAGTACATGGACCCCAGGATGGGGAATGGTATCTTGTTCTCTCTCAGATGGTGTCGCCTTCTGTTCTGTACGTTGATGTACTGTGTAGCAGGGAGCGCAGCTCCACAGCATCAAGAAGTCTTGAGCCGTTGGAGCCAAGACTGGAGGAGTTGGTATAGGCCTAAAAGGCCAGTGTTCGTCCGAAGAGCTCTTAGTGGTCATGCCGAGGGCATAAGATCCTTTTCATCACAAGATCCAGGAGATAGTGATAGGAGAAACGCTTCTGGATCAATCACACTGGTAGCGGAAAAGCCTGACGCGGACCTACGCTCTAAGGGTCCTTTCAGGACGAAGTTTGCAAAAATTTTTTTTACAACACGACGTGTTTATCAGATTGACAGTCTCCTTCTCTCAATAATAGGTTTATTATTAATTTATGTCAGAGAACAAATGGTGGACAATAATTGGGAAGATAAAGGGACGCCTGTCCCATCCTTTGATGGCGACATACAACTTCTAGAACAATATCGAAATGAAGTGCAACTTTATGCTATTCGGAGCTCAAAGAAGGAAGACCCAGCCAAGGTCGCAGACCTTATCAGCCGCCTGGCTCCAGCATTTCGAGATGATCTTTTAGCGCAGTATCCAGATGGTCTGGCATCAATACGCGAAGACCCAGAAATGCAATCCATCTCCAAATATTTAGAGTGCGTTGAAAACGCTTTGGTCGGAGAAAGCATGGGCACGAGAATGCTCTATCTGTACTCGCAGCTGAAAGCCATTAAACGGGAACAAGGAGAATCCTTGGATGCGTCAATGCGCAGGCTCGAACGAAAAGTGACGCTTTTCAGCCAAGCCATGCTGAGAACATGTAAGCAGCACGGTCATACACAGCGAGCAAAAATTTCCTTTGGAGGAGATGTGTGTCCGTTTTGTAACGAATTACCGGAAGACCATCCAGTCATGCCGAAAGGCGATGATCCGGGTGGAAGCTTTACACTAGATACGACGCATCGAGAAGTGTGTCCCTTGTCCGCTTTACAATGGATGTTCGCAGTAACATGCCCTGACATCACACCGGGCGAAATCCTCGTAGTCCCCAAAGAAACGTTCTCGGGCTCCTTGATGTCGATGACAGCATTAGGAAATCTCGGATTTTCGGACTCAGATGTAGTCAAAGTTTGCACGGACGTCAACGACCCTTTCTCCTGGCCGCAGGTCAAGAAGTACGTGAGTAACTTGAGACTAGCTGCCGGCATCTCCAACGCGACAAAACGTGGTCAAGAGCCTCATCATCTACTAGGTAATAGCCACAAAGCGCAAAACCCAGCATCCATTCGTAGTGTGGAAGACCAGGATGAAGAATGGTATGACTGGACGGAAGATGAAGTGGCCGCTTACCAAGCCGAGATGGAAGAGGACGAATATTACGAAGCTGAACAGGAGGATGAAACCTACGTCGAAGACGAACAAGTTGAAGGAGAATCCCTCGACCAAGCAATCAACTGGATCCAAAAGGGAAAGCAAGTATTGCAACGGAAAGGCTTCGGCAGCAAAGCCAAAGGAAAGAAAGGGAAATCGAAAGGACGTAAATCGAACGATCCGCTCCTGTTCTCAAGTCTCACACCAACCTCGTATCCGCGTTCCCAGTCCCGCTTCCCGGGCCTGGGGAAAGGTCCTCCAAGAACGTGGAATAAGAGCATGGCATCATCTTCTGCTAGTTACACAACAAGACCTTGGACCTCCAAGTCATCTTCTTCTTCGTCTAGTGGAACAAATTCCTATCGACAGACCAATTTCCCGCCGAAGGGGTCATACGCCGGGAGAATGAAACAGCAAAATAAGCCACATTCTGTGCGTTGGGCTCTCGTTACAGATGATGATTTAGAAGGGATACAGGAAGTTCCGGCTAACCACGTGGATACACCGGCGCTGTCTACGACAGATGGAGATGGACCAAACAAAGAAAATGTGCCGACGACACATGAAAAATCGGACATTATGGCGAAGCACGCGCTTTCGGTGATGAAGCAGGACCAAGAAGTCGCAGGCTCTCAAACGAATACGGCCATGCTCGCAGAGATGGCACTAAAGGACCCTGTAATTATGCCACTTCAAATGTCTAAAACAAAAGTTTGCTGGGAACAGAGCATAGCTGAAAGCACGTCACTAACTAACGCAATGGACTATAAATCTAAACGCGAAGAACTTGAATTACAACAAACTTGTCACCAACTTATAACCCATGACTGGGCGACGCCCTCTCCAACTGAGACACATGACTCTTCTCACCAAACTACTCCAACGCCGTTGGAAGAGGTGCTGGCCATGGCTCAAGTCCAAAACCAGCCGGTGGCTTCCTTCTGTGAGGGAACATTTCCAAATCTCGGGTCAGTACGCCGCCTTTCTAGTGGACGTGAATATGAAATCCGAAACATTCCGTCTACCACGAACCACAAATATAAAGTGGGAGAGGTGGTAGTTGACAGCGGCGCAGCCCTGAACATAATAGGCCATTCTGAAATGTTAGAATGGCAACAAGCTCTAATTGAGCGGGATCGTGATCCTGGTATTCTCCTCCCGTCGTCCGTAAGACTCCGGTATGCGGGAGGGGGCCGTGATGTCTCTGCTGGGACTTGGATAGTTCCCTTTGTGTCACGAACATTTCGTGGCACCATAGCACTCGAAGTACTTCCCCAAGGGAAAACCGCTAGGATCACTCAAGTCCCATTACTTGGGCTGCCAACGCTGAAAGCCCTTGGTGCTCTCATCGACTTCACTACGAATACGATGGCGGTGAGAGAGTTTGGAACCGGAGCCGACGGCCAACCGACCTTGGTGCAGGAAAGGCTCGCGCCATTGTCATTTCGAGGGGCAAATACATACACTATTCAGTTATGTGACTTCTCAGTGGTGTCAAGGCAGGCGAGACAGATGATGAACCTCGTCTGCCCTGTTCACGTGATCGAGGAAGAATGGCGAATGCCATCCGTTCGCGACTTGGTGACGCAGTCATATACCGGCGGCCAAATGAGGATCAAGCCTGAGGAGCGCAAGAGGTTCTGCGAACGCGTTCATAGGCAGTTGGGGCATAATCGCCCAGCAGTGGTGAAACTGCTGCTCCAGGCAGGTGTTGACCCTGACACAGTCAAGGAGTACGGCCTTATGTGCGACAGGTGTGCGGCTTGCATACACTATCATCCCAAACCACGGGACTTCAAGGTGTCGGTGTCGAACTTTGCGGAGCATAGTGGGCACAAGGTGGGCTTTGACATCTTCATGGCAGATGTGAAGGATGGGCTCAAGGAGCCATTTATTCACTTTGATGACTATTTCGATAAGTCCTCTTCTATTTACCACCTCCCAAGGATGGACGTGGATGCAATCGAGATGGCATTTCTCGAGTACTCAAGAACTTTGCCATTTTACCCACGTGAGCTCTATTCCGATAATGCGGGCTCGTTTATCGGAGAACAGGGAAGGCGACGCTTTCTTCAGTACGTGGAGCACGTTGAATACGGCCCAGTCCACGACGCAGTGGCCCAGTCGGTCACAGAGAGACAGGGTGCAATTTGCAAGGCCCTAGTCAATAAGGCGATATACATCGCCCTGCAAGAGGGGCACGCTGCCCCCAACTTCGCACGGATTGCGGCACAGTCATCCGTAGCGAAGAATAATCTCCCACTCTCGAGTGGTTTGACTCCGGCACAGATTAAGTTCAGGACGATGCCGCGGCATGTCCTTCCCGGGGAGTTAATTCTGGAGGGGGTGACCGACGCTGTTGGATCCTCGCCGGTTGGCGCCCGAGAGGAGTTCTACTCTCGGGTCGTGGCAAAGGCCCTGCTGCAGATGCGGGCATGCCAGACTCTTCAGAAGGCGCTGAAATCATACGCGCCACGCTCGGAGACATTCGCCGCCGGGGATGTCGTTCATTGCTACAACGGGAACACAGGCCGCTGGGACCTGAAGGGCAGCGTAGTAGCTCCACAGGGCGACAAGTACTACATGGTAGCTGTTCATGGAAAGGCGCAGCCGATGAAGTTCTATACAACTAGGCTCCGGAAGGAGACCCCATTGGCTTTCGAGGTCGATGCTCAGATGGGGGATGGTGCACTACCTGGAGGGGGTGCGAGGGACCCTCCGGAGCAGCACCACGAGGGGGTGCGGCCTCAGCCGGCACCCCAGGATCCGCTGGCGGTTCCAAACGCGGACATGCCTGGGCGGGCAGGTCGTGAGCCTGCCTTGCGGCCCTCTACCTATTTCGTTTCCCCCCGTGTGGGTCCCTGCTTGGCAGTCTTCCGTAGATATCTTAGCGCCGCTGTAGACAAAATCAACGCAGGGGCTGTGCCTGTGGGTCGTGGGTTCTCGTGGATGACGAGACCGCGCGCGAGCGACGCAACAGCAGCACGGATGCAGGAGGTCTACGACGTTACAAAGCCTTTACTCGACGAGGTCTTTCCAGAACAGAGTACTGACGCAATCCAGATTGTCACTGGTGCGAACCTGCGCAGGCTCGACATCAAGGGGGCAACACGCTGGCAAAACGTGATTGCTTTCAAGGGGGATCAGTGCTTCAAGCACGGTTTTGACCTAGCAGGTAGAGCAAAGTTAGACTGTGTGAATGATCTCCAGGCCGAGGGCGTAGAGTATGCTCTTGTCGGCACATATGTTGCCTGTGGCCAGGGACAACAGGTAGATGAAGTCAAGTGGGTGCAGTGTGAGGCTTGCTCAAAGTACAGACCTCTCCACCAGGAAGATGCGGCAAATCCGCGCATATCCCGTCCTTCCTACAAGTTCCAGTGCAGTAAGATGGAGGGCATGACATGTCAACAGGAGGACAGACTGCCTGTGCCCAGGATTACAGAGTTCCTCGGCGCAGTACCCCAGGGGTACCCAGTGCGGAGTGTAGGCACATACCAGACAACACACGACTACTGGTATGAGACGCCCTACACATACGTATACGAGGTCGTAGTGCCTCGGTCACATAAGGTCATGCCTTTCCAGACGGGTTTACGTGGGGCTCCCCCGCCGGGATCGATAGCTAACTGGTGTACTCTCCGAGTTCAGGGCATGAAACCTAAAACTTTCCGGTGGGACCAATCTCGTCAGGTGACCCTACCGGCAAACTTCACTGGCACGATCAGATTTCGAAAGAAACAGCCGCAGGACTGTTCTTCGGAATACGAGGCATGCTTGCGCAGGCAAGAGGTCCTCAGGGATATCCTAGATGGATACGATATCATGCGTGTCGAGCAAACCGCACAAGTGCAACTTGTCCAAAAAGAACTTACCGCTAAGGAGGTCTTAGCGTATGCAGATGATCCGGGTTTTGTCAAATCCGACACAAAGGAATTCCAGTCTTTTATCGACGAAAAAGTGTGTGTCCCATGTGATCGCCCGAAGGGTAAGCTCAACTTAATGAAACTTCGCATGGTCCGAACATTTAAACACGAAGACCCTGTAGATAACTCCAAAATTACCCGGAACAAATCCCGCGGAGTATTGGTAGGATGCGGGGATCTTCGCCTGATGTCAGGTCTTCAGGTGGACGCGCCGACGGTGCAAACGTCCAACCTCCGTGTCTTGCTATCAGTAGCAAGACAGAATGACTGGGATCCTCGGACATTTGATATTCCCACCGCGTTCCTGAAGGGGACGCTTACCTCGGGGGACGAAGTCTATTTCGAACCCCCCCCACTCCTGGCGAAAATGCTAGGATGTCGCCCAGGTCAAGTGTGTAGAGTTACGAAGTCTATATACGGATTAGCTGACGCGCCGCGTTTGTTCTATAAAGCTGCTCGAGAGCACCTCCACGAGCTGGGATTTGTCACCAGCAGGGTGGACCCTTCCCTATTTCTTTACTTCTCTGAAGAGGAAACGGGTCGGGAGGACGACGCTCAAGCTAGTAGAGACTTCGACGAAGCTCTAACAAACATACGGAAGTCGATGAGTGGACTACACGCCCACAGCCTTTTGAGTTATTTACCTCGAGAGGTACAGAGTAGAAAACTCCGAGGTGCGATTGGCCTACACGTCGACGACGGCCTCGCCGTGGGCGATTCCTTTTTTTGGGAACGTATTATGAGCCAATTTCAGAAAAAATGGGGCATCACTGAAATTAAGCAAGCGCCTTTTAAATACCTAGGCGGAATTTTATCAACCTGTCCAAGAACAGGCGACTTCCTGCTTGATTATAGTCATCATGCAGAAAAACTGCGAACAATTAAAGTTCCGACGGAACTGGATGGACCTAACAACGTAAAGGCAACAGAAAAAGTGCCAAAGGCTACACACCAAGAATTTAGGTCCCAACTAGGAATCTTGATGTATATCGCGGAGTTCGGTAATCCACTCATTAGTCACGAGACAAATGCACTGTCATGCGCGGCCGCTGGCCCAACGTACGCCGATACGATAGAACTCAATAGAGTCATTCGAAAGGCTCAGCACCCAATCGTCATCCGGATGAGGAAGCTACAAGATCCGAAGATTGGCCTCTATTCGGACGCTTCTTTTGCCACTGGCACAAAGTCCAGAACACCCGCTGGGCGCCTAGTGACACTTATGGAGCGAACTGCTATACCTGATACCAAGGACGCGCACGCGGTCTTGTTGTCCTGGAAGAGCCAGTGTCTTCGTAGGGTCGTGCGAAGCACTCGCGCTGGTGAGACTATGTCTGCTATCGAGGCACTCGATATGGGTGAGCTCGCCCGATACTTATTCGCAGAAATGATGGGCGAAATACTCCCAATCCAACTACTGACCGACTGCAAGTCGCTAGTAGCAAACCTCGTAAAAATTAGCCCACCACGAGAAAAGGGGCTTACTTTGTCGATCGAACATATCAAATGCTTTGTCGACAGTGGGGGATCTGTTCGACATATTGATGCGCAGCATCAATTAGCGGATCCCTTAACCAAATCACTGCAGGGGGCGGATATACAAAAACTTCGCAGATTGGTGGAGTCTGGCGTTGCCGAAGGCGCGTATAGACACTGCACCTTGCGGAAAGATAAAGCTCCGACGAAGTCGGCCCGCTTTTGGGATAGCAAGCACAAGAATAAGCTCCAGGATTTTCTCCACGAAGTGGTTGGAAAGGACATCTATGCGCCGAACATTACCGCTTCAAAACACAAGCACCTTTAAGAAAACAAAAAAAGTGCTTTCAGCTATTTGTCATTTTCTTTACCATTTAACATCTGTTTTCTATAACGCCCACTTCTACACAAAACAGATTAACGGATGGCACTGTTCGGACGAAGATTGACCGAAGTAACTGGCTCTGAAGTGGATTTGCAAAAACGATACATCGCAGATGATCAAACCATCCACACAACAAAGGCGTGTCCTGTGGCTTGTGGTGAAATCGTGAATGATATTTAACAAAACAAGAATCTATCAGCTTGTCTATAACAACTACTCAACTATCAACATCTGAAAGATCCTACGAAACACCGTCCTGTCATGAAATGACAAGTAACAACAGTATGTGAAACGCACTGAAAAACGCCGATTCCAAAAATCATCTGCGGAATCTGCTTGTAGTTGGGTCGAAGACTCCAAAACATGTTCGCAGAGTTTTGTTTTCAAATGGGTCGAAGACTCTGCATTAAACTCATGCATTCCATGCAGAAAGCGGCACACAGTGTTCATATGCAACAAGACACGGCAAGGTCGACGCAACTGAAATACAGAACTACTGGAGATAAGAACAATGTGGATTCAAACTAACATTCTCTCTCAATGTTTCAAGTCAAACCATCCTTTAAACATAGAAACAATCACACAAGCCCACCTTACACAGACGTAACACGCAGGGAGTCTATAATAAGGTAGATCTCAATCTACCATGGATCATGCCTAATCCAAAAAGAGTAACTGAATTCTTTTCTCCGCCGTTTTCGGATAAAAAACGAAGCAAAATGGAATCCACAGAAGAGCGTCTAGAACGACTTGACAAAGTCATGAATTCGACGAATTCCACGCTACAGCAATTATTTGGAATGGTGACGCAGCTCACACAACAACGAGAGGTGCCGCAGAATGCGACAATGGCTCCTGTGGTGACGGGTCTCACGCTACCGTCAGTTAAGCTCAACATGGATACAGCCCCAGGTGCGATGTCGTCCTCAGCCCGTTCTGCGAATTCCTGGGCCGACTGGTCGTGCGAAGAACTGGCAACCAAGGTCATTGGTCCTCCGGCTGAAAAGCAGAAAGCTGCGGCAACGCAGCATCCAACGGGAGCTGAACAGCATGTTCAAGAAGAGTCACAGCTTTCCGCTGGCCCAAAAATTCAAGAAAACGCTTTTCCGTCGCCGGCGGGAACTCTCCAGACCACCGTTGAACAACCTCAAGGTCAGGAAAAAACACATCCCTCTATGACGCAAGGTCAAACAGAGCAAGATACAAAAATTCCTGACCAAGGTGAATTCATCGTGGCACCCGCGCAGAATGCGCCTCACGCTAATCATGTCGACGACGATTGCGTAGTCCGATCAGGAAACCAAGAGGTATATGCCTTCACTGTAGAAAAGCTGACGGCTCAACAATCGTTCTGCTCACAATCAGACGATTGCAAATGCCGCCATACAATTCACAAAACCTCTGTCCGCAGTGACATCTGAATTCCTTTCATATATAGCATAGAGCGAAGCTTGAGCAAGCACTTAAGACACAGAAGAAACAAAACAATATCTTGTATATCATGTCTTATTCAACATACGCTGACAACTTCTTTTCTCCGAAGGCATGGCCAACAAATCAACATGAAATACAGCATCTCCTTCACCTTCCCGCGTTGATAACTATTTTCCGATAGTCATGCTTCTTCAGAAGCTCAGCGGAGTAATATCGGTGGACCGCAACCACATATCCTGACGCATAAAATCTTCTCTCAAAAATATAACAGGTTGAGAATCAAGAAGAAGCACAAGCGCCGCCGTCGCAGAATAAGTCGGATCTCCATACCGACAAGAAGCAAGGGGACGTCAGCGAAGCTGTACTTCCGCTCACGACTCAGGAAGTCGAAGCTGCAATTACCCAAGTGGTCCTGGAACGCACCAACTCCGAAATTTCTCAGGAATCATTGTACTATGAACCAAGCACGTCTGCTGGACTACGTAGTGCCCAGATAGTCGGCTCTTTACCACCAGTGTGTACATCTGACGACTCATTTGGTGGTGGCTACAAATCTAACCGCTGGACCAAGCACTATGAAGATAGTATCCGGATTGTAGCAGAAGAGAAACGCAAAAAGGGCGAAGCACCCTGGACAGGCTACGAAGACTGGTTGAAAGAAATGGGATTTCTTCAATCTGAGGCTGGCAAAGCTCTTACGCGTCGAAATAAAGAAGAGCTGAACGAACTTCAAGCGCTCGTTGAGAAAGCAGATCCTCAGGGCGCTGCTAGCCCTCCCTTGGTCGAGGGGAACGCGCAATCGAAGAACGTTGCAAAAACTTCCTCTTCAACATCACAAGATGATGCGACAGCTCTTCCTGCCGCAACATTAACCATTGATCTCCAAGCACCAAAAATCACTGAAGAACAGGTTAGTGACAATGGGCGGACAATCCTACCTCCCTGCATTCCTCCTCTCGAAGAGTCTGAGGACGAAAAGCGCTGGGTTCTAGTAACAGGCAAGAAGACAAGTTTGCAGACCGCCGGTGCAGACAAATCAGTTCCTCTCCCAGAGGCGCCACAACGTCCGCAGGACAACAACACGCAATCGGTGAATGCAGTTCCTGGTGTATGCGAGTACGCAGTTAAAGCTGCACGAAGACCGACTAGTCTGTACCCCTCTGAAGAGGAGCTTCAAGGTGAGCCGCAGGATCACTGGCGAAAGGAAAAAATCATGATGTACTACAAGGAGTTGGCTCGTAGATATAAAACTCAGTGCACCGTGGAAAATCATCATAATCAAACATCGGATTTCAAGACGGGGTCTGTGTTGAAAACGCAAAATCATGACTACTCTGAGTCACAATCGGCAACACCAATGGACTCAAATCCGAAAGAGCGACAGCGTCATAATGTCGCTGCCACATCGCCTTCGACGAAGAACAATAAAACCGAGAGTTTGCAAAATCACGGCGCGAAGGCAATCAACGTGGCCGGAGATGACATGGAACATTCTCAGCATGAATCTCACAACATCGCGCCGGAGACGCCGTCATCAGCACCGACTGCCAAGAAAGTCACCTTGACTTCCAGTGCGAATCCGGCGACAGGATCACCGGCATCGGCTGAAAGGGAGACTTCCCCCAGCTCCGACTCGCTTGCCTCTGTGCGAAGCACAGTGCTAAGACGTCCATCTACACATCTGTCACGAAAAGTTCAGCAAGGACGTTCATCTCCAGGGGAAAGACATCAAACAGACGTGTCGTCATCTGTGCATCCTTTACCGAAAACGCTGAAAGCATGCACCGGTATAAGCTGCACGGACAAGCTGTACAGCACTCTTCGAGAATATCAAATCAACCAATCTGCAATTAATCAGCGGGTATGGCAAGAAGACATCGAGCAGATTTCACGACGTGACTGTAATCCCGCAGAATTTCCGACAGAAGATCCGCGGTACCTCTTTTATCAAAAAGGAGGAGTTCAAAAAGGGAACAGAGCGACTCGGAAGCGAATGTTCTATGACCACTACTACCAGTTGGCCAACAGTAGTGATCACACATCATCCGCAGGAAGCTCATCAGACGAAGCTACTTCTCCTCGAGGTGTCATCCGTAGTTACACTCTCGCTGAGTCACCTGGTCGGAATGCAATTCCAGTAGGCAAGCAACACATGGGAACGTACTCATCGGAATCCAAAGTAATTCCATTTAGACTCGCAGAGCTTAACAAGGATGTGTGCTACCCGAAACCACTGCAGTTTCCAGCCAAACTGACTCCACTGCGTCGTGAAGTGGATATTCCTCATACATCAGCAATCTGTGATGTGGACGTTGAAAGGCTGCTACTGGCGAAGCTGGGCCTACGATTCAACAGACTCCACAACCTTGCACCGGCTACCACTGGAGCACACATCTCCTTCTTTTCGTTCGGAATTGATAAGTGCGAATATGATCCGCAGGGTCGCAACTTTTACACCCATTGCAACACGTCCGAAGCAGCCCATGTTCTGGAGCTACTGGACTTCATGCATGACTCCCGTATCGAAGAGCGAGATGCACTCGTAGACTTTCCACCCATCGAACGTGGCACAAAATCATCTACGAGACGAAGCACTAAAACGGACGTTGGTCTGAATCAGCAGATGCATGATGCAGTAATGAAGATGCATGAGAACCCGCCGGGAACAATAACATCGTCTTCAAAAAGTGGCTCTAAAGGAAGTAAGCCGTTCAACACTAACAACGACGTATATCTCTTCTACCAGCGAGCCAAGGCTGATCAAAATACAGAGGTGATACAGCCGGTAGGTCTGGTGATGCACATTCAAGCTTTCATGAGCTTCCTTGCAAAAGGGGCAACCAGTGTCATGATCAAAGACACAGGTGGAGAAGAGAACTTCAGAGTACCACGACGAAAATTTAATACGGTCCTTATCCATGTTAACGGAGCGAAGCTCAGTAATTCCTACGATCGCGTAGAAATCCTCAACCAGGTTTGGGATGGAATTGCCGAAGAGCACGATCTGAAAGATCGAAACAACATTGGCGACAGCCTACGTGATGTAACCATGACACCAAGTGGACGCATCATCATGCGATACGTGCCGACATTCTGGCCGGACGCCTTTAGCATCCGCGCATTTACAAAGTCCATGGACGCAATAACGCATGCCTACACGGTGAAGCTCAAGATGGCCAACCATCAATCCTTGTTATCATCGAACATAACAGTCACGGAAAGGGATCTCAACCTCATGGACTTGTTCTACGACGTCTCAGAACGCAATCTCTGGATTAACAGTATCACGAAAACTGAAGCAGGCTTTATGCCCGAAGTGGCGGACATCCCAGAAGCACTGCAGACGAATTTTCGTGTGCACGTGCACAAGAAGTACATGCAAAAGTACTATCAAGCACGCATTACACATGACGAAGAGCAAGCGTGTGAGTTTACATTTCTTCATGCTGTGAGGAACTCGCAAAAGCAACAATCTAAAGGTGAAAGTAAATCCGGGAAAGGAAGAAACCCACATCATGCGGCTTTTGTTTACCAGGCGAAGCCTGACAATGATCAATTGACTCGATCTTCACGACGAGATCGCGCCACATCGTCACGCCGAGAGAGATCGCGATCGATCCGACAATATGATCCGGCAATTCGAGTTGGGGGACGTGGGCAATCACAACTGTCCAAGGCTCCACCTCGCAAGGGCACTCGCAATTAATATGCGTTCCCAAGACAAAATACTACATAGATTGACGACGTCTTTGCAAAACCTTTCTTTTCTACGACGTGGAAACCTTCTTTTATGTTCAGTGCATGTAATGCTCTGAATAACGTGTCACTCTTCTACGACGTGGAAAATCTCTTTTATGTTCAGCACATGCAATGTTCTGAATCAAACGTCGCCGACAACACTTACACTGCGGAACCGCAGGAAATCTTTCTACTCAGGTCCGTGGGAACGAAGTGTTCTCTGTCTATCCATCGGTTATTTTCTCGAACCCGCATCGACGCAGTTATCCAGAGTAATATCATAAAAAAGCGTCTGTCCTTTTTCTTCTTTTCTAATGACCCACAAAGCTACCTAGCAAATATGGAGAGACTCAAATCAATGTTCATCGTAGAAAAGGCGAAGCCTTGTACAAAACCACCAAAAGATGAAGAACAAGATGCACGGCTCCAAATTGTCGAAGACAAACTGGACGACATCTCGAAGAGAATGTTAGCCATGGCGACACAACTGGTAAAGTTGCAAAACAATCTCAATCTGATTGCAGACACCATGGTACCTCCAATCGACCTGGCCTCTACGGAGTCCCTATTAGTATCCGAAGATGACTTCCAAAAGTCGGATCTACCTGAAGATCTCGAGCACAAACAGCCACCGGTTACGTTACGAAGTTCCTCTGTACCAATTCCGCAGACTGATGACCCGCGTATCGATTCCTTGTCCTTTCGACGGGTAAAACCGATTCTCAAAAGTGCGAAGCACATAACGACGATCTCGTTCCCTCGTAGTGCCCGAAACTTAATTCCGGAATCGGCTTGCATGCACCCCAACGGAGAACCACATGAAGCTAACTCTGTTCGACTACAATGTCATCTGAAGAATAAAAAAGAACGACAGGAGGCTCTTCTGAAAGCGATTGTGGCAGTATGGACCGCCGGTCACTCTGTCTCTATTCGATTCTTTTTGCCGGAAAATATGGGTGTCGCCGACAAAACTCAAAGTCACCTGCTCGAAGAAGCTCTCCAGAAAGGTTACATCTACTGGCAGGTGCCGCCTGCCGGAGCATTTCGGCGTCAATTTACGAATTGGGTTCCTCTCGAAGAGCGATATGCGGACCCGAAACAGGTCTCAACTAGCTCTCGCACGCAGTGCTCTCACTTCCCTTCCAGGAAACAGCCATCTGAGGGGGTGTCTGAAAGACAGTGTGCTGACAATGTCTTACCACATGAAGCTGGCTGTGAATGCTACACATGGAATGACTGAGACGTCATCATGGTATGGAGTGCGAGAGACGGTTTGGTACGCAGTACTAGGACGAAGTCTTCACACCTCGTTGAGGTAGAGAGATCAATGGAGGAGTGCAAAACAGAACTGAGGGTCAGTGCAACTGACGATACAAGACGTGCTAGGAGGTGTGAGGAAAAGGGTGGCAAATGGAGAACAGAAGGTTACTTGATAGGTCTTTGCACTTTCTCATCATGAAGCAATGGAATGTGAATATGACACTATAGTTTGGTATGGGTATGGTACTCCGGGAAGAGTAAGGTAGGTAGTAGGTAGTATCAAAGTACATGGACCCCAGGATGGGGAATGGTATCTTGTTCTCTCTCAGATGGTGTCGCCTTCTGTTCTGTACGTTGATGTACTGTGTAGCAGGGAGCGCAGCTCCACAGCATCAAGAAGTCTTGAGCCGTTGGAGCCAAGACTGGAGGAGTTGGTATAGGCCTAAAAGGCCAGTGTTCGTCCGAAGAGCTCTTAGTGGTCATGCCGAGGGCATAAGATCCTTTTCATCACAAGATCCAGGAGATAGTGATAGGAGAAACACTTCTGGATCAATCACAGTATTAGCAAAGTACCACGGCGGCCTACAGGGTTTATATCAAGAAATGGCTCAAAATCCCAAAGCGGGGGGCGCAATTAAAGACTTTTTAGAAAAAGTAGAAGAGGCTGTTGTTGGCGACAATGTAGGTACTAGAGTCTTGTACCTCTTCACTCAATTGGTACGAATCTCCCAAGAAAAAGGGGAAACCCTCGATGCGGCTATGCGTCGCCTGGAACAAAAATCCAAAATCTTCAATACCAGCATGGGACGCATCTGCAGAGATGAGTTTCACACTCAACAAGCCAAGCTGACGTTTGGGGCTGGGCTACGATGTCCCATCTGCAAGAAATTTCCAGAACAACATCATGCCACACCGTATCGATTGGACAATACTTTCGCCGAAGTCTGTCCGTTTGAGGCTATGCTGCAGGTGTATGCTGACCTTGGACTCCAAAAGGATCCCATGTCATTTCCAATAGTCCCGACTGAACTTCTTTCGGGTATCATTCTCTCGTTGATCGCAATGGGAAACCTCACTCTTACGAACAACGACATCATCAAAATCTGCACAGATTCGAATCCCTTCGAATTTTCAGAAGTCAAAAACTACGTAACCAAAATGAAAACGGCTCGAGGAGAGGTCCAAGCGACGAAATCTGGTAAAGAACCTCATCATGTTCTGGGTACAGGAGCATCTTCCTCCAACACGATGAATCCAGTTAATCACATAGGTGAACACAACCAGAATGACGAAGATGAATATCAATACTTCCCAGAACAACCCGAAAGTGAAAGTGAATATGAAGAAGATCCAGTTCATCAATGCTTCTTCATCCGGCGATCGCAGAGAACTCAACAGATACGTTCTTGGGGCAAAGGTGCTATTCCGAAAGACAAGCGCCACAAAACAAAATGGAATCGCTGGAACAAAGGTAGTAATGGCCGTCCGCAACAAAATCTTTATGGCAAATCACAACATAAGTTGCCGCCACAGGGACCTCCTCCTTCGTATCTCCAACAGCACAAAAACCCTACCGACAAGGGAAAGGCAAAAGGCAAGGGTAAAAGTAAGCCCCGACATGTGCGGTTCGCTGAAATGGTATTGGCCGCTCATGAACAAGGTCATGAAATATCGGAGGAAGTCTTCGATGAATTACAAGATGATGATCCTCAAGGTGAACATGAATTGGAAAAACAGGCGTTGGCCGTCGACAAAGATATCCAGGACCAGCTGAATCATCCGCTCATCCAGGAAATGGTACCTCAAATCTTAGAATCGGCTTCCGTAGAAGAAGTCAAAACTATGCTATCTTCGATGACTATCGCCCCTCTCAGTTCATCTTTCCACAAAATGGCTACTCCCACTACACACAATCCTACCGTTGTCCAAGACACATTTGGTATGTACGTCATTAATAATATGTCTCAAAGCTCGAAACAATTTTCGATTGGAGAATGCATCATTGACAGCGGCGCTGCCCTCAATGTTATTGGGGAAGTCCAAATGAAGGAGTGGAGACATGAACTACGCAATAGGCACCTTGATCAAGGAATAGTCCTACCTTCGAAAGTCAAGCTGCGATATGCAGGTGGCGGCACAGGCTTGTCCATAGGGACGTGGGTCATTCCATTTGTTAACAACTACTTCACCGGGACAATCTCTTTTGAAGTGATCCCCAAGAACAAAAACGGCCTGGGATCCCAGACGCCTTTAGTAGGCTTACCTACTCTCCGAGCCATGGGAGCAATTTTAGACTTCAATACTAATACCATAACGGTATCTGAACCTAGCAGAGTAGAAAATCCGAAAATGACACAAGTCCCCTTGAATGTGCATGGGAAGGATACTTATTCCCTCAGCTTCGTATCTTTTGATAAACAAGCACAACAATCTCAACACCTACCACACTTAATATGTCCTGTTGAGGTGGTCGAACAAGAATGGTCTATGCCGTCTGTTCGAGAATTACTGACAAAGACTTATACAGGTAGAGAAATGAAAATACGACCATCTCAAAGGAGAACTTTTTGTGATAAAATTCACAGGCAGCTTGGTCATAACCTGCCTGGGGTGGTGAAGTTACTGGTCCAAGCGGGAATAGACCCGGAAACAATTAAAGAATATCGAAACGTGTGTGGAAATTGTTCCCCCTGCCAGCTCTATTCTCCGAAACCCAGGACGCAAAAGGTATCTATTAGCAATTTTGCTGACTACTCAGGTCATAAAGTAGGCATCGATATCTTCATGGCTAAAGTTCAAGGTCACAGGTCGGAGGCGTTCATACATTTCGACGACTACTTTGACAAAACCTCTGCTATATACCATCTGCCCAGGCAGGACATTGACGCTATTGAGCAAACCTTTTTGGACTACTGTCGTGGTCTTCCTTTCTACCCAAAGTATATGTTTTGTGACAATGCTCGCCATTTCATCGGAGAATCAGGCAAGGCCAGATTCGAGCAGTACGTAGAAAGTTTGGAATTCGGCCCGGTTTACGACTCGGTAGCTCAGTCCTGTTCGGAACGCCAAGGAGCAATCTGCAAGGAGATAGTACAACGGTCGATCGAAGCGATCCGCGGGCAAGGGCCAACCGTTCCGAATTATGCACGCGTAGCGGCACAAGCTTCGATTGCGAAGTGCAACCTTCCTCTATCTTCGGGCTTGACACCTAATCAGATAAAATTTAAAGTCGTGCCGCGTCATGTCCTCCCAGGAGAGCTTCTACTCGAAAATATAGTGGGAGAGCCCACTAGTTCGGTCGTAGGATCACAGGAGCAATATTATGCTATCGTGGTTCAACAAGCTTTGATCCAAATGCGTAGCTGTCAAATTCTAAAGAAGGCCCTAAAGGCCTATGCGCCACGACATCCAGTATTCCGATCGGGCGAACTGGTTAGAGCTTACAATGGAAGCACTGGCCTCTGGGATTTGACGGGTTCAGTTGTTGGACTTGAAGGCGACAAGTACGTCAAGGTATCAATTAATGGCGAATCCGAGCCACGGCGATTTTATGCTACCCGACTGAAACATCAACCTGCCCCAGGCACAGATGGCGAAGATGATGCATCATCCGTCTTGGACGATATTCCTCCCCTAGAGAGTCAAACCCTGGAGGGGGTGAGCTTACCTGTAAACCAGGAGGGGGTGAGTACTCCTGTAAACCAGGAGGGGGCGTTTCAACAACAAGACACCAACAATGCCAATCCGATAGCGGAATGCCCTTTATCTACGGTGCCGAATGCACAAAACGGGACACTTCTACCAGGTCGCAAAGCTCAAGTTATTCCACAGCGACCTACGCCTTGGAGGACATCGCCTAAAGTTCAACAGGTGGACAATCATCTGAAATTGTGCATGGGCACGAATGTAGACAAAATCAATATGGGAGCAATTCCCTCTGGAAGAGGTTACCGCTGGATGAAGCTTGGTAGACAGACAGTGATCGACCCACGCACGCAACGCAATCTTGATGTCATTCAGCCGCTATTTCGTGAATTATTTCCCGACCGCGAATTCAACGCTTTTCAAGTAGTAAAAGGAGTGAACGTAAAACGATTAGATATCCAAAACGCAACTAACTGGCAGTATGTTATCGCCATCAAGAACGAAAGATGCTTTCTTCATGGATTCGACATGCAGCATAGAGCTAAGAGCGACTGTATTAATGACTTACAAAAGGCATTGGTAGACTATGTCCTCACAGCCACAGCGGTTACGTGTGCGGGGGCTCCGGAACTATCGGGGAAGATAGTTGAAATCACGTGTGAACTTTGTGAGTCGTCACGAGTCCTACATCCCGATGATGAAAAAAATGAAGAGGTGTATAAGAAGTCATATCACTTTCACTGCTCTCACATGCCAGGCTTGGATTGCGGAGTGCCCAACCCACCTACCCCTATACCAATTGCAAAGTTCAAACAAATCCGGGCACTTACAATGCAAAATCATAAGAAGAAAATAAAGTATACAAGCCATCTTCTCCCCGACGACTTTCCTCATAATGATGATGACGAGTCACCACAAAAGTACCGTATGAACGACGAAGACTCATCACCAGCTACTACAGTTCACACCAGCTCTACGTATGAATGTAACTGGTCGGTGCCGCATGCTCTTAATGCTGTCCGAAAGGAAGTTGGCCATTGGGTCGAAACGCCTTACTCCTTCATCTATGTCATTATGACCCCGCGAAGCACAAAGGTGCATCCGCTTACAACGCAGCTGTCAGGGGCTCCCAAAAAAGACGACATAGTGTCTCAGTGTGTTCTCCGAATCGATGGAAAACGCTATAAATCCTACAATTGGTCACATGCAAGAGATCTTCGACTTCCTGTGAATTACATCGGTACTGTCACATTTCCGAAGTCACGACCTGAGGATCTACGTCCGATATACCGAGAATCTCTGGAAAGATCAGAAGCACTTCAGGATATCCGCGACTCCAGTACCATCTATAGAATAGAAACAGCTGTTTCAGGAACCGCTGCTGTGAACTTAGTCCAGAAAGAATTGACCAAAGACGAAATCATGTCATATCAAGATGATCCTGGGTTTATCAATAGTGATAAAAAGGAGTTTCAATCCTTCATCGACGAAGGTGATTGCATACCATGCGACAAGCCATCGGGCAAATTCAACCTCATGAAGCTGCGAATGGTTCGAACCTTCAAGCAAGAGGATCCGCAAAATCCTCAACGAATCACAAGAAATAAATCACGCGCAGTACTCGTTGGATGTGGGGATATGCGGTTGATGAATGGCCTCCACGTTGATGCCCCCACTGTACAGACAGCTAACCTTCGCCTTCTTCTTGCTCACGCACGACAAAAGGAATGGAAGCCGAAGACCTTCGATATACCTACGGCTTTTCTCAAAGGACAATTGCCTCCCGACCATAGGGTCTACTTCGAGCCTCCCCCTCTCTTTGCCGAGATGATGGGATGCACAGCTGGACAGATATGCCAGGTTACAAAGTCGGTTTATGGCCTTGCCGATGCTCCTCGTCTCTTCTATAAGGCAGCTAGAGAATATCTTCAGTCCATAGGTTTTGAAACCAGCAGAGTAGACCCATCACTCTTCCTGTACTACAGGAAAGTAGAAGGTGCCCGTGAGGACCAAACAGCTTTTGATGAAGCTTTGGCAAACATAAAAAAATCAATGTCAGGTCTTCATGCTCATTCTCTGCTCTCTTATCTGCCAGAGGACTCCCAAAAACGTCGGCTCATTGGAGCAATTGGCCTCCATGTAGATGATGGTCTGGCTGTTGGAGAGCCACAATTCTGGAGTGAAATTATGCCCCAGTTCTTGGCGAGATGGAAAATCCCAGAAATCAATAGTACTCCTTTCAAATACTTGGGTGGTATCCTTTCGGAATGTCCTCATACAAGTGACTTCATACTAGATTATAGCCATCATGCAGAAAAACTTCGCCCTATGGCTATTCCTAAAAATCTTGATCTAGAATCACCTGAAATGAAACAACTATTAAACAAACAAAACCACCAGGAATTTCGCTCGCAATTGGGCATCCTAATGTATATGTCCGAATTTGGCAATCCATTGATTGCCTTTGATGTTAATAATCTCAGCTGTGCAGCTGCCGCGCCTGTGTTGGCCGATGTGGTTCAACTAAACACAGTCATCAGGAAGGCAATAGTGCCGTTATCGCTTCGAATGCGTAAACTCACGGGAACTAAAATTGGCCTTTATTCTGATGCCTCCTTTGCGACTGGTCGCAAGTCCCGGACACCAGCTGGCAGAATTGTCACCCTGATGTCTGAGACCAAAATTCCAAATACTGAAGACGCACATGCAATAGTGCTCTCGTGGAAATCTCAATGTCTTCGTCGCGTGGTGAGATCGACTCGTGCCGGTGAAACTATGTCTGCTATAGAAGCAATAGACATGGGCGAAATGGCTCGTTACTTATTAGCAGAATTGTCTGGAAGAATTGTTCCTGTCCAGCTTCTTACTGATTGTCGTTCACTTGTTGCAAATCTGATCAAAATCAGTCCTCCTAGAGAAAAGGGACTCACGCTATCGATCGAACATATAAAATGTTTTGTCGACTCGGGAGGTACTGTTCGGCATATAGATGCAGGTCATCAGTTAGCTGATCCTTTGACAAAATCGCTATCGGGCGTGGATGTTGCAAAATTGAAAGCTCTCACAGAACTCGGTATAGCACAAGGTGCATATAAGCATTATACGTTGAGAAAGCAACAAGAATCGCAAAAACATCGTCCATCACCAAAGTTCTGGGATAGTAAGCACAAAAACAAACTCATTGATTTACTTCACACTGTTTCGGCCGATATGACCTATGAACCCAACATCAATAACAAAAATTAACAGATCTCCAACTGGGTCGTAGATGATAACTAGCGTGCCGCGCTCCTACCGACCTGCTAACGGCTTATATCTTCTCATTTCATGGATTTCAAGAAGCCAGCTCTCGGACTTGAGTCATCATCTTGGGACGTTAACTTGGCCTTCACCTAATCTCACAAATTGTTGTGAAACTCACAGGGTTGATCTTTGGAACGATATCTACAGAATAATGCAAATTTTCTGATTTCAAGAAATACAATATGTCGCAACCAGACGACACTGGCTCGGGCCTCAACCCGAACTCGAAAGAGTTCCATCCGATCTTGGATGATTTAGGCGTCGATGTTCCAGAAGGCGCCAAAGCACTGCTTTTAAAAGTCATGGCGCAATCCGTTAAAGCGTTCATCCAAGAAGGAGGACTACAACAACTGGATCCTGCAACGTCGTCTACAGCCACATCATCTGCACCGGAGATCCCACAATGTAAACCAGTGCCACCGATGTCGGACCACATGATCCTTTCTGGGAGCACGCAATCATAGGCAACAAGCTCGACAATGGAAATACCAACGAAGTTGGTGGAGTCGACAGAACCCCGCAACATTCCGATGATGACAACAGGAATTTTTGCTTCTTGTAGAAGAAAGTGCAGTAAATGCCGGCAAAGAAAAGAAAATGAGAAAATCAGAAGAACACATCTTAAAACAATGACAAAACAACAGCAACAAGAGACTATCGAGAGAACACTAGCTTACTACGAGCGCCTCTCAACAGTATCTGAGCCAGATAGTTGGGAAGAAGAATCGTCTTCGCCACACTCAAATACAGGTATGAAAACACCTCCTGCATTCCCACCGGTGCTACCACAGCACCCATCGAATCCTGCTCAACTTCCTCCAGCCATTGGGCTTATTACAGGAGTCAACCACGAGTCTCCGGCTATTGTGCCGAACAGCATCACACTCGAAAATCTTACGACCACTCGAGACATCTCCTCCCCGGCTAAAAAGACGTCAATTGGAATGGCCATTCAATCTCCGGTGGTAGAGACAAAACTTCTGATTCAGGAATCTCCCGATATGGCTACCACGGCGTCTCGTACGGGCGCTTCCCCAGTTTCCGCTGAACAAGAGTCAGATAAAATCCAGAAATCTGCAGGTGATCAGGAAATTGAAGTTGGGCCAGAACCTCAACCTCATCCCGCTGTTTCAGGAATGGTTCGGAAATGTAGTATGCCATTGGGCAAATCACAATCGGATCCAGGCTTCTCCTCACCACAGGAACATGAAATTGTCGACCTTGAGGACATGATTGCGCAACAGCTGGAGCAAGATCGTGAGCAAAAGATGCAAAACGATGAGGTACTCAAAACACTAGCCCACTCTCCACGAAAAGACTTTCGTAAACTACTTGCTAGAACCAGTAGAAAAATTGGCGGCTCTATCATTCGTAATTCATCCCTTATTCTTTCAAAATGGCGTATACGGGCATTGGCCAAGCACAAACGCCGTACCATTATTTCGACATGGGCGAAAATCACCTACCGAATCGTAGAGAATTGTCTCCCTGATCACGATACTCACTATGCGTACACGTGGCTCAGACCACAAAAGCTTCGTCTTACTTCTGGTTTACAGCCACAATATATTCGATCTATCACATCACAGGTGGAAATGGAGCTCAGCCCTTCTGCTCAGTCACCTGAAACCGCGGAAAAGGACACGCACTCATCTGAGCAAAAACAAGTGCCGACGCCCCGAGCAAAGCCTGATGCTCGCCAACCAACGGAGCAAGAACTCCTTTCAAGAGCAGATGACTGTGATGTAATCACAATTATTGAAGAAGACAACACGATGCAGGACCCGGCCACGGAAAGTCTTCGAGATGAAAAGCTCATACAAGAAGAAAATGATCCTACCACTTCCACGGAACACAACCCATCTGAATGGAAGACGGTTGGTCGCGGAGGAAGAACGGTCGCATCCAATGCCCGTTCCCGGCCTTCTCAACGTGGAAGGCCTCGTAACCCATCGTACGAAAGAGTATTTCAGGAATCCATGGAAGATCCCGTTGGTATGCATGACGACTTCTATCAACAGATGCGTAGCCGAAGCGGCATTCGTAATATGGAGTCTAATTCCCGCAGCACAAGTAAATCTTCGCAACGATCAAAACGGCCTAGAAGTTCTAGCCCTTCTAAGCTCCCGTCAAAGCGACAGACTAAGAATGCGCCATCACTGCATCGTCAACGAACTGACAGTAAAGAATCTACTGCCAGATCTCGGATCTCATCTCCACGGCAAGCACCTATTGTTCTGCAAAAACAATCTAACAGTTCAACATCTGCGGTTAGCCAAACGAAGAATCAAAATCCGACGCAAATTCCGCGGCTTGCTGGTTTTCCACCACCGAAATTTCTGGAACGACAACTTGACAAAGTCGATGTTGAAGCGATGTCCGCCGCACAACAAAAACAGTTCAACACCAAACCGACAAAAGTGTTACTAGGTGAAAGAACACTTGCAGCCCGACCTCGACCCCAACATGATCCAGATTTCCGGTTTCGTTATATTCGGGATAACCTTAAACTGCAGATGGCGGCAGCAAATCCTACACCAGCAGAAGAAGCCAAAGCGGCCCTAGCAAAGAAACAACGTCAACTAGAACACGACAAGCGGAACATTGCTAAACGTGAGAAGTCTCTTCAAACAAACACACCATTGCAAGACTCTTCATCGGAAGGTAGCGACGGCGAACTAGGTGTTCCATCAGATTGGGATCGCGACTCAACCGGGATGTACGTCCCCCAAGAGCTAGTCGCGGATTTCCTCATGCCATCGGGCAAAAGACCATCAATATCCAATGACCTACTGTCAATGAATAATCCGGACATCCGCAAAGAGACCCTCTACCTAGCTCGTGGTGGACCTGACCATGGTTCTCGCAAACTGCGGAGAAAGGCGTTTTACCATGAGTATACCAACGCTGAGTCATCAGGACATAGCTCGGAGTGTCAAATCACGAGCGAGACCAAGAAGCAGAAAATGAGCATTCACGGCTTGACCCTAGGCATGGCGCCTGAGAAGAACACTAAAAACGTGGTCAAAGACCACTTAGTTTACGAAAAAGAAACTGCCCAGACGGTCATGTATAGACTCAGCAGCCTTCCGAAAGAAACGCTGTTTGGTTCCACGCAACGTTACCACATCCGGCTCCAACAATTACGCCGCGAAGTTGCTTTTCCGTCGATTGACTCCGTTACGTTGCGACAAGCACAAGATCTTCTTCTCGCAAAAGTTGGTTGCAGATCGGCTGGAATCATGAACCATACGACTAAAGGCAGAAGCGACAAAACTCTTACAAATCTTACCATAGGGTTAGACTCGTTTCGGTACAATGCCTCGGTCCCACTGAAGGTTGTGAAGCTAAGCTATCAAGACAATCTGTACATGCTTGAACTCGGGGTCATTCCAGCGTTAGACAAATCGAGTTACCCAGTTGTGACGTCCATGGGACAAGACGTGTTTCCGAACCCGGATGGTCATGAACGATTCGGAGAAGACGTGCTCACGGACCAAGCCGACCTGTGTTTGACACAGATGGAACAGCGCCAACTAAGTGGATTCGTGTACGATTTCGACACTATGGCTTTCTTCCAGGACTTGCCCAACGATCAAGGGATCATCAAGTCGTACCCTCAGGCTATCACCATGTCCATCAACACCTACATGCAGTGGCTGGCTTCTTCTCTACGTGGATATCCTGCGGCGCTACCACTAAAGGACAATGGAGAATATGACACGACCCACCTGGTCGTGCCGCCAAGAGAAATGAATTTGACGCTGGTGGAAGGTGACCCCAGTGTTCCTATATCAAATAGTCATAGGACAACTGAACTCGCAGAAAGATTGTGGCGTCGTATTGGGGAACCACATAAATTGGCATCACGAATTTCGTATTCACACCAAGTTCAGGATGTAACTATAATTCCAGAACAACGTATAGTAGTTCGCGTCATGCCACATTTTTTGCCAGACATCTTTGCACTGTCAGAATTTACACAGTCACAGAAGAAAACCATCGCAATGTTCAAATGTTCGGCGCCACTACATCCTTCTGTCACAGCAACGTCGTCGAGAAATCGTGAATTTTTCCTCAATTTCAGAGATATTCTCACACTGCGATTGTGCAAAGACGTATCTTCAATGCTCATCCTAAATCAAATCACGAAAATCAAACCAAATTCCTTGCCATTAGTGGCTTCTGGTGACATTCCGCATATGCTCAAATTCATACAGTACTTCCGTTTCCATAGGGAATACCCGGAGAAACTGGGACATGCTGTTGTAGTTGAAGACGTCGATATGACTGATCCACTCGCAATCTTTAAAATTGCACGATCAACGCAATGTCACAAGACTCGGACCTATAAACCTTCTAACCCTACACAATTCCAATCGCGGAATGTAGCTAGCTCTTGGGCAAACAAAAACTCATCTAGCTCTGGTTATAGAAACTACAACAAGAACCAGGCTTACTTCGACTATGAGCACAAATCGCGTCGATAAGTCAACGAACATCCTCACATGTTTCGCAAGGCTGTTTCTTTTCACTTCATAGGAAGACCCATCAACAACTCTTCAGTCCTAAACTATATTTAGAAACACCGTGTTCACAACGTTGCTTCCTCATACTCCACACGCAGGAATACAATCATGACATCGGTCTCTCCTACTCTTGTGGATCAGTATGATCCAGACAAAACCTGTCAGTGCACGGAAGTAAGTGATGCAAAACGCCGCAAAATAATGAAATGGTTATGTCCTCAATGTCTTGGGAATGTATCAGCACAAACCTTAATGTGCGAACGAAACGCTTGGTTGTCACATGTCTTAACTGAAGGCAAAAAAGACCTGAATCACATCTGGAAACTGCTAGGTGTCTTCAGAAACAGGCTGGCTAACATCTGTCTTCTTTCCCAAGGACAACTGAAAGTGGTTAATGAGTTCAATAACCTTAGCGACGATCGCACCCAAATCATTCAGACTTGTCTCAAGATAAAATGTTACGCCCACGACTTCGTACATATTCCTGTTCCTGGTGAACCATCACGGGTATTGGCCCATCTACGCAGAACGAGCTTTCTAGTTAAAGAAGAACTTGAAAAGCCTTTTAGTGACCCAGACATCAAGAAGTTCCTTCCCCCAATCAGGCTGCGACAGTACTATTGGCGATGTTGGTCAGAGCAACCGTACCCGCGAAAGGAATATGATCAATTTCCGATGAACCCTATACGACTTCGAGACACGATATCGCATTGGAAAACGTATCTCTTCGACGTTTGCGAGTTACACCTGCTACCGTTAGACGGAATTAGTCTAATTCTCGATATTCGTAACAAGCAACATGGCGCTGCAGACTTTTCGGACGATGTTTCAATCCGGGGAATCCCCGCTATCCGCGACTCGGGAAGACAAGCTCCTACAGGAGATCCGCCGCTTGAAATCGTGCCTTTCGGCAATAACTACGAGGACGCACAACCTGGAAGTCAAGTACCGGAAGTTAGCATCCGCGACAGCGTGTCTGCACAACCATTACGATCCAGACAACATGCTGAATCTGGAATTCGGGACGACGCCAGTTTACGGGGAGTATCCGAAAGAAGATGCAACCGAAGTTCATAAGAATGACGACTGGCAAAAATCATCCTCAGAGGAGGAAACAGAACAACCACAGAACGTTACTCCAGACATAGGTCAAGATAGACGTTCCACTAAAGTGCTACATCAATTCCGAATTCATTATCATATTCGTACGATTAGCATTCCGCGAGAAGCTCGACATCTCCTGCCGAAGAACCATTCGTGGTCTGAGAACGGAAAAGCACATGCAGACAATTGTGTCAGAATACAATGTTGCACCAAATCTCCAAGTCAACGAGCTAAATACACGGCTTATGCGCTTCATACATTGCATTCTCACAACTACCTAGACTTTCAGATACGTTTTTACGCTTTAGGAGAAGACGCTGCGAACTCCGAAGGAATCTTGGACACAACCTACACGGAGGCCCTCGAAAAAGGCTTCGTGACTAAGAAAACTTGCTCATAGGAGCACTCTGAGGGGGTGTCTGAATGTCTCAGCGGTAAGCAGATACATCCGTACATGAAGAGTGCTCAATATGGAACTATGGACGGAGTAATGGAGTGAATGAGAAGAATTCCTACAGAGAAAGGAAGCAAATGGAAAGCGGGACTGCGTTAGGAACTGTGATCTACAATAGTGTAGTTGCTCGAGGAGGCATAACAAGGTAATGCCGAGTGAAGGAGAAGCGGACAACTCGAGAGAGGTGAACTGGAGATGAGAAGGGATAAAGAGAAATGGACAAAGGGATAAAGAAGGGAATCAAGAAGAAAGGAAGATAGACCAAATAAGGAATATTAAAATCTGACCTCTTGCAGATATGAGTCATGACCTCAATGCGAACCAACTCAACCATAGTTTGGGTATCCCGTATTCCTGTATGGTCGTGTATCTTGTATGTTGGTATCTTGTATTCCGGTATGTTATCACTCTGTTATTTCTCATATTATCCTATGTAACATCAATCTGAGATTATTGTATCTATAATTGGTATCATCCTTTCGGCTTGGAATATTAGTATTCTGATTACATTTGCCATTCAAAGGAAAGAACAAATGCATGGGCCTTGTAGTGGATCTCTTGGTATTGGCAAGATGAATGCCACCATCTTGGGATAAGACTTCTCTCATCCCGCGGCAAATCTCACAGGAGATAGTTTTCCTCAGGTCTTCGAGTCTGAACTAATCCAGAGCTATTTGTCATAAAGGTTCTAGCAGTTGACAACTTGGGAGTGACATACAACGTGTTCGGACTTACTCTGAAAAGGGACACTATCACAATATCAGGTGGGATCGAGATGAACCATCCCATCAGGTCACGGAATGATCTCTGGTTCCAAGGGGAAGAAGATGATCATCACTGCGTCGGTAATCGGTCTCAATTGAGAAAGAGCCCAAAGAGTAATAGATTGCTTAGGCATAGATGGAGCACTAATAAGTATTATCATCCTCCTATAAGAGGAAGGAACCCTCAACGACAAGAGGGAAAGCAATCACGATCACTCACAAACTGCGCGACCAGCGTGATTGATGCGTCGTGTGCTGTGTGCGACCGACAGGACGGAATATCGCCTACACGATTCTGGAAAAAGCGGCGATCTTGAAAACCACGAGAAATCCAGCGGACTTTGAACTTTATCAGCAGACCGGTGGTCCTATCTACTTTTATCGTAATCAGGAGCCTACTCGTGACGAGGTTTCTCTTAAGCCTTGTCAGCTCCGCCTTCTTGAATCGCTCGCCCAAAACGCCATGTCTGTCGATCGCAAGCGCCTCGGCGCAAATTGCTGCATAAATGTAACTGCTTAAGCCGACCGCAGCAGCATCTTCGAGGGTGATCGTAAGTGCACTACTTTTCAGGCCTTTCTCGCGTGTATATGCCTCTGCCGCCTCGTGGACGTCATCCATGACGTCGTAGTAGACTCGCGCCACAAAACATCCAGCAAAATCACAATGAGCTTCTTCAATACTGAGGAAACGAGGCGCCATCGTGTCGCCCCAGGCTACCAAGCAGTAGTTTCCGCGCAATCGCTCAGCAGGCAGTTGGTCTCTACCAATCTCCACTGCAGTGCAGAAGTACTGCATCTCGCCCCGATTGTCGCGCGCGTTGAGCTTGCTCTGAATACACTCGCCGTTCAAAAGTTGCGACATCAAAAAACAGGGCCTGTTGTCACCAGCCAGTAGCTTGAAGGTGAACTTTTTCTGGGCGGGTTTCTCTGCAAGAATCGCGGAGACTGCCTGCAGGGCTGTGAAGTCGAAGCTTCGCTGTGTCGAGCCCAGAGGAACGTGCGTCGATGGTGCTAGATAGACTCGGCCGTCCTTCAGCTTAACATCCATCCCACCTGCGCAATTTCCTAACGCTTGCAGCACTGTTGGATGTAGTTTGCCATTGTCAAAAAGAGGCTCATCCAGTCCAAGTCCGGTGTCCCATGCCTTCTCCGCCTCAGAGAAATCTGCCGAGCAGTGTGCAAAAAATGCGCGCCCAGTTTCAGTGCGCAGTCTCTGCGCAGGAGGCCCGGCATCTTCTGCTACCTCCTCGTCTGTTCGTTGCCTTCTTCTACTGGCACGCGAAAGGCCATCAAGCTGCTGTCGCAGTCGCTCCTCTCGTGCAGCGTGTCTCACTGCGCGCTCGCTGAGGTCACCGCGTGCTTCTCGCTGTTCGCGACGCTGTTGCCGCGGGACATATGCTGCGCGCTGTTGCGTACTCGTATGAGGCTGCGCAGCAGAAGAGGAAACGCCAGCGGTTGCATTCTGGTTGTCTGCTATGCCCTGTCGTAGGCTGTCAAGGTGCTGATCCATCGCGGATGATGCGCTAGAGCCTTCAGACACGCTGCTGCCGTCAGCCTGTTGCGCTGCCGTACTCGCAGCGGGACTTTCGTCGCCTGCGCCAGAGTATGCGGAGGTTTGCCGCAGAATTGAGCGAACAGGGACTGGCGGGGCAGCAGGTAGACTAGCGACGCCTAGACTCGTGTCGGGCGGCATTGCAGAAGCGTCGAGTGATATCTCCACTCGCCTTCCCCGCCGTGCGTGTGACGGGCCGACCTCGGCAGTGCACCTTCCTAAATGCTGAAGCAACCGGTTGCGCGAAGTGAACTGTCTGCCGCACCGCTCGCAGGTAGGTATGTTCACCCCGCTGCCAAGGGTAGAATTGCGATGCGTTGAAACTCCACCACGCACCTCGGTGAAGGGGTTTGCGCGATGCGCTCCTGCAGCAGGCTCAGGAGGATCTAGCGGCGGCAAATCTGCAACAGAAAAATGGTCACCGATCAGATCTAGCGCTTCAGCGTCAGCATAAAGCTCAAGCTCATAGTCCTCCGGCCTGGCGTCTACTGGCACTTTGACTGGGCTGACATCCGGACCCGCGTAAGGAGTCTCGTGCTGACCAACTTGCACTACCACCGTGTCGTTTGGAATGTCGACGCTTTTCACGATTCCGTCGACATTTCGATGGAACTTGCCGCTTGGTCGGCGAACAGAGACTGGCTGGCCTACGACTAGGTCTTTGATGTTCTTTGCACGCGCATAGCTTCGACCGACTAGCTCGCGTCGCCTCTGAAGGTTCTCGACGTCGCGGTTGAGGATGACTCTGCGGACGGCAGTTTGGATGATCTGTTTTCGCCTCATCCAATCGTCGACCTCGCTGCCCGAGGGTTCTGGGTCGCTCTCGTATGCTTCCACTAGGTTTCCCCACTGTTGTACACCACGAGAGAAAGTCCCGCTGACGAGGTTGAACGCAGATAGGCTAGTGTCGAAGAGCGGGATGGAGTTCAACTGCCAACAGATTTCGTCAAGAAGCTGCTGCTTAAATTCCGTCTCGTCTGGGTACTCGCTTGAGTTGCACGCCGTCTGCATCACCTGCTGCAGCGTTTCGCCATGGTCAAAATCGGATGCCTCCTGCAGCGCCGCAGCCTGCGACAGTGACCAAAGATAGACCTCGACCCAAGGTGAGTAGGGCTCACAGAGTAGCTTGTTCTCCAGCTTCCTACTCGGCCCGTTGTCGCGTTCTAGCTTTGATATGCGGAAGGCCGACTTAAAGGGAATCCCTAGGGGATTTGCGTTGTGGTGTACGCAGCACTTGCGGAACTTGCGCGAGATGAACTCCGAGCCCTGGTCGTAGAGGACTGTCTGCGGAGTGCCGCCGCAGAGCTGCTTCATTTTGTAAAAGAGGCGGATAGCGGCTCCGACAGATCCTCCGCGATGACTATCACACAAGACGCTCGCGCGCACTCGTCCGCATGCGTCAATGGCCTTGATGGTTCTACCCATACGTAGTGGAAGAAGGTCAAAAATCCAGATGCGGTTGATGTCATCAGCGAACTGCTGCAGGGCGCCACGCTGCTTGATCTGTGTTACATCGTCGAAGAAGTTGCAGATGCGGCAGCGAGCCCGAATTTTCTCCATCTCGGTACGCGCTGCGCCGACGAAGAGATTCATTAGAGCTGGGGAATGACCCAAAGCGCGACGCTCTCGCTCGAGGAACTGCTTCTCCACTTGTGTAAGCGTCGGCTGCTCCAAGACCAAGTCTGCAGCGTCGTCGAGAAGCTGTGCTGGTTCCGCGCTGCCCAACTCACTGAGCAGCGTGGCCTCGTCGGGGCTAAGTTCGTTGCTGCCTGATGATGCAAATAAACTTCCAGCTTTTCCAGAAGTAGCACCCACGCCGTAGCTGAGCCCAAAACGAACTTGCTCGGCAACGTCAGCCGGTTGCAAAAATTCCAACAAATCCAGGATACCACTAGACTTTGCTTTTCCTGCAGCCAGTTGCACGGACTTCAGCGGAGCCTCGACTAGGTACGAAGCAGCAAAAAACGAGCGCGCACCATCAACATCAGCGCCCATCTTCAGAGCAGGCCGAACTGGGGCCGTGAAGCGTCCTGTCGCCTCCTCAAAAGGTACTACTTCAATCTCCACCATTGCGATGTTAACTGGTGCCAGCGCGTGCGTTTCGCCCTGTACGCGGATCACTGCTGGGTCGGCTTCGTAGTCCATGATAACTCCATGCGACCGGATCCAAGGCTGTCCCAGCAAAACAGGAAAATTCTTCACATTTCCATGCTCGACAATCCAGAAAACTGCACTGTAAACTCGACTGCTCCCCTTGATCCGAAAAAATACTTCGACGCAGTGGGTAGCGCGTGGCGCCGTGCTGTCCTCGGCGTCGCTCGCTATCGAGCTGAAAGTGACCGCAACTGGCGCCAAAAATCTTCCCCGAGGGTACAGCTTCTCCACGCGTCGAGCGATGTTCCGAGGCAGGCAGTTGTGGGAGCTGTCTGGATCCACACCAACAAGTCCTGCGAATGGGGTGCGAGCCTTCTTCGCATCGGTACTAAACATAATTTTGCCAGCCTTTTGCGCGTACGACAAATTTATGGTGCCGACGGTGGAACCGTCAAAGTTGGTCTGCGGTGCGGCGCGCCGGATGAAAGCCTTTCGCCTCTGCACTGTAGTACTGGAAGCGCTTGGCCGACCTTCAGCTTTGAGCGTCTCAGCAGGAACTTCGGGACAAATGTCGAACGCATGCTGCACTTGCTGCTTTCTGGTTTTGCCATCAGCTGCAGCAGGAGAGATTTTTTCCACTTTCGACAAAGGAAGTCTTTCTTCGTTATCCTCCTCCTCGTCATCGCTGAAGCTGAGAGGCGCAAACCGATTAGCATACCTCCCACGTGATCGCGATCGTGTAGCCCGCTCTTCGCTGTTCATGTCGATAGGTTTTGACATCGGCGCTGTGACCTTCGGATACACAAAACCATACCCATCTTCGCCACCACGTCGCGCTTTGAGATCTTTCGCTTCCGAGTTCAACTGCCCCAGCGTGTTATCGCCCTGGAACGCAGTTAAATCCACTACATGCTTCGAGGAAAAGCGATGATCAGACTGGTCAGGGGTCTGTGCCGGTCGTGGCGCCGGCGCTGAAATGTCGCTGATACCGATAGACGACGCAGACGAAAATTGAGGAGCTTCCGCTGCCTGCACGCAAGGAGAAACTTTGTCACTCGGAGCTTCGCCTTTTTCTGCTCCCGTGCATGACGTACAGTTTGCCTTGTCCTCCTTCTTCCCATCACATCCAACTTTTACCGACACTGTTACCGCCAACGGTGCTGCGCTGCACAAGGAAGTGCCACGGCTCAGCTTATTTTTTTCACTTTCACATTCAGACACATTAATTAATTTTTTTGAGCCAAGGGCTACGGTGGTTAAGTAATTCTTTGATTGACTATCCAACTCCACGCCGCATGCTGCTGGCGAAGTCGGACTAGGAACTACACGATCTTGCTGCTGCGAAGTCGATGAAGAATTTGCATCGCTTCGTTGTTGAGGACACCGTTGCAAAACAGGACTGAGTAACTTTGACTCGGATGCTGATGATGCCAAAAAAGAGCTGCTGCTTTTGCTTTCCACTGCAGGAAAGTTCGCACTATTGGGAGCAGCGTCCCTACTTCCGGCTTCTGCTGGTGCCGGAACCAAAATAGATGCACTAGATGCCGCTGCTTCCGCCGGCAAACCATTCGGCTGAAAGGAAGACGCACCACTTGAAAAGTTCATAGATGAAGATGAAACTTGCACCGCCGGCGCTGCCGGTGGTAAAGAAGAAAACACGCCTGAAAACTGAGATGGTTGATATTCGTTTTTTGATACGTTACAGAAAAAAATTTTCTGTTTCGTATCACTTTCAGAAGTTTTCCGCCTAGAGGAATCTCCAGGCTGACTTGCTGCTTTTGCGCTATCGCTGTTCTTCGGAATCCACACTAATGCTGACTTTTTGCTTGTAGAAAAGATACTGCCTCTTGATGATGATGACGATGCTGAAGGTGCTACTTCTGCACCAGTAAAACTCGAAGATTGAAGCTTTTCGCTCGGACTACCACTAGAAGAAGAAATAATAAAAACACCACTAGAAGATTGGCGATATTTTTCCGACCCATCACTAGAAAAAGTTGACACAACGCCACCACTACCCCTGGCTCCTCCTCCTCCCTGCGTCTGCCAGTTGAACTTTGTATTTGACACAGGAGGGCTGAGCAGTCACAGCTGCTTGGCTTTTGCTTCCGCCGCTGCGACGTACTCCTTCGCCTTATCCACCTTCTTCTGCACCTGCTCCTTGACGCGCTTATTCGTTGTTTTCGAAAGCGCTTCCTCGAGCTTCTTCAGGCGTGCCTGCTGGTACTGAAGATGTTCACGCGGCTTACTGTTGGCAAAGTGTTCCATTGCTTTGGCGAACTCCTTCTCCGTGTGTGCTTTGTCGCACGCTCCGGCCTCCCGGATGGACGGGCAATTCTCACCAAAAGAACACTTTTCACGCTTGCCCTTCTCAGTTGTAGTTTCCGTGCCCGGAGTGAGTAGCGCAGCTCCTGCAACAGCAGCAGAAGAAAATCCACCACTTGTAGATGATGAAACGCCGCCAGGTAAAATAGGCGAAGATGAACCAGAGGAAGATCGAAAATAATCATTCACCAGCGAGTGGTGAGAAGTGTCGCTGTCAGCATTCATCTCGCCAACAAGCACTAGGATTTTCTTCAGATAATCCTCGTCGCCCTTTCTTCGCGCCAGCGGCTTATCATCGACGTAGCGCTTGGTATCGGTGATCTGAATCGCACGAACCATGCGAACAAAATCCTCCCACGATGTGGCGCCAGTTTCGTTGAGTTTGAATCGAATCTGTGTCACCGTGGATTGCGGGATACATAAAGCGCTTAGTGCAGTTTGCACTTTGTGCATGTCCGTCTTTTTGCTGTCCTCGCAGATCTGATCCAAGCGCGCAAAAACGATGCCCAGCAGCGAAAGAAACACGTTGACATCCTGACCATCCTCACGGCGAATCTGTGGGATGTACAGCTCTGCTTTCTCTCTGATGCCTTGCACGTAAGGCGCAAAGTGGTCCTCGATTTCGCCCATGATATCCACAAGATCACGCGAAGCTTTACCAATCAGCGCGAACTCGCCCTCGTGATCTTCAAACGCCTTACTCATCAGTGATGTTCCCAGCATCGTGGTTGTTGCTCCAAGCTTCACCAACGCGTACGCCCAAACGTAAACCTCCTCCTTCCACCTGCGTAGCCCGAACCTTCGACGCGGTGGTGGTGTAGTTAGAGTTTTGGCCAGTTCCTTCTGAAACGGATCCAGGGCGGTCGCCTTCCTATTGCTCTGATACCGACGAAGACTAGACCAGTCAATTCGGTGCGCGCGTTCGTTGGTGCCGCAACGTGGGATGCCACTAGGTGTGATCACTGGTGGCTCAAGATCCCCGGCGCTGTGATCAGAAGAAGCTGACGACGCATCGTCACGAGCAGAAGAGGATGCTGCGTCGTCCATGCTCGCAACAAGCGCAGCTGTTGTTTGTTCGTGAATAAGATGGTCGATCTGTTGTTGAAGCTGTTGACGCACCTCCGCTAGCGCCGCGTCCGCTTGAAGCTGTCGCTGCTGCAGCTCCTCGCGGAACAGATTGCGAACTTCCTCGACAGCGTCCGTCAAATCGTCATGTTGTTCTTGAAGATGTTGACGAACCTCTTCGAGTTCATCCCCGCCTTGCAGAGTTTGTTGATGTTGAAGACAGCCAGAGCCTTTGAGAGCTTCTACTACAATTGCCTTGATGCGAAGCTTTTCTTCACATTGCTTTTGCTCCTCTTCTTCGCGCAGCTTGCGCTGACGCTCCTCTTCCTCCTCGCGTAGCTTGCGCTCACGCTCCTCTTCATCCTTTTTCCGCTGCTGCTCTTGCGCAATCTCCTCTAGGATTTTTGCACGCAGCCCGGCCTCATCCACGGTTTTCCGCGGACCCAGAAACGAAAAGCAGTCCAACATTTTCGCGCAATCGTAAACGTACTCGCCACAGGGTAGCTAGTGGTGCTCTGGCCTCACCATGTCAGAAAAATGAAGGGCAAGAAGCAGGAAACGCAAGGACCGAAAGGCACTGACAAGACCATCACTCCATCCTGTTTCTCCTCAAATATTCTTTTACTGTTGAGCAACCACCGCGCCAGGCAAGAACAAATTACATACATCCGCAAATTCGTGCACTTAGGCACCTTGTAGTTTATTTTTCCTCCTCTCAGGCCCTATGCCTCAAACTAACAGCAAGAAAGATGATTTTTGGTGCATGTTCTTCTATTTCGCTCGTCATTGTTGACGCCAAAAGCACCGGGGGCTTCTTGTCATTCACGGGCAAGAGAAGAGCACGAACAAATCACGGACTTTCGGCCCACTAGAAGAGGTTTTTTCCTACTCTTCTGGGGGGGGGTAGCACTCAATTCTTGACTACAGAGGAGTATACTCCATCCAAGATCGGGGCCAGAAATAGATACTGAGTAAAAATATAGGACCGGAAATAGATACTGAGTGAAAATATCGACCGAAAATATACCCTACTTTTTTCGGTCGTCTTTTTTAAGGGCTTGCGAACGGGGTCAACTTTGTACTTGTAAAGTCGGAGAAAAGCTACGTAAATGCTCTGCTTGCAAGGTGGCCACAGTGGGACCAGGGTCGGCCTGGCTGGTCGATACAGCCACGACCGCAAGGCTTCTAGTGGGGAAAGATAACTGGCTAACGGCCTACTGCCTGAGTTTTCAAGTGGCTACTTCAGAGCCTCAGCGGGGATCTGCCCCACGGGAAAAACTTCAGGCCATGGGGTATCTTCTGCCAGTTCTTCGCCTGTGCTAGCGCCTGGTCTGCTGCATGTTTTTCAACAATCTTCTTAACTGGAAATCAGCACCCTGGGGAATTTTTGCCAGTGCTGACTAAGAAAAAAACGTGACAAATTTGACGATTTTGCATTTTTCTCGCCACCTACTCCAAAAAAAAAAGGTGGCGAAGGCACTCCCCACTGATGTGATTTTTTTCGCCGTGCAGCCACCCCCAGCCAAAAAAATTAAGAAGGGCCTTCGCCTCCTTTTTTTTTCCTTGGTGGCTGGGGTGGCTGGCCTCTTTCGAAAAATTTACATTTTTGCCAATTTTTGCAGCGATGTGCTTAAAATTTGTGAAGATCGAATCGTCTCCAATTAGAGCCTCTACGGCTCTAGAAATTCCAAAAATGTTAACAAATTAAAAAACTTAAAAAACGGGAAAACAAACAAACTCGCGAACGCGTGCGCGGTTTCTAGTCGCGCTAGAAGCTTAAACGCCGGGCAAGGGTATTCCCAAATATTCGCCAAATATTCGCAAAGTATTCCCGTGCGTTTAAGTATTCAGAAAAAGAAGACAAAAAAAAGGCCGGCGCTATCAAACGTAGTGAATTTTCAACCACATGAAAATAATATTCCATCGTAACCAATTATTCATGCTCTCACAGTCATCATATCTGAAACTGAAGAAGAAGGATGAATCTAAAGACAAGATGAATGTTATCGCATGACAACGAGAGATGAAGGCTATCTGTGACAATATCATCTGTGAGAGAAGAGCATGTCCACACCTGAAGGCGCTGGGATGTGCATTCTGATATTTAATCGTTCGCTCTTCGGAGCCCTAATCAAGAATGATAAGAACTAAAGCATTGAGTACTTAGTACTCCAATCATGACCAATGACAAATCAATTATCACACCAACCTTCATAGGTCAGGAAGAGGCGCACCTGATATTCACCACTAGTCTCCGGCTGAGACGTACAGACATCGATGATCTTGAATCTTAAACTGCATCTGACATCCATTTGTTGCTTCTTGGAGCTCATTAGATATGACACAACCACCACAACATCTCTAAATGAGTCATGACTCTTGTATCTTATCCTGCTCTTGTGTTCGCTTATTCTAATGATCTAATGCCAGTCCTATCAACATCTCCTTTCTGTTTCTGTGAGAGAGACCGGCACCTGACCACCAGATCTATGTGATTGAATACAACAGTCATGATCCACTGCAGTGAGCATATTGCTTCTAGGAGCCCTATTAAAGAAACAACCGCTCACTAATCACAAAATCCTATATTGGTAGCGGAGAGTGGTTACTTGTGATCTTTGATCACTACGTCTGGTGCGATGCACGGTCTCAGTCACCTTTTAATTTGCCTAATTTCTTGTATCACCAACTAGTTTTCTTTTAAGTACCTGAACTATCATCGAGGAACTAAAGATCAATACTTCTTATAAGAACACCAAAATGGGGGGAGACCGCGAGAAAGAAGACGAGAGAGGACCTCGCTTTGAAGGGACTTCTAACGAACTTCGACGGTATGAAATCGCGGCTCGACTCTTCATCGATGCCAGTAAGAAAACCGAGGACAAAGTAATCGTCGACTTAGTCCGGAGATGGAACGAAGAATGCCAGCAGGAACTGTACGACCTCATCGGAGGGGTCCATCAAGTGAAGGAAATTCAAACCCTATCTGGGTTGCTCACCTACGCCAAGGTCATAGCGTTCGGACACCGAGATGAGCAGAACGAACTCCTGTCCAATCTTCACCGGATGAACAACCTCAAATTCCGGAAAGATCAAAAGGCCCAAGTTGCTCTGCGTCACTTCAATGAAGTATTCGAAGACCTCAATGACAGTGCCAAACTTGCTGGAATCACAGTCCGCGGAAGGTGTGCTTTTCGTGGTCATCAATGCAATCTTTGCCACGCTAGTGATGTTCATCTGCATGGCCATAAGAAGGATTGTATCAATGACGAAGAGTTCGACATCTATCCTACCGAACTTTTCAACAACTCGATCAAAAGCCTGTTTCTTCTACTAAAACTTCGTCTCGGCGAAGAAGACACATTAAAAATGCTTCGAGAAGTCGACTTGTTTAACTACGAGGCTGTAACGGGATTCATGAAACAACGAGATCGTGCACAACGACTCACCAGCGCATACCATCCCGGGGGAAATAACAACACGTCAAATGTATACCGCGCTGATCATAACCAAGAAGAAGACAGCAGCAATTCCGAAGGCGAAAGCGATGAGGAAATTGCAGCAGATTTCGACACCTTCAATGAAGAAGACAAAGATGCCATCTGCAACGTCTATTTCTTGGGAACCAAAGGAAAGCCTTCTAGGAGTAATAGTAACAATCGACGAGGACCAGGGAATGGACGTAGAGTGTTTAGTAGAGCATTCATCAAGAAGAACAAACGTTCGATGAATCAATACAACACCGGACGAAATCGTGGACAAGGAGGCCGCGGTCGCAACATCCGGCGTGCTGAAGACCAGGAAAACGGATCGGCACAAGAAGAAGACGTTGACATTCGGGGCGTTTTTACTGGTACCTGTTGGCTTTGCAATCAAGCCGGACACCGTGCGAACGAATGCCCGAAGTACAAGAAAGGTGACGAAGTGCGACAAGTTGCCATGCAAGAAGTAGCAAAACAATTTCCAGAATTCGAGCTAGTACATCGAAAGGAAGAGCCGTTTAACACGAAAGAAGAAATGCGTCGAGTCGATCGACTGACTGGAGAAGACGAGGCACTTATCTGTGAGGAAATAGCATCTCCAACTTGTACTCTTTTCCCAAATAGAAGGAAGATACCACATCAAGATATTTTTAGTGATTGCTTCGAAGATGTGTTGTACTACGAATCTCGGAGCAAAGCACGACGGAGACGTCGACCCGTCAAATGGTCCGAGTGCCACGAGGACGATGTAGAATACTTTGATGCTCGGGAGCTATATGCCCCAATCAAATATCGTTACTTCGAATGCCTCGAAGAGATTCCTTTCGAGGAATGTTACGAGAACGAAAGTAAACATGTACTCTCGGGTACTCAACGTGTTTTTATCAAGAGAGAGAAACGGGAAGCCCGACGAAAACGCGCGAAACATCGTAAGATACATCTCGGAATGCTGCGTAACCAGGAAGCTCAGGCCAATCTTAGTTTCCTCAAACTGGAAGAAGTAGCTGAACGAATGTACTGGTATGATTGCAATGAGGAACAAGAGGAGACATATTATGACGCTGCAGAAACAGTTCCTGAAAGGGATCATAAATCGAAAGTTGGGACCTTCAAAGACCAGCACCGAGTGAAGAAGTCTATATTAAGAAAACAGAACCAACTCGCAAGAAAGCAAAGGAAGAAGGGGGTGACCGCTCTTCTTCATTTGACAGAAGATAGGAAGTGCGAGGAAGTGTATGTTGGGAAGGACTATATGGATCTAGGTGATCACGTGTATAGCGTTGGGAACAAGGGAATCAGCGTCCATGAAGGCGTGATCGACTGTGGTGCAACAATAAATATTATCGGTGAACGAAGATTACTCGAGATGTTTCGAGAATACGATAAACTCGGTATTGAGCGCCCTGCAATATTGCCCAGCCGTCGCGAAATGCGATACGCCGATGGGAAGGTAGGAAAAAGTTGTGGGTGCACTCACCTAGTGCTCCAAAATCCCTCATTCAAGATGCTTCTGAACGTGGAGATTATACCAGGAGAAACTCCATTACTACTGGGACTACCAGCACTCAGACTTATGGGTAGTGCAATTGACTTTCGCGATAGCTGTATGTACGTTAGGAAGAATGGGAAGGTTACCAAGGTGGATATACTACAACCCGTGGCACATACTTACTGCCTTGCTATTTTGCCAGGCGGATCTCGGTCCCATCGAGCAACATCTGACGACTCCAAGCCCTACTTTGTAGGCCTCCTCTCAGAATATGAAGACGACGACGGCCGCCTCAAAAAGGGAGTTGCTGACATGATTAATCGACGATATATCCCCGGAGAATTCTCATTCGCCACCGGAAAAGAGAAACCATTCTGCGAGAAACTTCACCGTTGTTTCGGACATAACAAGGACAAGGCGATCCTTTTGTTAAGGCAAGCGAATGCTCCAAAGGAAATCGTCGATATGTATCAGCACATTTGCAGCCAATGTCTAGGGTGCCAGAAATATAAACAGAAACCGCGAGTGCATGGCGCTGGATTATCGAATCACTGCATTAAGGAAAACGATATATGGAGCAGTGACGTAATATTCCCAAAGATCGGTGGTAATGCATGCGCTTTCTACCATTCCATAGATCACTACGCTGGCGATTCCTTCGTGCGATATCTACCTCGTATGGACAGCGAAAGTGTGGCCGAATGTTGTTGGGAACAAACCCATCATTGGCACGGACAGCCTAATACTTGGAATTTCGACAAGGGAAGTAATTTCGTCAGTGAAGAATCTCGTCGGGTCCTTCGTGATTTGTTAGCCACTCATACTTGGAACTTCAGGCATGCCAGTGGAGTGGCTATCTCTAGTGGACAGCAAATTATCGCCCCCAGCCGCTCACCGGAGGCCGTAAACTATGTGGAGCGACGGGGTGCATGGATAAAAAGACTAATCGAAATGACCGCCGAGTCCTTTCACAGCTCTTTCGGGCGCTACCCCAATTTGAAAGTAGTTGGATTTGAAGTAAGTCGAATTGTAGATACTCTCCCACTAGGAGGAACCGGGGAAACTCCTTTTGAGCGTCGTTATCAACGACTTCCGAGGAATTGGCTGCCAACCGAACTGTTGGATCTGAGTCCCAACGATCCTGGCGGAAAGATCACACAGGAGCAAGAGCTTCTGAATGTACTTGCTCGCCAGGCCGTCGCTCAGGTACGAGCAGAGAGTATAATAGGGCGAGCCGTCAAGTGCTCTGTTCCTAAGGATGATCGACGATACGAAGTTGGGGAGAGAATTAGATGCTGGGATCCCACGACGAACAAATGGGACCTCGAAGGTTACTTTGTCCGAAGCGAAGGCGACAAATATCACTGGATTCAACTACAAGGCAAGAAAAGCGAAGAAAAGTTTAAGAGTACTTGGATCCATCATTGGACTGAGAATGGTCCAATGCCGAATCCTCTTCCAGAGGGGAACAGCGAACCGGGACCCGGATCTACGGCCCAGACCCGATCCAACAAGATTAAGGAATCCGCCTTGTTAGATAGTACTGAACTGAGCAGATCAGTTCTAAACTTAATAACCCAAAGTTTCCAGCAACTAGACAAGGGACAATACAGCATCGAAGTTGGCTCGGTATCTAAGCAGCGACATGGACGACTCATATACCGCAAACCAGGAAGACACTCAGATTTATATCATGAGATGCAAAACTTCTGCCAGCAAGTTGGTTCTCGGACCATGAACTGCATGAGAATATGTCGCAAGGAGAATAGTGACCGTTTTGCCTTGCTCAACGAGAACTGCGAGCAATTAATTATTCCCATATATGAGGATGGAAGTTTCCAAGCCATCCCCTACCTTCCAGAACAGAAGGGACGTCATAGTGATGTGAAGGCTGCTCTACGAGACCTGAACTTCAAGTTTGTATGTGCTCTAGGGCGCGATCGAAGGCGCGATTCAAAAGGAGGTGTCGCGTGCCAAGCCATTCTGTGCAAAGAAAGAGAATGCCAAAAGAGCCGGACTCTTAGACTCGGAGAAGCCTTGGAAATCCGAGCTCTTCATCCAGGAGGTATAAGGTGTAGTAACCTGCGTGGATGCAGCTGTGCATATCCAACCGATTCCCTCGAGGTTTGGTCTCGACAAGAAGCGATGGAGAAGCTCCAATCGCATGAGTATGTGGCTCATCCCGAAGGGGGTGGCCACGAGGGGAACTTGGAAGACGAAACCAGCTCTCCATCACGAAAACGCGAAGGAAGTGGAGAGGACAACGGAGGAGGCATGTTTCTTCCTCGACCCAAGAAAAGCCGGGTAGATGAAGTACGATGTGTACTTGACGAAGTTGATCAAGGAGAAATACTAAGTGGTTTGAGCCTAGAAAATTTCGTCAGCAAATGCAAGCAACACGGGTGGGAAGTATCTCGTCTCACCGGACAAGTAGGACAACCTTCCCCTGAGCTGACCCTTGGATCAGTTGTCTACAATCCGGCGAGTTTCGTGATCACAAAAATCGTGGATGGCTTCGGACTCTGTGGAGAAGAAAGTGGACTGGTAATCCATCGTGACACGAAATTCATAGGACATCATCAGGTAGATACTTCTGAAGTAAAAGAAGCTACCGCCAATGCATTCCGAGTTTCGGCTCTGGAGGATTTGTGCTCAGAAGTCGGACTAGCCAACCAAATAATACATGAATTGGAGCAATGCGAAAGTGGCAAGCCTGTAATCTACCACCTCGTTGAATCAGAGGAGGAGAAGGAAAACCACGACGAACTGAAGAAGCGACGCGAAGAAATGGGATACCAAAGTATCTTTTTAGTACAAAAAGAGTTGACACAACAACAAGTCGACAACGACTCCGAAGATCCTGGTNAATTTGTGAAGACCGAATAGTCTCCAGCTAGAGCCTCTACGGCTCTAGAAATTCCAAAAATGTTAACAAATTAAAAAACTTAAAAAACGGGAAAACAAACAAACTCGCGAACGCGTGCGCGGTTTCTAGTCGCGCTAGAAGCTTAAACGCCGGGCAAGGGTATTCCCAAATATTCGCCAAATATTCGCAAAGTATTCCCGTGCGTTTAAGTATTCAGAAAAAGAAGACAAAAAAAAGGCCGGCGCTATCAAACGTAGTGAATTTTCAACCACATGAAAATAATATTCCATCGTAACCAATTATTCATGCTCTCACAGTCATCATATCTGAAACTGAAGAAGAAGGATGAATCTAAAGACAAGATGAATGTTATCGCATGACAACGAGAGATGAAGGCTATCTGTGACAATATCATCTGTGAGAGAAGAGCATGTCCACACCTGAAGGCGCTGGGATGTGCATTCTGATATTTAATCGTTCGCTCTTCGGAGCCCTAATCAAGAATGATAAGAACTAAAGCATTGAGTACTTAGTACTCCAATCATGACCAATGACAAATCAATTATCACACCAACCTTCATAGGTCAGGAAGAGGCGCACCTGATATTCACCACTAGTCTCCGGCTGAGACGTACAGACATCGATGATCTTGAATCTTAAACTGCATCTGACATCCATTTGTTGCTTCTTGGAGCTCATTAGATATGACACAACCACCACAACATCTCTAAATGAGTCATGACTCTTGTATCTTATCCTGCTCTTGTGTTCGCTTATTCTAATGATCTAATGCCAGTCCTATCAACATCTCCTTTCTGTTTCTGTGAGAGAGACCGGCACCTGACCACCAGATCTATGTGATTGAATACAACAGTCATGATCCACTGCAGTGAGCATATTGCTTCTAGGAGCCCTATTAAAGAAACAACCGCTCACTAATCACAAAATCCTATATTGGTAGCGGAGAGTGGTTACTTGTGATCTTTGATCACTACGTCTGGTGCGATGCACGGTCTCAGTCACCTTTTAATTTGCCTAATTTCTTGTATCACCAACTAGTTTTCTTTTAAGTACCTGAACTATCATCGAGGAACTAAAGATCAATACTTCTTATAAGAACACCAAAATGGGGGGAGACCGCGAGAAAGAAGACGAGAGAGGACCTCGCTTTGAAGGGACTTCTAACGAACTTCGACGGTATGAAATCGCGGCTCGACTCTTCATCGATGCCAGTAAGAAAACCGAGGACAAAGTAATCGTCGACTTAGTCCGGAGATGGAACGAAGAATGCCAGCAGGAACTGTACGACCTCATCGGAGGGGTCCATCAAGTGAAGGAAATTCAAACCCTATCTGGGTTGCTCACCTACGCCAAGGTCATAGCGTTCGGACACCGAGATGAGCAGAACGAACTCCTGTCCAATCTTCACCGGATGAACAACCTCAAATTCCGGAAAGATCAAAAGGCCCAAGTTGCTCTGCGTCACTTCAATGAAGTATTCGAAGACCTCAATGACAGTGCCAAACTTGCTGGAATCACAGTCCGCGGAAGGTGTGCTTTTCGTGATCATCAGTGCAATCTTTGCCACGCTAGTGATGTTCATCTGCATGGCCATAAGAAGGATTGTATCAATGACGAAGAGTTCGACATCTATCCTACCGAACTTTTCAACAACTCGATCAAAAGCCTGTTTCTTCTACTAAAACTTCGTCTCGGCGAAGAAGACACATTAAAAATGCTTCGAGAAGTCGACTTGTTTAACTACGAGGCTGTAACGGGATTCATGAAACAACGAGATCGTGCACAACGACTCACCAGCGCATACCATCCCGGGGGAAATAACAACACGTCAAATGTATACCGCGCTGATCATAACCAAGAAGAAGACAGCAGCAATTCCGAAGGCGAAAGCGATGAGGAAATTGCAGCAGATTTCGACACCTTCAATGAAGAAGACAAAGATGCCATCTGCAGCGTCTATTTCTTGGGAACCAAAGGAAAGCCTTCTAGGAGTAATAGTAACAATCGACGAGGGCCAGGGAATGGACGTAGAGTGTTTAGTAGAGCATTCATCAAGAAGGACAAACGTTCGATGACTCAATACAACACCGGACGAAATCGTGGACAAGGAGGCCGCGGTCGCAACATCCGGCGTGCTGAAGACCAGGAAAACGGATCGGCACAAGAAGAAGACGTTGACATTCGGGGCGTTTTTACTGGTACCTGTTGGCTTTGCAATCAAGCCGGACACCGTGCGAACGAATGCCCGAAGTACAAGAAAGGTGACGAAGTACGACAAGTTGCCATGCAAGAAGTAGCAAAGCAATTTCCAGAATTCGAGCTAGTACATCGAAAGGAAGAGCCGTTTAACACGAAAGAAGAAATGCGTCGAGTCGATCGACTGACTGGAGAAGACGAGGTACTTATCTGTGAGGAAATAGCATCTCCAACTTGTACTCTTTTCCCAAATAGAAGGAAGATATCGCATCAAGATATTTTTAGTGATTGCTTCGAAGATGTGTTGTACTACGAATCTCGGAGCAAAGCGCGACGGAGACGTCGACCCGTCAAATGGTCCGAGTGCCACGAGGACGATGTAGAATACTTTGATGCTCGGGAGCTATATGCCCCAATCAAATATCGTTACTTCGAATGCCTCGAAGAGATTCCTTTCGAGGAATGTTACGAGAACGAAAGTAAACATGTACTCTCGGGTACTCAACGTGTTTTTATCAAGAGAGAGAAACGGGAAGCCCGACGAAAACGCGCGAAACATCGTAAGATACATCTCGGAATGCTGCGTAACCAGGAAGCTCAGGCCAATCTTAGTTTCCTCAAACTGGAAGAAGTAGCTGAACGAATGTACTGGTATGATTGCAATGAGGAACAAGAGGAGACATATTATGACGCTGCAGAAACAGTTCCTAAAAGGGATCATAAATCGAAAGTTGGGACCTTCAAAGACCAGCACCGAGTGAAGAAGTCTATATTAAGAAAACAGAACCAACTCGCAAGAAAGCAAAGGAAGAAGGGGGTGACCGCTCTTCTTCATTTGACAGAAGATAGGAAGTGCGAGGAAGTGTATGTTGGGAAGGACTATATGGATCTAGGTGATCACGTGTATAGCGTTGGGAACAAGGGAATCAGCGTCCATGAAGGCGTGATCGACTGTGGTGCAACAATAAATATTATCGGTGAACGAAGATTACTCGAGATGTTTCGAGAATACGATAAACTCGGTATTGAGCGCCCTGCAATATTGCCCAGCCGTCGCGAAATGCGATACGCCGATGGGAAGGTAGGAAAAAGTTGTGGGTGCACTCACATAGTGCTCCAAAATCCCTCATTCAAGATGCTTCTGAACGTGGAGATTATACCAGGAGAAACTCCATTACTACTGGGACTACCAGCACTCAGACTTATGGGTAGTGCAATTGACTTTCGCGATAGCTGTATGTACGTTAGGAAGAATGGGAAGGTTACCAAGGTGGATATACTACAACCCGTGGCACATACTTACTGCCTTGCTATTTTGCCAGGCGGATCTCGGTCCCATCGAGCAACATCTGACGACTCCAAGCCCTACTTTGTAGGCCTCCTCTCAGAATATGAAGACGACGACGGCCGCCTCAAAAAGGGAGTTGCTGACATGATTAATCGACGATATATCCCCGGAGAATTCTCATTCGCCACCGGAAAAGAGAAACCATTCTGCGAGAAACTTCACCGTTGTTTAGGACATAACAAGGACAAGGAGATCCTTTTGTTAAGGCAAGCGAATGCTCCAAAGGAAATCGTCGATATGTATCAGCACATTTGCAGCCAATGTCTAGGGTGCCAGAAATATAAACAGAAACCGCGAGTGCATGACGCTGGATTATCGAATCACTGCATTAAGGAAAACGATATATGGAGCAGTGACGTAATATTCCCAAAGATCGGTGGTAATGCATGCGCTTTCTACCATTCCATAGATCACTACGCTGGCGATTCCTTCGTGCGATATCTACCTCGTATGGACAGCGAAAGTGTGGCCGAATGTTGTTGGGAACAAACCCATCATTGGCACGGACAGCCTAATACTTGGAATTTCGACAAGGGAAGTAATTTCGTCAGTGAAGAATCTCGTCGGGTCCTTCGTGATTTGTTAGCCACTCATACTTGGAACTTCAGGCATGCCAGTGGAGTGGCTATCTCTAGTGGACAGCAAATTATCGCCCCCAGCCGCTCTCCGGAGGCCGTAAACTATGTGGAACGACGGGGTGCATGGATAAAAAGACTAATCGAAATGACCGCCGAGTCCTTTCACAGCTCTTTCGGGCGCTACCCCAATTTGAAAGTAGTTGGATTTGAAGTAAGTCGAATTGTAGATACTCTCCCACTAGGAGGAACCGGGGAAACTCCTTTTGAGCGTCGTTATCAACGACTTCCGAGGAATTGGCTGCCAACCGAACTGTTGGATCTGAGTCCCAACGATCCTGGCGGAAAGATCACACAGGAGCAAGAGCTTCTGAATGTACTTGCTCGCCAGGCCGTCGCTCAGGTACGAGCAGAGAGTATAATAGGGCGAGCCGTCAAGTGCTCTGTTCCTAAGGATGATCGACGATACGAAGTTGGGGAGAGAATTAGATGCTGGGATCCCACGACGAACAAATGGGACCTCGAAGGTTACTTTGTCCGAAGCGAAGGCGACAAATATCACTGGATTCAACTACAAGGCAAGAAAAGCGAAGAAAAGTTTAAGAGTACTTGGATCCATCATTGGACTGAGAATGGTCCAATGCCGAATCCTCTTCCAGAGGGGAACAGCGAACCGGGACCCGGATCTACGGCCCAGACCCGATCCAACAAGATTAAGGAATCCGCCTTGTTAGATAGTACTGAACTGAGCAGATCAGTTCTAAACTTAATAACCCAAAGTTTCCAGCAACTAGACAAGGGACAATACAGCATCGAAGTTGGCTCGGTATCTAAGCAGCGACATGGACGACTCATATACCGCAAACCAGGAAGACACTCAGATTTATATCATGAGATGCAAAACTTCTGCCAGCAAGTTGGTTCTCGGACCATGAACTGCATGAGAATATGTCGCAAGGAGAATAGTGACCGTTTTGCCTTGCTCAACGAGAACTGCGAGCAATTAATTATTCCCATATATGAGGATGGAAGTTTCCAAGCCATCCCCTACCTTCCAGAACAGAAGGGACGTCATAGTGATGTGAAGGCTGCTCTACGAGACCTGAACTTCAAGTTTGTATGTGCTCTAGGGCGCGATCGAAGGCGCGATTCAAAAGGAGGTGTCGCGTGCCAAGCCATTCTGTGCAAAGAAAGAGAATGCCAAAAGAGCCGGACTCTTAGACTCGGAGAAGCCTTGGAAATCCGAGCTCTTCATCCAGGAGGTATAAGGTGTAGTAACCTGCGTGGATGCAGCTGTGCATATCCAACCGATTCCCTCGAGGTTTGGTCTCGACAAGAAGCGATGGAGAAGCTCCAATCGCATGAGTATGTGGCTCATCCCGAAGGGGGTGGCCACGAGGGGAACTTGGAAGACGAAACCAGCTCTCCATCACGAAAACGCGAAGGAAGTGGAGAGGACAACGGAGGAGGCATGTTTCTTCCTCGACCCAAGAAAAGCCGGGTAGATGAAGTACGATGTGTACTTGACGAAGTTGATCAAGGAGAAATACTAAGTGGTTTGAGCCTAGAAAATTTCGTCAGCAAATGCAAGCAACACGGGTGGGAAGTATCTCGTCTCACCGGACAAGTAGGACAACCTTCCCCTGAGCTGACCCTTGGATCAGTTGTCTACAATCCGGCGAGTTTCGTGATCACAAAAATCGTGGATGGCTTCGGACTCTGTGGGGAAGAAAGTGGACTGGTAATCCATCGTGACACGAAATTCATAGGACATCATCAGGTAGATACTTCTGAAGTAAAAGAAGCTACCGCCAATGCATTCCGAGTTTCGGCTCTGGAGGATTTGTGCTCAGAAGTCGGACTAGCCAACCAAATAATACACGAATTGGAGCAATGCGAAAGTGGCAAGCCTGTAATCTACCACCTCGTTGAATCAGAGGAGGAGAAGGAAAACCACGACGAACTGAAGAAGCGATGCGAAGAAATGGGATATCAAAGTATCTTTTTAGTACAAAAAGAGTTGACACAACAACAAGTCGACAACGACTCCGAAGATCCTGGATTTGCTAAGGCAGAAGCAAAAGAGTGGAAGTCGTTCATTGACAATGATAGCATCGAAGTGATTCCGAGAGATGAAGCTTCAAATCTCGTGAGTCCCCGCCTGGTAAGAACATACAAATATGAGGACCCATCAAATCCACATCAAATAACTAAACGGAAAGTGCGTGCGATTCTTCAAGGGTTTCGAGACTCCCGTCTCCGTAGTGGACTGCTAACCGATTCGCCTACCGTTATGCTAGCACATCTCCGGCTAATGATTCAAGTCGGACTTCAAAATAAGTGGAACTATAAGGTTTTTGATGTGCCTACAGCTTTTCTGCGAGGGCGACTCGATCAAGGAGTAGTCGAGTTTGACCCTCCTCCTAACCTTCGAAAACTGTTAAATATTGAAGGAAGAAAGGACCTCGCATGCCGATGCAAAAGCAGTGTGTATGGACTGGCCGATGCTCCCCGAGCATTTTACCTGCAGTTTAGAAGTGATCTAGAATCAAGAGGATTTCAGGTCTCGGCTGTCGATCCCTCGACTTTTCTCTACTTTAAAGAAAACACATCTCAAGACAATAGTGTCCTATCCGAGTTTCGAAAATTGCTCACTTCTCGGAGTGTGAGTATTGAAGGTCATCGCCAACACGACCTGCTCGAATATCTCGACCACGAGAAGGTCGGAAATCGAGAACTTATGGGATTCATCGCTTTACACGTGGATGATGGTTTGGCATATGGTAACGATGAGTTTCTTAATGGCCCCATCCAGGAGATTGCGAATGCTTGGGGAATAAGTGAATTCAAAGAAGGAGAGTTCAAATATCTTGGGGGCAGGATGACCCCCGTAAGCCGAGAAGAAATCGTAATTGACTTCTCTGGACACCTTGAGAAATGTGTCCCCGTAGAGATCCCACGGGACCTGAACGGAGAAGAGTTCCCAGATGAAGCAAGCCTCAGCAAGGTTTTACACTCTGAGTTTCGTTCGCTTCTCGGAGCTCTAAATTACATTACGTCCCATGGGCATGCACTGGGATGTCACGAAGTTCACAAGGCTTCAAGTAATGCGGCAAACCCATCATATGGGGACCTTCGGGAACTCAATCGAGTATGCAGGAAAATGAAAAAGACTCCGATGCGGATACGATTACGATACCAAGAGGATCCTTATTTTGCAGTATACGGAGACGCAAGCTTCGCGACCGGACGAGGTGGACGAACACCGATTGGGCGGCTGGTTGCGTTGGCCTCTCAGCGAGGGCTAGACGGAAATGAAAGCGAAGACGCATCAGCCTCACTACTAACCTGGAAAAGTCACAATCTATCCCGAGTGATCCACTCTACGAAGGCTGGAGAGACTTTAAGCATCGTGGAAGCAGTTGACAGTGTAGAAATGTTGCGCTTCTTGTACTATGAAGCAACTGGAAAAATAATCCCTATCAAGGTATTTACGGACTGTCAGAGCTTAATTGGGAGTATGAGCAAAATTTCTCTGCCCAACTCTCAGATTCACTTAAGGAACCCCTTAAGCGATCGCATAAATTTTCCCCTTTTGCATCGTTTTACTCGCGTCCTTTTTTTCATAAAGTGGGCAACTTCTCCGGCCCGTTATTGCACGCCTTTGCCCGGAGTTGAGTCCCTGCGTGTGTGGTCTTTTTTCAAATTTATGCAGCGCGTTCCGAATATTTTTAATTTTCTGTATAGTTGAGGAATATTTAGAAATATCCAGAGAATATTTGGGAATATTTTTGGAATATTCGGAAGTAATTAATTTCATGCGGGAATGATTTCCGTGTATTTTTTCAAAGAATTCCGATTGAGAGGCGTATGAACCTCATACCATGCGGATTTAGA